>CM036586.1:102350859-102405859 GCA_020745705.1 Hemiprocne comata
AGCTGATGACATTCCCTGCTAGAGCATAAGAAAGTGGGGAAAGTTACATAAAGTATGAAATAGCATTTGTTAAAGCTATGTTCTTGGAGTATGGTAATGAGAATAGATTTGACCATGTAAGGGACAGGGTTTTTTCAGTTTTATTTTTTCCTTGTGGAAAAGTTCTGAACAGGTTATGCTAAGACCATTAAGGTGCTATGTGAAGAATGGGTGATCCTGTGTAATCACCTGATGCTGGACAAAATGGAAATATTCGTGTTCTGTCTCATAAACCTTAAACTCCTTCTGAGACTTTGCACAACACTGCAAAATCTACTTTTAATGTTTTTTTATAACCCTATGATGAGATACTTGGGGAAGATGCTTTTCTGCTTCATAAGTTATCTCATGTAGAACATGAAAGTCTGTCTGTGAGCTGGATGGATTGACAGAAGTAGTTAAACATCTTGTTTGAAGAGGCATATATGCATTTGGTTACTCTGTTGTCATGATCTAGGTGATTTGTTGGATGTCAAGCTTCTTAATACACAGGTAGCAGAAATGGCAAAGAATACTTTTCAGTATTTTCTCATGGATAAGAAAATGGTGCCGTTTTCTCAGATTTTTATTTTATTGTTCATTAATGCTCTAATCCCGCTGGCTAGATTTTTGCATGGGTGACCTTGTTAATACAGCTCAGAGGTTCCAGCTAGCACATGGTGTAGAGGAGTACTGTGTGACAAGGGATGGGAAGGCTAGTGTCCTTTTCCCCTTGCTGAAAACCACTGAGGAATCCTCACCTAACAAAACAGTCTATTGGCTTGGATAATTGGTATGAGGTTTGGCTGCTTTCCTGCTGCCACACAAGGTGGTTGTCATCTAACCTAATTTGTCTCTTCCAGTCAGCTTTCAGCCTCCTTTCTAATCCCAATTGCAGAAATAAATAGAAAATCCAAACAATGAGCTAGCTATGATAAAAATGAATTTTCTTCTTGAGAAAGCTCCTGTGGTTATCTCTATTACATGTACAAAGTTATTCATTGTTGTCTACACAAGTTTGTTGTTGGTTGTTGTTTTGTGTTTTGTTTTTTTTTCAAACCTCACCTCCCCCAATTTTTTGCAAAAAAATTACTTTTGAACTTGGAGTGTTTCCTTGTACTTGTGTAAACATTAACAGGAGAATTGACAATTCTTGACTGAATACCTTCAGTGCAACACCTTCCAAAAGTTATTGATGACCTAACATAGATAAAATAATATTGAAGCCTTGTGAAAAAATAATGTATTAAAGATTACAGTTTTTATTGCAGACTTACACAGTGGAGTGAAGATAAAATTGGCTGGAATATATAAATTTGTTTGAAAAAAAATCAAGTTTGTAATTAAAAGACAGTGAAGAAATGTGTCCTTTGTAAAAGCTGTAAGAATGAGGGAAATACTAAACTTTACCAGCAGGCTGTATTTGGCTGTATTGAACTTGACATGTGTGCAGCCTTACTAGCAGGAGTCTTGGATTTACCAAGAAGATGAAAAATCTGAAGAGTTCCCTTGTGGAGAGCAGGAGGTGAACAGTAGTATTTCTGAATATTCCCTTGGTAGCCTTGGATTCAGGTGCACTCTCAGCTACGTTGATGTGTGTTGTGGACCTGGCCTCCATGTGAGCAGGCTTGTGTGTCAGGGTTGCCATACTTGTGGAAATCAGTTGTCTTACTGTGCAGAATTAGAAAAAGCTTTTTAATTATTTATGGTTTAAGCATAACAATATGAAAATCATAGATTCTTAAGGAAAAACTTACAAGAGTGTAAACCAGTAACAATTATTATTGACATTGTATTTTGCAGTAAGTACGTTCCATTAGGTGCTGTTGTCGTCCTGTCTAGCTTATAAAGATAGCTAATTAACCAATCCAGCTTTTCCTAGTCCAGAAACTTTTGAGAGTTTTTCCTATTACTTTTTCTAAATATCATTACTAGATCCTCTGAGTGCAGCTGCTCTGGGCAATCTGTTCTTTCTCTACTCGCATGGAATGTCCTCTTCCTTGTTCATCTTTTTATTCCTTGTAATTTGGGCACTGAGGTGCTGCATAATATGGTAAAGGATAAGGTCATTTTTTTCCCCATCTTACTTATTTATGACTGCATGATTGACATTTTTATTGTATGTATGTGTAAGTATTTTCCCTGGTCCTAAATTTCAGGTTGGTTGTGTTTGCTGTCTTTTAAATCCCAGAAATACAACTTGACTAGCTTAACAAATTAAATGTCTTAATTATTCATTATTTATGTTCCCTGTAAGATTTATTAGGTATAGCTTCCTACAAGCTTTTTATGCAGTCTACATAAGGGACTTTTTTTTAATAGGGGAAGGGTTGGAGATGCAATCTAGGGCGGAATGGCCAAAACTGCTTATATTTCGTTTAGATTTTTAGAAATCTGATAGCTGGTATCTCTTAATCCCCAGTTGTTCCAAAGGCTTGCTTTTTACTGGAGTACTGCAGTGGCAGTAATGCCAGATCACTGGTGGGTCCTTGGTACAGCATCAGCTGTAGCATTGGGAATGAGGAGCTCCAAGGAGAGGCAGTGTCATGCCTACGAGTGGTTTTATTTTGTTGGATCAGTTCTGAATTTCTCTAAACCTACATACCAATGGCAGGCAGTCTGCTTAGCTGCCTTTTTTGGTTACTGAAACCTAGCTTCTGCCTCATTCCTCTTGTATTGTGTATTGAAGAAGAGGCTTGATGCAGAGAACATCATTGGGCAGTTTCAAGATGGATCTATTTGGCATCTGATGAAGGACAATGTGGTTCCCCAGGAAGAGGATGAAATTCAGTTAGCAGAGGTTATGAGCACAGATAGGGTATTTAGAGAGGTGAAGTGAGCCTTTGCAATTAATTTTCAAACTTACTAGAAAATTAACATGCGTTCTGTTGTGATTGGGCTACTTTTTACAAATGTGTAGGTAAACAGTGGTGATATTTATTCTAATGCTAGTGTTGGCAATATATGACAAAATCTACATTTTTTTCTTTTGACTAGAATTTAGTAGACACCAGATCCTTGTATTAGGAGTGTTCTATCAGGTGAAGTTCACCTCTTTGAATGGAAACTAGTATTTTTGAGAGCAATGCCACAGTTTTACCTGACCTGTCCAGTTTGATCAACTGTTTTTACAAGCATTGCACCATGATCAGGAACCATCTGGCTGAAATTCAGTTTCAGATGTCACTAGTTCTAGCTGAAAAGTTTCTGAAATGTCTGTCCCATTACAGAAATTGTCTGTTCCTCTCCTGTTACCGGTTGTCCTTTTATGGCAGTGCTGTAGCTGCAATCACTGCATACAGAAGAGAGTCTTGTGAGGAAAACTCCTTGTTTTTCTGCACTTGGAGGCCATGCTCTTTTCTTTCTCAATTTATCTGTTAAATGGATTCCCACCTTTGAAATGTATAGATGAGTACATAGCTTGAAAGTTTGTCTAGCTTTGTACTGCAGTACTCATATGTTCTGTCTGATCACTAAAAAAGAGGGAGATGTTTTTTGTAAGGCTTCTTAACTCAGGATTGTTTCTGGTAAGAAGGCTTATCTTGTATCGTTGTTGTTCTCATTAAGGCATCTCAAATGCACAACAGTCAAAGTTAGATTCCTCAACAATTTTAACTTCCCTTGGGGGACCCAAGAGTCCAGTATTTGAAGCATCTGATCCAGTTTCATGTTAGAGACACTGAACTTCTCAGGAAATTTTTTTATGCTATCATCAGAGAAGTTAATATCTTTCTAATGAAAAGCTACTATTTATAAACCATTAGACTACTACTCTGAGACAAGAGTGAGAAAATTATTTTTAAAAAGTTTATTAAAGCCGTGAAGTGAACAAAATGATGCTCTGAACAGCATATCAGTGTTAAGGAAGGTTTTTCACAGGGGTGTTCCATGTCTTCCTGTCACAACCAGCTGCTTTTATTTTGTCCTAGAGGCAAAATATCCTTTGCACTCATGCTATTAATAACTATGCCATATTCCTCTTCCAGCTTACCCTCCAGAATTTACTCAGAAATGTGGCAAAGTAGATGCATGGTTTTCCTGGGAGGCTTGCTGTCATGTAGGCACTGCTTCTGAGCTTCCTACAGAAGTCAGTTCTTGTTTCTCACCAATCTCTTTCAGTATAGAAACAGTAAGAGTTAATCCATTGAAGATTATTATTTAAGGCAGTCCATCTTAAAAATGGAAGGGTTGTTTGTTTGTTTTTTTAACAGTTTGCAGATAAGTATTTTTCATTTAGTGGGGATGCCTTGCTTGGAAGTATCCTTCATATGTTCTGGTTAAAATTTATTTCTTGGATCTATGTATAAGTATCTGTGGTCAGGATAACTGACAGTGCAAGGAAGAATTTTATTAATAGCCTGATAGTTTCATTTGTGTGATGATAACTCAGTAATAATCAGCTTGGACACCTTGCAGTCATGAGAAACAAGGAGGCATCATTCAAATAATAAGCAGGTTAAAATGGCAGCTTCCTTCTTGTGCTCCATCCCCACCCCATGTCATGTTGCCAGTTGATAATTTCCAGAGCTGTGATTATTACACAAAGAATCATTAACATTACTGAACTACACATAAGAAGTTCTACTGCTTATATGAGGGTCTAGTTACAGTAAATCATGGTGACAGGCATTTCTAGTTTTCTTTTTGCCCAGGGAAATTGTGGATGCCCCATTTCTGGAAGTGTTCAGCGCCAGGTTGGATTGGGGCTCTGAACAACCTGGTCTAGTGGGAGGTGTCCCTCCCCATGCAGGGGGGGTTGGAACTAGATGATCTTTAAGGTCCCTTCCAACCCAAACGATTCTGTGATTCTATGACATGGGAAGCACCTGTGAAAGATAACACATAGTCCCTCGTATCCATACTAGAAAAAATCAACTACAACAACAAAAGGACTATATAGATTACGGTTATAAATGAGCTACAGAGATGTCTATGTTACGGTAGTTAACTTAATTACAGTTTAGTTGCATGTTTTGGGGTGTCCCATGAAAATCAATAGGTGATTGATATAGTTCACATCATGTTATTGTTTACAAGTGTTTACTTTTTCATGTGTTACTAAGTTGTGTCAGTAGCTCAGACATAGCTTGTTGGAACAATTTTTGAAGCTTTTGAGGATCTTCAGAACAACCCTCCAGACTGTTGTATGTTTTTTCTGAACTTTATTCAGCATTTCCTGAATCAAAATTCACTGGAGGGTGGTGGGAGTGGTGTTTGACCTACACTTGTTCTCCTGAAACATACACAAGCACTGCTGACCTCACTCATCAGAGCAGGTGACAAAATCAAAACCTAAAGTTTTTAATCTTTCCCTGTTCTTAGGTGGACTAATTCCTTTTCTTTGTGGATAATCTCAGGGTTGGTGTCTTTCTCTCTTCCTGTTTGGACTTGCCAATTGAATGATGCAGGACAGAATCTCTTTTTTTCTTTCTATTTTTTCTTTTTCCAAAGCAGTTTGCAAAATTGGCATAAAACCAATCAGTTTTAAACATGCATTGTCTGTTGAAACCTGTGTCGCCCAGAACCCTGTTAGACTGTTAGACAGTATGGTAGATATATGCAGAGAAGATGGCATTAAAAAATAAAATGCATCAAAATTAGTGTACACAGTGATGCCAATGCCACTTCTGCTGCTGAAGATTCCGTTTTGAGTTGTGGAAAAGGAGATTGAGAATAACCTCTTTTTTTGCCCAGAAAGAAAAGCACATGGGGTTAAATCCTGCATAACATTGACTATTTGTAGAAGGAGCAGATGGCAGCACAATAAACTATTGGAGTTCTTTCTGATACCTAAAGTGCTGCCATTGAATTCAACCCTAGGGTAGTAGATAAAGTTGGTGTATAAGTCATTGAGATGTACCTTTGTACACAAGTAATCGTAACATTTCCGTGCCACCCACAGAAAAGATACTCTCCTTTACTTTGTCATCTGCATAGCATGACTTCTCTTTACCATTTAATAAGGAGCCATTCTATTAAAGTCTGAGAAAGCTGCTTCAGGGACATGAGATCAAGACTTGCGTTGATAAAGCTGATCATATATGCTGTTACAGATAGATAGGTGCTACTACAACCTGTTGGGAACAGTTTGTCTAACCAAAACAGAGGAAGAAAGATCTTATTTAACAGATGAGTCACCTGTGTACATCATGGCTCCAGAGTAAGCAGTTTAAATAAACTGCATTGAAAGTCTGTTTGCCTTCCCAGCTGAAGCAGTAATCTTGCATAGTCTGAGAAGTTCCAGGAGTTGCTTCTTTATATTGCTGGTACCATAGAGATGGAGACTTCAGTCAATCTCTTAAAATTCTGATCTTCTAATAGTAAAATGTTTCAGGGTGCATGATTAGCTGAAGCATTTTCCTATCTCAGCCTAGTTTCTGTAGTGTCTTAACTTTTCTTAAAAGTCTGTGGCAATGAGAAGGAACATTAACTCCAAGTCATTTAGAATTTACTGAAATGCCAAATTTGCTTTAGGCACACACCTTGGTGTCCACTGTGGCAGATACATTTCTTGCTTCAGATTATTTAACTAGCTGAGCTCAGGTAATAGTCATTAAAAATTTACAAACTAGGAGTTGAAGGCAAAAATGTAGCTTTTCATACTTTTTACTCCTTTGCTAAAACCTGGAGTTGAGGGAGTGAGTCCTGAAGTCTTGAGAAGCAGGAATACAGTGATCCGAAGTAATATGTTTAGTTCCCTCTCTGTAAATAATTCTTTTTTAAAAATTTGTTTTCACATGCATGCTTTCACACCTAAAACATATTTAGATAAGCTTATTTGCTTATGTTTCTAGCCTATTTATAGTGTTGCTTATTTAGTAATAAACCAGCTTTGAAATACTATACTTGTTGAATGATAATCAAGATTCATGTAAAAAAAAGGCTTTCACAAATATTAATAAATTATTTAGCAGAAAACAAATGCAGTGTTACCCATTTCTTAACAAAATCGTAATTTAAATATGTATGAGTCAAGTCGCTTACACAGATTGCACTTTTACACTGTATGCTTCTGGATAGCTGACAAGTGCCAAATGTTTGTGTAGAGTGTATCAATCAGTGAGAAAACATTTTATTTCTAAAAAAAAAAGATAAAAATCAAGGTTGCAAATACAGGGCTGGATTAAAATAATTTATTTAAACAGAAGCATCTTACTTCCAAATTGAGACTTGTTACCTCTAGTACAATGTAGATTGTGAGAACAGGACTCGTTCCATCAGCTTTTCCATTGTTACCAGTAGCATCCTGCATCTGAACATCAGAAGTGGCATCTTATTTTTGCAGGCAGACAGAAGACTCGAAATGTGCCTCAGATAAGATAATGAGCAATAACCGTTTGCTCATCCTTGGCAACACATAACCATTCTTGAACATGTTGTCAGATTGCATGAAATGGTAAAAATGCAGACTTAACGCTAGCCTTCAGAGACCTCTAGTAGCCTCAGGTTTCTTGTAATGGCCTCTGTCTTTTTGCCATGAACTAGGGCTGCAGCTGATAGGTGGTTGGTAGATGGTTCTGGTCTGGGAGCTACCTGATGCAGATTCTTTCCCTGCAGGCAGAATTCACTCCTACTAAGGTGGTTTCGTATAATCTTGGTTGGGCCCCACCTGATTTATTTGATTTCCAGCTGTGAGAAATCTAGGTCCTGAGAAATAGGATTTGGCTTGCATTCTTCATGAGGAGCAGTTCTCACTGAGTAAGGGTGGAGGTCTTGCATGCAGATTTGAGCTGCACAGAGTCCTAATTGTTAGTTTCTTTCAATTGCAGTAACACAACTTTTTGTAAGGTAAATTTCCTGGATATTTACAGTTCGGTTCTTGTTTGTTAGAAAGAAAACAATAATTTTAGATTTTTTTATGGAAATACATGAAATTACTTGAAAGGCAAAAGAATTCTGTTCAGTGATGAGAGTTCCTGTGCATGTGCTTATTTTTCATGTTTGAAATAAGCAGGTATCCTATAGGTAACTGCCATGAGTGCTCTTCATTCAATGCATAAATCCATCAGTTCTCTACAATGAAACAGAGCTCTGAAGCTGTACCAGCTTGTTCTGTAACACTTAAGGTAGATGGGGAACACTTGGCCATGGTACTTTATCTCCAGAGCAGAATGACAGCTTTGCTTTAGAGAAGTGGTTTTCAATTTTAATGTTGTTTCACCAAGCATTTTCTGGTAACTGCTTCTGACCGCAGATTGTCAAGGATCAGATAATTCCAGAAGTCCAGAAATTAATTACTTACTTTGAAATGGCTTGGTTTTTCCTTAAAAATGTAAACATGGATTATTATTTTTTAATTAGATTCTTTTGTAAACCAAGGAGAGGGATATGTTTTTAGGAGCATACCTATATGCTGCTTATTTGAAAAAGCAATTTATTTGAAGTGTGCAAATATTGTTGATCGAAGGCTCTTAAAATACAGTTGATTTTGGGATCATGCTGGTGCTTCTCCGGAGTAACGTTCAATGCATTTGGGCAGATACAATTTTCTAGTTCTGTTGCTATGTGCTGCTGGGTGAGCACGGTTCCAGAGTGATGTCTGTCTTTCATCAGCTGTCATGTAAAGCTCATTTGTTTGGTTTGATATGAAAATACTCAAATCTAAACCTTTCTGCTATGGATTATTTTTTTTGAGAATTTTTTTGTACGGTCCCTATCCCAAATATTTTTGAGAATTTTTGTATGGTCCCTGTCCCAAAGTACATCAGTGTAGGATGGATCTTCAGGCTCCAGACAGGTTAGCCTGTAAATTCTTCAGTTACACAATGATAGTGCTTTCAGAGGGAGAGCATGAATACTCTAGAGCCTCTCCAGATCCATGAGGCAGATGACAGATGAGATTAATTTTTTCGAATGTTTTGTTCATCTGATTTAGAATGCAAAGTCTCGAATTATTTTGATAAAATCAAGTCTTGTACCTTCTTCCTCCTATTGTTCTGTCAGTACCAGTGTAAAGTAGCCTCTGACCAGAAACCCAAGGTTACAAGTGCTGGTATGCATGAGGTGGTGATTAGCCGTTTTGTACATTTTGTAGGTTCAGAGGCTTTAGAACAGCCCGAGTTGTTGCTGTGTTGCAGCTTGAAGTCAATAGTATATTGTGTGCCCGTTATGTGGAGATGCTTGTGGGTTCAAGGTCTGTTGGGCCAGAGCTTGAGACTGCTGAAGTGCAGTCAGAGCCATATTGCATGTATGAACAGTCCAGGCACATCACCTCCGGAGTCATGCCCCACTGCTGTCTTGGATATCCAGATGTCATGGCCCAAAACTTAGTCAGCAAATGTTAAAATTTTGTAATGTGGACAGTAACAGTTCAGTGCTTGAGCTTACTAGTCATCTCTGTTTTGTTTAGCAAAGGAATCACCTTGATGGCCTTTCTTAGTGTGGGAGTTAACCACCTCATGTGATCATGTTTATCAACTTAATAAACTTTAAGCATGAAAACCAACTATGTGTTAATTTCATTATTCATTTTGAGGGCTCTTTCTGGACTTTTCTTGGAATCTGGAACAATATTTGTATAAAATATTAATATTTTCATTTTAAAACTTCTAATTAATAGTTTGCTATTGTTTTTTTATTAAAATCTCTGTTCATATATATTTGCAGAGATGTGCAATGCAGAGATGTGTATGCATATATACATGTGCAAACATATATAACTTCTTTAGAGCTGATTTTCTGTACAGTTAGTCATTGATTGTTCTGTTGTTCTCAGAAAAAAGATACCTCAGAGCAGATGGTCTTGTTCAAGACTCAGGCACAACTTTTATGTGCTTGTCTTTTGTATTGAATATTAGTCATAAACATCTTGATGCTGAAAATTTCAGAGTAAAGAATATTTTGTAATGATGTGCATACTGAGGGTATGTGAGGCAAGTGATCCCCCCACCTCAAAGAAGAGTGATTCTTAATTAAGACTTGTGTTCTTACTGCCAGCTCTTACTGCACTGCTCAGAGTACTGGGGGCAAGGCAGAGCTAGAACTCAAAACCAAAACCCATATAGTCCACTGTTTCACCTTGTGCCAGCTGTTGAGCACACAAGGTGGCATTTGGATTTTGGGGTTAGCTTTCTGTCATATTAGAAGAGAGATGCGAAATCTTTTCTGGATTAGTGAGTTAAGTTTGGTTTAGCACCTGCTCAGATGAGCAGCAGGGCACACACAAGACCAGGAATAGGAGAGAAGGTTGAGAAACTGTTAAGCGCAGATGATACTCAAGTCTTTTTGTTTCAAAAAGAACTTATCTCTGAGGAAGAGGAACTGGGTTTATTTCATGTCTGCTTACACTGCCAGCTCTAAGTAGAGGTGATCCACCACCATTAGTGATTCAACAGCTTCCTCTTTCCATTTCTCCACACCTCTACAGGTAAGTGCTGTCTGGTGTTCTGGCACTTGCTGTTCATCTTGTGTCTGTGTCGTATGCCTTGAGGCATCATCCTCTGAATCCTTGAAGCAGAACAGTTCCAGCCTGGGACTCTCCCCAGTTTCAGATAATTAATTCAGCTTATTTGTTATGGCCAGAGATATTTTGCTTATTAAATTTCCTTCATTTTCTTTTTCGCCATGTTCATGCCTCCTAAATCTTGTTAATAGCCAGCTAGATTTTCTTCAGGGTTTCGTAATGAAAATGCTTAGTAATAATATTGTCATGATCCACCCTGGAGATATTCTTTTAACCCCTTCATTCAGTCCAGTGTCGCTTGTCAGCAGGTGGTGTCATCTGTTCTTCACCCAGTTCTTCACCCAGTTTTCTGTTCTTCTGCTGGCATTGAAGTCCAGAGTTGGGTTTTATAATTAGATCCTCTGTAATGTTCTCACTAATTTCTAAACAGGACTTAAGCCAGCAAAATATCTTGTCATTTCAGTTAATTAATGGGTAAAAAAAAAAAAATATCTCATAATCTACAAGAATATCCAGTCTTCTGTTGTGCTTTTTTTTATATATTGACCCCTGCATGTATATGGAAGAACCTCTTATTTTGTCATACAGTCTATGTTAACAGGAGTATGAGAGGCAATTTCATCATGTCCAAATCCTGCCACATCTGTTTCAGTTTCCTTTTACTTCTTTAATGGACTCTGAGAGTCATAATAACTCAAAAACCCACTATTGATTGAGGAGGTGGACAGTTTGGAGGGTAAGAAGGAAACCACACACCCACCCACACCTCCCCATTCATTGGCATGAGGCAGGGAGTCCACACACTGTGAGTATTTAGTGTAACGTTAAGTCACACTTTGCGAGCTCTTTACATGCAGGAGTGTCTGCCTTCAGAATCTAATACTGAATAGGGGCTGTGTGAACCTGGTGCAATGTAACTGCCCTGGTTTTACAAAAGAATATGTGAGGTGTGTAAAATGTGGTCTCACACTTCAGTTTATTGCCTTGAAATCATTGTGGCATGGATAGCATTTGGATATATAAACATCCACAAAGCAGAGCTATGGCCTCTTTTTAAAAATAGAAATTGCTGCACGTAAGAGACAGGAGAGCAAATGTGTAGTCTATACAATCTTCCAGCAGTAGATTGAGACCAGTGGCTCTTCCCCGAAAAAATAAATTACCCGAAATTTGCAGCACATTCATATTCAATTTCATCACAGCAGATGCTCATTAGTATGTTGTTATTAATTGGTATTCACTTTAGGTTTTGTTTAAAATGAAGATAATAATTAGGTTTTAATTACTGCATCTTTCTAAGGGGGGGAGGGGAGGAAATGCCTCTCAAAGCAGTGAAGTATTTCCTGTATGCTTTGCTGTGTTACATCTAAGCTTTGAAAGAGTCCGAGACACATTTTTCTGCCAAGACACTTCTATTTCCTCTTCTTTCTTTCCTGTTTTTAAAATATTAAGAACTAGTTCTAAAGGATTTGTTTGATGGACATACTGAATCGTATCACAGTAGTAAGAGCCACTGTTCTTTCTAATCAAATTACCAAAAAGGCTTTTCACAAAAGTAACTCTCTCAAGCAGCTGATTAATGAAGTGGTGCCACTGTTTTGTATTATAATTAATTGAAGTAATACAAATAACTTCTGTAGCCTGTGGAAATTATGTTCTTTGCAAAGCACTCTAATAGAGTTAGCAAACTAGAAAGAGGAGGTTTTTTCTGTTTTTTTTCTAAATTTTATTTCTTGTTGCATTCATCGTCCATAAAACCATAGGTGACACCATGGAAAACAGTAAATGACAGAGAATACAAAATAACCACAGAGAGGGCTAAAGAAATGGGAGAGAGTCAGGTGCAGAAGAAAGCAAAAGGGCAGAAAAAAATGAGAATGCAAAAAAGATTTAAAGGATCATGAGTGTGGTGGGACTATAGAGAAGTATAGGAATTTGGGAGATGCCAAAGACTGAACAAAAGACTTCAACCTACTGTAGAGGAGTATGCGTAATCTAAAAAGCATTGACCATCACATGTTAATTTGGTTAATAGAGCAATTCACTAGCCCATGTCCCTAAGTGCCACATCTACATGTCTTTGTGGGATCAACCCCACCTCACAACAGCCTCCTTTCAGGTAGCTGCAGAGAGCAGTAAGGTCTCCCCTCAGCCTCCTTTTTATCAGACTAAATGACCCCAGTTGCCTCAGCCGCTCCTTGTAAGGCTTGTGCTCCAGACCCTTCACCAACTTCATTGCCCTTCTTGGACACACTCCCCAGCATCTCACTGTCTTTCCTGTAGTGAGGGGCCCAAAACTGAATAGAGGATTCGAGGTGTGGCCTCATCAGTGCCCTGTACAGGGGGACAATCACTTCTGTAGTGCTGCTGGTCACACTTTTTCTGATACAAGCCAGGATGCTGTTAGGATTCTTGGCCACCTGGGCACACTGCTGACTTACATTCAGCTGGCTGTCAACCAACACCCCCATGTCTGTTTTTTTCTGGGCAGCTTTCCAACTACTCTTCCCCAAGCCTGTAGCATTGCATGGGGTTGCTGTGACTCAAGTGCAGGACCTGCTACTTGACCATGTTGAACTTCATAAAACTGACCTCAATCCAACCTGTCCAGGTCCCTCTGCAGAGCCTTCCTACCCTCAGGCAAACCAATGCTCTGGCCCAAGTTGGTGTCATCTGCCAACTTAATGAGGGTGCACTCGATCCCTTCATCCAGATCATTGTTAAAGATACTCAACTATACAGCTACCACCAAGCCTTCTTTCGTAACAGAAAAGCTGATGAGGGGTAATGCATCTTAAGCTCTCCTCAGGCACTGTGTTTAGAGTAGTAAGGTGCTTTACCAATGGTTAAGTCTTTCCAGGCCCTCTTACTTTCTGAGAGTTGACCTTTGGCAGTTCTAGAAAAGAGGAGGAAGGGTGGACACTGGCAATTTTTCCGTGCTCTCTGTGTGAGATTAATAAAACCAAGTTCAATTCTCTGTTCTTGCCAGAAGGTTTACAAAATTGTGGCTGCTTCTTCTAGAAAAATTCCCTACTCACTGCCTACACTGTTACAGAGTGAGAGAGTTGGACCATTCTCCACTTGAACTTTTGCTTTGATGTGGAAAAAATGCTTCATAGTTGGCTGGGCCAGAGAGAGATGGAGTGAGTGCACAAGGGGGCTTTGCTCTGGAGCTGATATTTTAGGCATTTGTGAGACAGGAGAAGAGATAATAGAATCATAGAATGGCTTAAGTTAGAAGGGACCTTAAAGATCATCTGGTTCCAAACCACACCCTGCATTGGCACAGACACCTCCCACAACACCAGGTTGTTCAGAGCCCCATCCAACCTGGCCTTGAACACTTCCAGAGATGGGCTTCCACAACTTCCCTGGGCAACCTGTGCCAGTGTCTCACCACCCTCACACTAAAAAATTTCCTTCTAATGTCTAACCTAAATCTTCCCTCTTCCAGTTTTGATCCATTATCTCTTGTCCTCTCGCTACAAGCCCTTGTAAAAAGTCCCTCCCCAGCTTTCCTGTAGGCCCCCTTCAAGTACTGGAACACCGCTATAAGGTCCCCTTGGAGCCTTCTCTTCTCTGGGCTGACCAGCCCCAACTCTCTCAGCCTGTCATCCTAGGAGAAGTGCTCCAGCCCTCGGATCATCTTTGTGGCCCTCCTCTGGACTTGCTCCAAGAGCTCCATGTCCTTCTTATGTTGGGGGCTCCAGAATTGGATACAGTACTCCAGGTTGGGGTCTCAGAAGAGCTCAGTAAAGGGGGAGAACTACCTCACTTGACCTGCTGGCCATGCTTCTTTTGATGCAGCTCAGGACATGGTTGGTTTTCTGGGCTGCAAGCACACATTGCCAGCTCATGTTGAGCTTCTCTGCCACCATCACCCCCAGGTCCTTCTCCTCTGGACTGTTTTTGATTCATTCTCCATCCAGCCTGTATTTGTGCTTGCACTGGGCCTGGTCGATCTTCATGCAGTTTGCACAAGCCCACTTCTCAAGCCTAACAAGGTCCCTCTGGATGGCAGCCCTTCCCTGCAGCGTGTCGACCTCACCACACACTTTGTTGTCATTGGCAAAGTTGCTGAGGGTGCACTTAATGCTGCTGTCTATGTCGCCAACAAAGATGTTAAATAGTACCAGTCCAAGTACTGACCCTTGGGGAACATCACTTGTCACAGGTCTCCATCTGGACATCGAGCCATTGATCACCACTCTTTGAGTGCAACCATCCAGCCAGTTCCTTACCCAACGAGTGGTCCATCCATAGAATCCGTACCGTTCCAGTTTCAATATCAGGATGTCATGCAGGACATGTCAAAAGTTTTGCACAGGTCCAAGTAGATGACGTTGGTTCCTCTGCCTTTGTCCACCAATGCTATGACCCCATTGTAGAAGGCCACCAAATTAGTCAGGCAGGATTTGTCCTTGGTGAAACCATGTTGACTGTCACCAATCACTCCTTTGTTTTCCACGTGCTTGGCCCTGCTTCCACTCTCTGTATACCTTGTTTTTACATTTAACTGTGTCCAGAAGCTCCTTGCTCATCCATACAGGCCTCATGGCTCTCCTGCCTGCCTTCATCTTTGTTGGGACACATAGCTCCTGGGCATGGAGGAAGTGATCCTTGAATATGCACCAGCTTTTCTGGGCTACCTTTCTCTCCAGGGCCTTGTCCTACAGCACCCTACCAAGCAGATACTTGAAGAGGCCAAAATCTGCTCTCTTGAAATTGAGGATAGTGAGCTTGCTTCGCTCCTTCCTTGCTTCCCTAAGGATCCTGAATTTGACCATGTCGTGGTCGCTACAGCCTAGTCTCCCATTAAGTTTTTCATCATCAACCAGGCCATCTCTGTTGGTGAGAATAGGGTCCAGCATAGCACCTTTTCTTGTTGCTTCCTTTACTGTGTGGCGGAAGAAGTTGTCATCAATGCACTCCAGGAACTTCTGGATTGCCACCCTGCAGTCCAGTCAGCAGCTGTGGTAGACAAATACTAAGTTAGTCATTGCAGTCAAGCCATGAGGGACTTAGGCACATGTGGAGGCACATCTGACCTCGAGGGACTCTAGAAATACAAATGTGTTGTGTCTGTGAAGTCTCCTTTTCTAATACATGCCCTAGCAAGCATTATTTTCTTTTCATGACTGAGCATTTTGTACCCTAGTTTTGTGCTTTGTCATGGGGATATTTGCTTTTCCAGTGTTCATAGTTCTCCAGCTCTGTTAAGAAGACACCATCAGTTTCTTATGATGTAATATGTGTAATCTTAAATTCTTCCTGGGAAGGCAGGTTGGAGATTGGCAGTTGGCCTCCTGATGCTACAGGAAACAGTTCTGCAACTGTATTAAACCTAGATTTCTTTAATATTTTGTTGGCCAAGCACAATTGATTTTTTAATTGCATCTGTTATTTTTATTTTAGAAGCTTAATTTTTCTGTCAAAGGAGTGAATAGCTTTGTTTAATGCTATCTATGTATCTTTGGTTCCTTCATCTGTTTCTTACTGTTTTAAATACCATTAAAAAAGAAAAAAAGTTTGGTTTTATGAAAAGGGCAAAGTTTTCTTTCCATGAATGGAAGCTGTCAGAGAAGAAGACTTACCTGCTGAAGTCAGTTCTTAATGAAATAAAAAAAGTCAAAAATCGTGGAACAAGTAAGAGCTTCAAAATACTTTTATTTTTCAAGTACTCACCATTCAGTCTTTCATGGAAAGAAAGAAATGAAGATACACATTTAGCACAAGTTCTTACCATAATGTTAGGAGTGTCAGGTTTTTCTTATACACACACAAAAAAAACCCACCATTAAAAGTAAAATATTACTTGGGTTTGAAGTTTTAGGGATTGGGCTTTTTTCTCTTTTTTAAACCTACAGTTTATCAGAGATTAAGGAAATGTAAGAAATTATTATGGAAGTAATTCCTAAAGTCCATTTAGGTGTAAGGTACCTCCTCCTTGGATTCGGAAGTATGCCATAATATGCATACTTAATTGCATGAAGATCTTCAAAACCTTTTGTTTTCCACCAGTTACTCATTGTAAGATGTGGCAGGAAGCTAAAGAGAAGGAGATAGTAGCACGTTATCAGTAAAAAGAAAATTGTGTGTGTATATGTATCTGTCTATGTGCGCATGTGTACATTTTTACATACTGATTTTTGTATTTTCTTTATCCATTTAAGCAGTGACTTTCAATTAGCCTGCCTACTAATATCAGGTCACTAAACTCTATAGCTGATGCTTTATTCTTTCATGTGGGTTGTCATTCGTTTGCTTCAGTTGGCTGGCAAAGGTTGTTGTATATCCATTACCAGCAACACAGCACTTTGCATTTCTGAATTGACAAGCAGCTATATTGACCTAGCGCTTATTATGGGTCAACAGCTGCGTTAACCGACGGAAGGACTGAGGGGCAATTAAAATGAATTGGCAAAAATATATCTTCCTAATTTACTCCAATTTGTTATTTATGCTAACATTGTATGGCTTCTATGGTGACACTAAACAGAATGGACCCAATAATGGCAATTAACATAAAAATATAATGGATAATCAAATTGACAGCAACTGTTTCTCATCATCTCGACACACAATACATTATCAAAACAAACTATTATGAAGGAGGTAATTTCAGTGTTCTATTCAACCTGCTTCATGTGTGCAGTCAGGGAGATGTGTACCAGCAATTACAGCTGAATCTAAAAAACTAAACAAATAACTTAATCGCTGTCATCCTCCTTTTTTCTTCTTCAGGAAGCAGTAATCAGGATTTACTAAAAATAACTGGTGTATAATAGTATAATGATGATGCATATCGTAGAATAGCTAATAAGGAATAAAATAAGCTTCTGTGTGTCTTTTTTTAAAATAGATTCTCGTGAAGTGGAAAAATATACTGTTAAAATATATAAAAAATAACTAGGCAATAGTAATAGTTGTCAAATGTCTCAACATGAGTTGCTTCATAGTTACAGGTATTTGTCAGTGTAAGTGTAAAATCAGCAGAAATTAGTAACAAAACGTGGCTTGATTCAGTAAAAGTTTGAAAAGCTGTAGTTAAAACAGAATTCCAATAAAGAAGAGGTAGCCTATCAGTTGCTGTTCCACTGCATTTTCAGGATCCTTCTTTGTGGTATACTGAGTCACAGTTTTATGTTGGTCTAAAAATATTCTTTGTTGGTTTTATAGCACATCAAGAAAATCCTCAGGCGTTCTTATATATCTACATGTTTACTAAATGTATTAAAATGGACACTATGTTTGAAGCTGTTACGATTATCTCATTCTTAATTACAATTTTTGTAATGCACAACTCTTTGAACCATTGTTGGCCAATATTTGAACTCCAATATCTCAAACAGCAGGGACTGGAATGTGGTTTTATTGAACAAGAGTTCAAGAAGATTAACTTGAAAGGGTTTAGCTGTAGCATGGGCGAGATGGTTCTCGTATCTATTTGCACAATCATCCAGTGCACTGACTGGTGATACAGATGCATACAGGCATGTACTTTTGAACTAGAGGAATAGTACAGGGGCTAGACATCACTGACATTCAGAGCATTTAATTGAATATCATAGTCCACATGTACACACCTGCAGATTTTTGCACTAAGTGTGTGATTACTAACATGCAGTAGCCTTCACAGATGTCTAGAGCAAGCTGTAAAGGTATATATGCACCTGTTCTTATTTGAATTACATGTTCACAGTTCATGTAACCACAGCTGGGGGGGGGAGGGAATACAGCCAAACACCTGCATTCATAAAAAATAGATATTAATTATTTTCCTTTTTTATATCATTGCATTGTACAATATAGTAAAGCACTAAAGTTATTATTTTGTCCCAGCATTCTCATGACTTTCATTTTGTTGCCAAAGCATCACTGTGATCCCACATATCTGTAAGAATGGGTAACTGCAAGTTATGTTTCTGTAAGAATGGTAAGTTAAGTATGGATTATACAAATGCTTGGTGTAAATTGTGAGAAAGTGTAGAGATGTAATAAAGAGATCTTGCAGCACAATAATAATAGTTCTGAAATCTGATGTGAACAGAACATATAAGCTGTTAGAAAACAACAGAAAGAATCACCTTTTGATAGTAGACTTAAAATGGGTGCAAGAAATGCGCTTTTCGGTTGGGTTTTTAATTGCTGTCTTCTTACATTACAGTATTCTGATAAGGCTCTGTACACTCAGCTCTGCTTTTACCGATACATTTTTGATGTGGATTATGCCATGGATAAAGTGATTACTGAAGATGAAAGAGGTAAGTTTAAATTTTTAATTATTTAACTACAGTTTAATAGCAACTTACATGCTAGAAAGTAGACCTACACGTTTTTACTCTTTGAGTCTGAACTATGAGGCTGTAATCTAAAACAAAATGAAAGTATGAATTTAGGAATCCTTTGTAAGAGGAATGTGTTCTGTTGGAGTTAACTACTTTAAGAATGTGTTCTATGTCTCCTTTGAAGCAACTGCTCTTCGGAAAAAGCGCTTTCTTGCATGTTACACCATTAGAGAAATCTCTTTGCTTGAAGTTTGAAGGACACTTCAGCTTCAGTAAATAGATTAATTAAAACATATGTACACAACATCTAAAATAAAAGCCAGTTAAAACATGTTCAGTTGTTAATATTGAAGAGACACCTTTATTCAGGGAGAAAATGATGGCACAAGAAAAGCAGTAAAGCTAATATTCTACAAAGTATCAGATTAAGCTAATGTGAGGAAGATTATTTTTTTCTTCTCCCAATTACCATAACATTCCTGAACTAAAGCAGTTCTAAGCTTTAATGGATCTACGGGTTTTGTGCAGCAAAGTGATTTTCAAGCTGACAGAACAGTATTTCTGAAGGTGGGCTACTGCTTGGCTGACTTAGAACTCTGAATAAAGCCATGTTTGAGTCCTACCATTGAAGTGCGTTGCCCACAGACAGCACTTCCACTGTATCCTCTGTGTGGTTCTGGTGATGCCAGGGAGAACAGGTGGTACCTCTGGAGACTACTGTTCTGAGAGCTGCTCTACTGTGACAGTCTTCTTCACCTGCATCACCAGTGAGGTTGCTGGGTGATGAAAGAGACTAAAAACTGTCTTTCTAAGTGTTAATTTTAGAAGCCTTACAGGAAAATCAAAATAGTGTAACCTTTTAGCTAAGAAATGCTGAAATAAGCAGTCTGGCTTTGGCCAGACTTTGGTTTCTCCTTTTAGAGGTCTTCGTTTCTGTTGCTAATCCCTCCAAGACTGTGAACTCACTCTCATGCTAGCACTTCAATATGACTTCATACATCCAAAGAAGGTTAGGCTGTGTAGCCATCTCAGTCTAATACAATTTTGTAGAGGTACTGAAGGAATGTTATATGGTGGATGCTACTGCTAGCTGAAACCAAATTATGTTGTGTGTAGACCTCTTGCATAATATAAAGATGTAAAAGTAGAATAGGTTTCATGGGTGATCACATCCAGTCCCTTGCTGCTGCAGACCACCGCATCTTGAAGGACTGCAAGTGTACAGCACTTCGTTTTGAAACCTATGGGTGGTTCTTTTGCTGCTGTTCAAGATGTGTTTCAGACCTTCATTCTATGATGGCTGAAAACTCTCTGTAATTTTCCCATTCAACTTGTTTTTAACTAGTTTATGTTCATTCACTAAATGTTTACTTATTTCCCTTGCCTTATGTTCTCCACTGGTGCTTTTGGAAGCAGTGGTAAGATCTCTATTTTGTTTTAAGCTACGGCAGAGACATTCCTAGCTTTCTTTGGGAAGAATTGATCTCTGCTGCATGATCGTTCCTCTTAATACACTTGTGTGTGCTCTTTTTTAGGCTGAATTAATATTTGAATATAAGAAACTACAAGGTATTTCAGATGGTATCTATCCACTGGATCTGTACATTTGCTGGCAGTACCTCTGCTGATGCTTTCTTGACTCACCTATGCCCTGTTCATAGCCATATCATGTAACAAACTTGTAATTAAGTAATGATAGAAATCTTGTTTATTTCCTCCAGTAATTTTGGAACCATGAATCCATATCCCAGGTTCATGGAATTCGGTTTTACTTTAATTTTCTTGATTTCATTCATTTTGGACTGCTTAAGCTCCTTTGTAGTTTTATACTTCAAGGTCAATGAATTATCTGTGAAAAATAGGATGATTCTTCTGCATTCAGTTTCCTGCCTTAATCAGATAATGTTTCTTGGACCCTCACCACTAATTGGAGGAAGTTCAATAAAATTAGCTTCTGAAGTAATTCTAAAGGAATTTTAAGAACTCTGCTAGGACTTTCTGTTCACTTGGACAGTTTACGTTTCAGCATGGTGTATTTTTTATCTTTTTCTTAGCTATTTCAAAGCTACTGTATAATCTTCAGCTAGTCAGTGATTCTCGTCTTGGTGCTGCAGCAGGTGTTAAGGCCAGCTGAATTCAATGTGTTAGTTACTGTTTCTCTTCAAAGACACTAACTAGTTGTCTGGTAAACCTATAAATGATTTTATTTCATTTTCAGATATCTTTCGGGACAAAGTCAGATTTCTTGCTCTAAAATACATGCAAAATCTGAGGATAATTGCCTATGGCTATTTGGGTCATCTTTTTATTTTATAGTTTTCTCTTTTCTAGTAAGGTATGTTACTTATTTGATATATTTAATTTAAAACTGTAGGATTAAAATAGTTCATATTCCAATTTTGTTGAGTTTTGACATGGAAATTTAGTGAACTCCCTTCATAACATAAAGCTCATGTTTATTTTCCCTTTGAAGCCAAAAAAACTTTGTTTCCATGGCATTATTCACAAGACATTCTGTCCTTGATCTGTGATCATCATCATTGCTTTTATCAAAAATGGTGGCAAAGTTTTAATTTAGGTTTTGTACATCTTTGGCGTCTTCAGTGTCCTCTGTACTTTTTATGTGACTAAAGAATGTTTTTACTGTTGTTTCGATTTTAGTCTGGGGAGGCTTTTTGCATTGTTTTGGGATATTGTTTTTCAAAGCTTAAACTGCGTGGACTTCAGGTGATCCTACCTTCTAGTGCCATTTTTCCTGAGTTTTTAAAGACCAATTGTTGTTCTTTCTTGTAGATTCTGTTTATTCTTAATAGCAGCTTTAGGTTTTTACTCATCTTGGAGTATTCTTCTATAAAAAGAAGGATTTGTTTCAATGACTGGAGATTCAAGATACACGTTTTCCACCATAGTTTGAAAGAATTCGTGTCTCATCTTATTCAGAACCTTGAGATTTTGCTAGTGATTCGCTTGTATTTTCTCTACTGGCCTCTTCAAAATACAGAACCTTAATTACAGAACAGATTTTTTTTGTTCCGTTATTTATATTTAAGGTCCATACTGTTTATTGAAATGAAATGTAAAATAATAATTGTGAAATCAGTGGGAGTTCAGAAAGACATTCAAACTGCTCCCTTTCCCTTCAAGAGGATCAATGCCATAGCCTACTTTTTAAAAATAGGCTAAATTTAAAAATCCTCTGGTGGTCCAGGTTCTACAACTTTTCAGGTTTTACAGCCAGTTTCTGCTGGTCTTTCACTGTACTTGCTATAAAGAGCTTCTTATATCTAAGATGAATTTTACTTTCTGAAGCTTATTCCATGCACAATGCTTGATAGAATATTTTTTTTCTTAGAGTTTTACATGTTTGAAACCTGTATGCTATCATCTAAGTCTTTCAACTACAAACCTGAATCTTTTTAGGAACAAGGGGAAAGTTTTCCACTTCTCTGTGTGCTTGGTTTTTTTTAAAGACCTTCAATAAATCATATCTATCAGAGAAGCAGAAGTTTTGCAGACTATGCTTCTATGTATTCATACCAGTGTGATGTTTACGACATTTGCAACAACATTGTTCAGTCATGTTTTATTTGTGATCTACTGTAATTGTATACTGTTTCTGGTCCATCTTTTCCCTGTACAAATAAAAAATAAGCTGGTTGGTGTACATAAGGCTTTGTTTCAGTGAGTGGTGAAGTTAGCTGTCAGTTATACCATCCAGAAATATCTGGATTACATAGTTGTGGGTCTTTAGTCCTTTTATTAACAGTAGCATGTATCCTCCAAACAAATACTTCCATTCACCTTGAAATGTAATGTCTGTTATGATGATACACTTTAATATGTTAACATTGTGACACAGTGCCAAGTTCTTAGTTTTTGCACTACACAAAGTGAAATTCTGAAATTCTTTGCTGTCTTTCTAAATTAGAAACTGTTGCACAGTTAGTATTGGGTGAAAAAACAAGTTAATTTTCAATATCTCTAAGCCAAACCCCCTAATTTACAGGTACAAATACTACCATAAGGGCTGTTCATTCTGAATTATTTTTTTAAGCTGGAAAGGAAGTGCTCCATTGTGACTAGTAACATATTCAGAATGTTTTCAGCACTTTCTTACACTTAGCTTTTCAATTTTATGCTTAGTTTTTTGAAGCTGGCTTGTGGGTTTAGTCAGACATTGCTATCTAGGTGAACAGTCATAACAGTAAGAAGCAGGAGTAGCAAAGTAATAGCATTCTCTGTTCACTTGTATGAACAAAGGATAGGTAAACTATCAGTGATTTTTAAACACTTGGTGTTTAAATACAGGAGTATGCTTGCTCTGTATGCCTTAACTTCAGAAATGGAAAACAATGTATTTTTATGGCTATGTCATCAGGAGATCACAATAGAGTGTAGTAAGCTTTATGTCATTATTCCATTCAAATATTGGTATTGCTAATTCAAAGGTACTACTGTTCTCATTTTCGCTTCTACTGTAAAATGAAAACCTTGAAAAAAATACGAGAAATGGAGCCCACATAAAGTCACTACAACTGTTCTGCCTCATGCAGATGTCTCTAGTTCAGTTCCCCCTCCTGGCGTCAAATAGAAGGTTTAATGGAAGATAAGGATGCTGAAGTCTCCAGATTCACAATGACAGCAGCATTATTCCAAAAGTGTTCATATTGCTGAGATTGTTTATGGTGCTGCAATACTTTTAGTGAAATAGGATCCTGGTCATAGGATATTTTTCTGTTCCATATTGTAGAATGGGCCTGAAAGCCACCATTTTTCCACTGTGCTCTTTCTAAGAGTAAAAAGGTCACAAATGTTGTTTGCAAAGCATTAAAGTATTTCAGAGACAGAAATTGCAGAGATGCTGCTGTATGTTCTTTCACAGAATATTTTCAACTATTGAGCCCATGGTTACCGGATTCCGAAAAGTCTGGGCATATCCGTTTTAATGCATAAGCAGAAGAAAGCAAGGATGGGAGGAAGATAACTTTGGGAAAAGTGGTTATATGTTCCTGTTTGTTAGGAAGACCTACAGATTCTCGAAGTACATGGGGTTGAAAGGATGGGCCTGAGCAAGGAGGTGTTCCTGCTTTGAGATACAGTGGGGAGGTTCAGTCAGATAAAGGGAGGAGAGCAGGTGTGAGATGGAGCTGGAAGGATTGTACTGTACGTGAAACTAGTGTAATGAAATGGAGACTTCTGGCATCAGAACAATTTGCCACATTATTAGCAATATACCAGCAGGAAGACTACAAAAAAGTTCTTATTGCAATAAATAAGAAAGGGGATATAGTTATCTATGTGCACTTTACAGGGGAAGATAAGGAGAAATCATATAAATAACCCATGTGCGTATGTGTATATGCGTTTATTTTTAAGATGGCAACAGGTGAAACTTGGCGTATCTCTTTTCAGAGAGTACACTGCGATAAACAAAGCATTTCTGTTTGCATCACATCTCCAGACACTGCCACAAAGACTTCAGTTCACCATAGTGATCTTTACATCCAAGCAAACAAGTGCCCCTCTGCACATTTGTTGTCAAGTACTTTGTCTTCCAATCATGTTGTTCTGAGGAGATTGTAAAATAATAATTTTCAATAATTTAATCTTTGAGCATATTATCAAAAGCACTTGTTCATTTTTCCTTAATATGTTGTTTTGAAGAGGAAGATTTCTGAACTTTTTTTTTTTAATTGGAGTAACCACTCCTTGAGTTTTTTTAAAACTCACTAACTTTTTGAAAGCAAAAGCTATTGAAAATTACTCATTGTAGGTTTTTTGGCTCTTTTGAAGTAGTGTATGGGCCACTAGGTGATCTTTAAATCTTACGTTATCCTCCCACAATTATTATACTTTTCTTATTGCCAGTTGGACATTTTTAACATCTTAAGTGTAGCATTTTCTCCATTCTATTTCTGCTCATGTGGTCTTTTTCTTAAACCTAAAAAATCTAGTAAATCCCATTGCACTCTGCATTTCTGTAATCTTCTCTCTGAGCACAAAACTTAATGGACTGTGACACTTCTCTTGGAGTTAAGAATGCCTGAGTTAGTTTCTCTGCTTGTGAACTAAATAAAAGGAAATAATGAGTTAAAAACAGTTTTGATATGTCCACAACATGGGAAATCTGTGGCATGACTGAAGTGCATGAACTGTGGCTCAGACTGCTAATAAAATGGTTTTGATTAATGACACCTTTTTTCCACACATGTTGTATTAATGTTGCAGGTGGGATGAAGTAGTGGCTTAACTAACATCTGACGACTCCTGAATTGGAATGGTTATTTGACCTCTTCAAATAAATATCCCGCTGCTACTGATGATTTTTTTTTCAGTATGTGGGAAAAAGTGAACAGAAACATCTTCTCATTGCACTTCAGGATTTTTTTGTACTTAAATATATAGATATATGCCAACTTGTTGTAGCCCATACAGTGGTGTAGTCTATCTAATATCCTCTGCCTCCATTTTCAGTTCTCTTCTGAGCTTCGCTAAATAGAAACTATTTTTAAAGCTCTTTTTTCTTCTGTTTCTTTTTTATCTGCAACTTTGACATTTTTCTTGTAGAGAGCTTTGTCCTTCTGGTTTCATCTCTGTTAACAAAATTTGGGAGCTTTTGATGGGGGGCAGTTCTGTTGATGTTAAGTGCAAGTCAGAAGTGACAAGGCTTCTTTTAATGACTACTACTTCTCACAGCAGTAAGCTCTTTTCTCTAGCGGAAAGTGGAAGACTAGCATGCTTTTCCTTTTAGAAGACCCTTAAGTTTGGTGGATCTGGCAGTGTACTAAAAAAATAAAAATTCCTGTCCTTTCAATACCAGAATTCTGACATCAATGCTAATCTTAGTAGAAATTGGAAATATAAATATAAACAATTTAACTCTGTAGAATCCATTTAGTATACATGAGCCTAGACATCAGAAGGATAATGTAATGCTAAGGCTTTACAGAGATTTTAAAAAAGATACAATTATCTGTATGATTTTTAAGTCTCATAAGAAATGTATTTTAGAACTTGCCAGTGATGGCTCATAATCACTTTGATATTTTGAGGAAAATGGTAGCTTTAAACAGATGATACAGAATTTATTTTTAAAAATGTATTGTGCTTATACAGTTGATGGCTTTTATTTCCATAATGTTTTTTACTACATAATTATACATCTTAATTACGTAATTACCGTCATAATTATTATGTAATTACATGTAGTTCCACTAATTACAAAATCAGGAAGTGTAATTATCTACTAAAAACTTTCTGAAATCTTATTTGTTCACTAGAGATTATTTAAAAGACCAGTGACCTACTGAAGATGTTGTACAGTGTTGTACATTACACCAGCTCTCCTTTTCCCTTTCTTCATGGCCAGTGTAGTTTGAGAGGGTTGTGGAAGGACTATCATGTCTTTAATTATTATTTCCCTTAAAATTAGTTTGGAAGCCATGACTGTATTGCCTGCAAAGCTGCAGCCTCTTAATTTTTGTCACTGATACCTTTAAATTTAAAGATTCAGAAGTAGCTTAAGTTACAGGAAGTTGCATAGTTTCAGTTAACACCTTTGTAGATTTATTCTTTATGTTTTGGTTGGGGTGTATCTGGTTCGGGTATCTGGTGTCAGCTATAAAGATGTTTGGGAAAGTATGGCCATGTTATATGTGCAGTGAAACCTTGAATCCACAGAACATAGAGGGAATGCAGCTGATTTCTCATGGGCCAAAGAATTGTTTTATTGAATAAAACTGCTTTTTGAAAAGTCGTTCTCCTGTGTTGATATACGTTCATGTCTCTGTGCTGTTTTATTACTTCCTTTTGCACGTACTTCGTTCTAAATATGTCTTAACTGTGCAGTTTGAAACAACAAGTTGTTCACTGCATGTTAGAGGGGTTAAAATTAATATTCAGGACATTTTATGGTCCTTTTGTCCAGGCATTTTATTAAAACTGGGCAGAGAAAAACTCTCTTATCTATATATGAAATAAGTAATGTCCTACCTTTGGTAGGTTGAATGAAAGAGTATTGTAATAGTTAGATTTGGAGGGTTTTTTTTCATTCTGTAACACTCTGATGTATCAAAACGACATCAGACAGCTTTCTGTCACACTCATTGTGACAGCAAATACGCATTTATTATGTCACAGTATTAGAGTGATCCACCAAGGGGAAAATACTTTCAGGAACAGAAAGCAGAATTTATGTGAAAGGGATAATGTAAAAAAGTAAGTGTTCACAATCTATGATACTAATAAAAAGGAAGGGAATTGTAATCTCTGTGTCAGAAGGGAAATGATGAAATAGAAACATGAAGGAAACAGGTTACTGGAATTTTGGCATTTCTGCAGAACACTTCAAGACCTACTACTGTGTAGGCATGTCTATCTGTGCTTATTATACAAGGCAACTGTTTCACTGTATAATTGCCAAAAGCTATTTTAAGCTCCCAAACTTGACCTGGGTCCGCAGGTGATGTGACGGTCATCTTCTTGATGTTAAATGTAGTAGCCTCAACTTGCATCTGCTAAGCATACGACTTCTAAGGAGAACTTGTCTCCAAACCAGTTTGAAGTATATTGACCTTTAAAAAACAGAGTCATTATTTGTGAATGCAGATTGTGAAAACAAGATCCTTACTTGATCTCCAGGATTTAAATTAATGCTGCAAATAAAGTTATTTTAGTTATACTTACTGAAGTATAACAACTGCATGGGAGACATTTCTTTTGAAATATCTTTCTGTATCCTTAACAAAAAAGGATTTATATCAAAGATAGGATGAAAATACAGTTATGCTCTTTTCTCTAAGAGATGAATGGAGATAAATTCTTATTTTTATTAAGGACTAGAAAGCTATGTAGAGAATAGCATAATGGAAAATACTTGATTTTTTTTCCTTAGGGGACACAGAAATTATGCATGATGTATGTATAAAAATTCAGCACAAGACAGAGAAGTATTTAAACGCAGCTTAAATTTGGCTTATTAAATAAAAAATACTTCCCTTCATAAAGGAGTATTAGATTATTGTCATCTCTCCATCAGAAAAATGTGCCAGTATCAACCAATCCAGCTTGATCTCTTTCTAGAGAGGGGAAAAAACTCACAGAATCACAGAATCACCAAGGCTGGAAAAGACCTTTAAGATCATCAAGTCCAGCCTATGACCAACACCACCACACCATCTAGACCATGGCACTAAGTGCCACATCCAGCCTTTCCTTGAACACATCCAGGGACGGTGCCTCCACCACTTCCCTGGGAAGTCTATTCCAATGTCTAATCACCCTCTCCGTAAGGAAGTACTTCCTAATATCCAACCTAAACCTCCCCTGGAGCAGCTTCAGGCTATGCCCTCTTGTCCTGTCACTGGTTGCCTGGAAAAAGAGCCCAGCCCCCACCTGACTACAACCTCCCTTCAGGTAGTTGAAGAGAGTGATAAGGTCCCCCCTGAGTCTCCTCTTCTCCAGGCTGAACAACCCCAGCTCCCTCGGCCTCTGCTCATAAGACTTTCCCTCTAGTCCCTTCACCAGCCTCGTTGCTCTCCTCTGGACCCGCTCCAGCACCTCAACGTCCTTCTTGAAGTGAGGGGCCCAGAACTGGACACAGTACTCGAGGTGAGGCCTCACCAGTGCTGAGTACAGGGAAGAGAATTACATCCCTACTCCTTCTGGCCACACTATTCCTGATACAAGCCAGGATGCCATTGGCCTTCCGGGCCACCTGGGCACACTGCTGGCTCATGTTCAACCGGCTGTCCACCAGCACTCCCAGGTCCCTCTCTGCCAGGCCGCTCTCCAGCCACCCTTCCCCCAGTCTGCAGCATTTCATGGGGTTATTGTGGCCAAAGTGCAGGACCCTGCACTTGGTCTTGTTGAATTTCATGCCGTTGGCTTTGGCCCACCGATCCAGTCTGTCCAGGTCCTCCTGCAGCTTCTTCCTACCCTCTGGCAGATCAACACTCCCCCCCAGCTTGGTGTCATCTGGGAATTTACTGAGGGTGGACTCAACCCCCACATCAGGTCATCAGTAAGGATATTGAATAGGACTGGGCCCAGTACTGATCCCTGGGGGACACCGCTGGTCACCGGATGCCAGCTGGATGCAGCTCCATTCACCATCACTCTCTGGGCCCGGTCATCCAACCAGTTTTTGACCCATGGAGCACTTTAAGCCATGGGTGTTACTGCCATGAAAATAAAGAGTGCATAAGAAACTATTTGGAGTACAGATTTCAGAAAAGTGTGTGTGAGCACAACTGCTACCTCTGTGCCTTGCAAGCTGTGCCTCCACTTGCAGTTTTCAAGTTTTTTTGGTTATTTTGAGGATTATCTCTTCCTAACAATCCCAACTCCCAGATTTCATCTTTCAGGCTAATTTGATTCCACTGGCTTTTGAGAACAAATGAGTCTTCTGTGGCAGGCCAGAATGTAGCTCAGCCTCGAAGGAAAAAAAAATACAGCAAGATGTGCTTCTGTCCTGGCTTGTCTTTCTTCTGTGAGGGGGCTTAGGTTGGTGACAGGGGCAGCGGGTCGAGTTAGAGAGCTCTCTGTTTGTTTTTATCTAGGGGAAATGAGTTTGGAAGAAGTTGATTTGATCCTTCCAGCATTACAACTGTCAAGTGCATATCAAAATGTTTTCCTATCTTCTATTATTTAACTCAGAATGTAATAAGGTAATTGTTTTGACATGAAAATGTTACGTACTGTGGTATTTCCACTTATCTTTAAATAGACATTTTTCACTTTGTGAGAGATGCATGCAGTAAGACAAAACAAAAAATGAATAAAAAGGAGTGAGTGACAGCCTAAGCTAGTTTATTTAGGTGGTAAAAACATAATATTTGACGTTAATAGAATTTTACCGACTAGGAATTAAAACATTTAGGTAGTTATGGTATTGTTTTATATTTCTGGTGTAACAATATGTGTTGCATAAACAGCAAGCAGAACATAACAAGTAGCATGTTTATCAGATTAATATTTTACGTAGAAATTTTGTGACATATTTTGGGGCGAAGGAAAAGGAGCATTAAAGGAAAACTAAAATATGTGTTACTTTTATGCTCTTCACAAATCATATACATGTGTATTCACCTTAAATTAGATTTCTTTTGGTTTTGGTTTTTTTTTTTTTGCTAAAGCCGAACCTGTAGTTTAAAACATCCTTAATGAAAAGTAGCTACTGGTGATTAACCAAAACAAATTTAGTTATCATACTTGCTAAGAGCATTAGCTACCACGCTTTTGAACAGTAATAGTAAACTCTAGTAATCAAGACCTTTCCACCCAAGTGTGGAAAATTTTTACTATTTCACATTTTAAATTTCCTATTGTACAGGAATCAATGTGTTTGAAATTGGTTATTATGCATGCAGTTTCATGATAACTTGACACATAATTCAGTTGTTTCAAATGTTATTTAATTTAGGAAGTCAAAAGTGTAGCTTCTTGGTTGGAAACAAGTATGTTCATAATTTTGCAAAAGCAGCAGATGTTGGAACATAAAATGCATTTAGTGAAGTGCAACTGCCACAGCTCTCATAGTAGTTGCTTTTAGAGAGAAATAAAGTAAAAGACATTCTTATCTGAAGGTTAGCTTTTGAAAATCTGGATGCAAGTTTAAAAACAGTATTTCTATTTTGCCAATTCTGTTTTCCAAAAATTTATCATCTCTTTCCCATCTTAAGCCATACTTCAGTGATGCAAGCAGCCATAAGGGAGACCTGGTTATAAAAACACAGCAGAATACATTTGTAAAGTGTTTGTCTTAGACTCCAGTGTAGTACCTAATACATGTAGTATAAGACAGTGAGTTTGATGGCAACAGCTCATTACCTGCAGTCCCAGCACACTGGCGCATTCTGATTTTCCTTCTTTCAGTTCTATTAACTGTTTTTTAGGGGAGAAATGTGATCATCAGGATAAATTTATTTTTTTTTTTTGAGAAATGATAGTTATGCTGGGTTTGCAGGAGTACTCATCACCTTTCCTCTGTTTTTTAAAATAGTCTTACTGTTTAGAGCTCGTTTGGAAATACCTTTCTGTTTCCTCCTGCCATCAGCATCCAAAGTCACCTGCTGCCCATTTTAGACTTACATCCTTCCAGGAACTGAGATGCTGGCGATTTAGTGTTGTGAAAGCCCCGTGCCTGCCATTGGGTTAGCATCCTTGACCAAAAAATAGATGTGAAAGGAGGGTAATGTTTTATGAGGATAAAGGAAAGAAGGGTGAGATACAGCCACAGATTACTACAGGATAAGATAAACAGATAATTACAACAATAAAGCCTTATGTTGTAGGCTCATATGTTAGGATGCCTTTCAGTTACTTGTCTGTGTACCTCTACCCTGACTGTAGAAACAACACTAGTGGTTCAGCATTACACTTAAAAAGTTCTGTTGCATTTTGAGAGGATTTGAGGTATTGTGGAATTTTTTTAACAAAAATTATAAAGTAAACCTTTATTTTTCCTCAGGGAGGGAAGGGTTGTGGGGTTTATTTATTTGCTTGGTCTTTGCTTCTTAAGAGACATGTGAAGAACTTCCACATCCGCTTCTTGTCACATCCAAATCCGTGGACCCAACAAAATATTAATATTAAGGTAACTTTTCATTCAGCTGTCATAGGAATTCACGTGAGGGTTTTTGTTGAACAGGTTGTATTTTATAAAGGAAAGGAGAAATGCCTGTTTTGAATTATGTGATGGAAGAGCGTAAGTGCAAAAGAAGAATAAAGACATAAAAGAATAAACCAGATGTATGAAGTGATTTTGCCAAAAAACAATCTTAAAATTCACAGTACAGAAGATGTGGGAGGGAGTCCTGAGAAATATAAATGTTGACAGATTTGGAGAGTACAGCTTGACAGTGAAATATTTCATTGCAAAATGTAGCCCTTATCTTTATGGGTTGTTTGAACCCAGTGAGGTTCAAACAAATTAAAATTAGGTCTTTCATTTCCAGTAGGAGCTCCCCAAACTGTGGATTTCATTATGGGTGTACTTCTTATCCTGTGAGAAGTTTTTCTTGATTAGGCAAGTGTTAAATAAGATTTGTATGTGTGTATTCTTGAAAACAGTTGCATGACTGTAGACAGAGCCTTACGTAGGCATTAATCATCTCTGAAAAAATCCTAGAGTTGGGTTAGTTTGAAAACAGGTCATTTTGTATCATCTTGTTCTGGATTTGTAAAGCAGGGAAGGAAAAAAGTCTCTGGAAAAGCATGTGGTAAAGAAGTTTTTTTTAAAATCATTCTCTAAACATAAAATATGATTTGGGAGGAAGTCTCATTGCAGAAATCAGCAGTTTTACAGATGGAGTACATCCTTCTTGGGAAGTTTCTTCAGTGGCTGCAAGCTGATGTTATTGAAATGTCTGGAGTAGGCCAGTGTTGCAGTTGAATAGTATGTATTTGAAGACCATTATTATGATAAACCTTGTTCATAGCATAATTCAAATTGGTATATGTACTTTGGTTTTAAAAGTTGAGGTTTTTGCAGACTGTGGACTACAAATGACACTAAAGAAAAAAAATACTGTTGAACTTACACAGAAATTTTTACATTTAAGGCTTTCCAGCAGTGTAGGTGCTTTGTGTCACCAGCTGGGCCCTAAGAGAGGCCCAAGGAATGCGTGAAGGTCAAACAGACTTTTCATTATAAAGCAAAGCTCTCTAGTGTAATATATCCCAATTATAAAGATAATATAAATCACCCCAGTGACAGGCCTTTTATATAGTAAGAAGCCACCCTTATCTTTTCAGCTGATATACATTTCATCTATAAAAGAAGAGTGAGAGATGAGTTAGGAAATGAGCTATGGTAGGCAACAGAAGCAAGCTCTGGAATGAGTGAGGGTATATGTAAATATTTTCCACTCTTTAGAGGAAATCCATCTGATGCTTTGCTTTGGTAGGTGCAAAGTGGGGAGAGATGTGAACATAAGATCCTTAATCTTCCCACGGGTTAGATTTTCTGCTCAGTCATAGATGATCCCCCACTGAACATGTCCCCAGAATGGTGTGTATATGGTGATATTTCAGACAAAATTTGTCACTTGTGGTACATGTGCAACAGTAAGAACCTAGTAGAGATGAGAGCTGAAGTAGCTCAAAAAGCCAAAGAGTCACAGTTCAGTGAAGCAACCAAGAGACTGCAAAAATCTCCCCTCTCTGCTGGCAATGGTGGTATGTTTCACTAAGCTTTTCTGGTGCCAAGACATTTTGTATGAACACAAGAGAAGTGAGATCCACATCTGCGCAGAAGAGAATCACAGAATGGTTAAGGCAAGGAGACACCTCCAGATCATCTAGTCCAACTCCCTGCTCAGAGCAGGGCCAGCTGCAGCAGGTTGCTCGGGACCATGTGCACTTGCTTTTTGAGTATTTCTATGGGTGGGAACTCCACAACTTCTCTGAGCTACCCGTTCTACCATTTGACCACCCTCATAGTAAAAATGAAAGGTATTATATTTACATGAAATTCCTTGTATTTCAATCTGTGTTCATTGAATCTTGGTCTGTCTCCGAGAACCATGGAGAAGAGCCTGGCTCCATCTTTGCTGCTATGGCAGGTATTTATACAAATTGATGAGGTCCCCTGCCTTGAGACTTCTCTTCTCCAGGTTGAGCAGTCCCAACTCCCTCAGCTTCTCCTTGTTTGATGGATGCTCCAGTCCCTGTAATTGTCTTTGTAGCCCTTGGTTGGACTCATTCCAGTAAGCCCATGTCTATTTTGTTGGGGAGCCAGCAATGGACCGAGCACTCCAGATGTGGCCTCACCAGGACTGAGCTGGTGTTGCTCTGCTTAATGCACCCCAGATGCTATTGGCCTTCTTTGTTGCAAGGGCTCATTGCTGATTCATGTTTAGCTTGTCACATACTCCTTAGCTTGTTACACAGGTACTTGAGTATACAGGTACTGTGTGAACAGGGGCTCTGCTGTTCTGTCTACATAAAGCAAAGCAGGCATTCCACACCAGATATCACTTGTGGAGAAAACTCCCTTCATCTCCACCAGCTTTGAGGTCTCAAAGTTCAAACATTTGTGTGTGAATTTATCAGCCCCGTGCTCCTTTGTATGGTGAGGAGAATTAGGCAGTTCCAAGGCATGGCTTACCTAATCTCACCTATACCAGGCAGGTATGGATCACACCTGAGAAATGCCTCCTCTTTTCTTCAGTGATTATAAAGCAGGTCCAGGATGACAAGTTCAGATCTAGGAAATAGTATTACTGGAAAAATTATACCAGAGAGATAGCTCATTAATTTACCATGTTAGATGCCAAATGTGGGAACTGTTACATACAGCACTCCAGTCACCTCAGGGTTTTTCATGAAAGAATAAAAAATAACATCAAAGTAGTTTCCTTTATCCTTCTCCAGTTACAACCCCTGTTGACTTAAGCAAAGTGAGAAGAGCATGTTGCTTTGAAATAAACCACTTCTGCATCCCAAAATAATCTATTTCTAAAGTGTACATAGCGAATGGTAAAGACTTGGGGAAAGGCATCTAGTCATAAATGTTAACCATGAGGAGGCGGAATGCCATAACTCCCACTACTCCTTCAGAAAATCTGTCATGAGGTGTGCAAACCAGCCTGTTAAAAAGTCACTTTCAGAACAGAGTTCTGGCTTCTGTCACAGGAGCAGGCTGGTTTTTTTGTGGTTATTTGTAGAGAAGCAGAAGGTGTAATTCTTCTAAGCCCCTACTGTTTTTCAAAGGGACAAATCTAGAGGCTGAACTTCTTGTATGGGGTCATTTGGAAATTAATTTACAGTTTTCAAGTTGAATAGCTGTTGTCTGGTAATAGCTATTCTTTACTCACAAAACATTTTAGCAGTTAAAAGCCAATGCCATCAACTTCTAGTTTTTCATATTCAGTAAATATAGGGATTTTGATAACTCCAGATGAAGTTATCCCAAGGAGGAGTTTAATATTCTACAGATCATAGCACATAATTTTTTGTCTTTCTTTAGAATGTCAAGCGTGAAAAAGGAAAGCACATATTTACAAAGTTGATTTAAGAAGACCATTCAAAGTATATTTCCTTATAACAGAGCAGCCTCAGATAATCCATTATTTTATTTGTAGACTCTCTTTAAAGCGGGTGGAAGACAAAAGGCACGCATGGATTTCTAAGTGTATCAAGTTAGTATACTAAGATCAAAGGCTATCTCTGCATGAGGGACTTTGCACATTCTCTTCCAGATCAGCTGCAACATCAAGGACAGGAAAATCTGCAAAGCATTTTGTTTGCTATGTGTTCAATCTCCTGTCATCTGCTAATGCAGTCTTTGTCAGAAAGTACTTAATGTTGTGGTACCCAAGTAACGTGCTTCCCTGTTTCATGTCTGTTGTTTTGCTGAACACATGTCTCCTATATTCCCTGTTTGAAATTGCTGACTTTTCACAAATTGGAGATGATAAGCAGACCTGCTTCCCTAGGGGAAGGGGAAGAAAAAAATGTATTGACATCCTAGTAGCGGAGTTGGTTGTGTGAATGGGACAGAGTATATTGTTGTGTCCTTGGTGTATTATTGGCAGCTGAGCCTGTGTTCTCCCACTATTTTCAGAATGGCTGGTCTTATGTTGCTATTGAAGGGCAGGATAGAGGACACACATCTTTGCAGGTCATATGGGTGGGGGTCTTTGAAGAGAAAGAATGCACTGACCCCTGTATCAGAATAGCTGCAGGTGTGTGTTGTATCCACTTCTGCAGCAGGTTGAGGGAGGAGGTTTTGCCCCTTTTCTCTACTCTGGTAAGACTCCACCTGGAGTACTGCATCCAGCTCTGGAATCCTCAGCAGAAGAAAGACAGGTTGGAGCAAGTCCAGAGGAGGACTACGAAGATGATTGGAGGGCTGGAGCACCTCTCCTATTAGAACAGACTGAGAGAGTTGAGGTTGTTCAGCCTGGAGAAGAGAAGGCTCCAGGGAGACCTTATTATGGCTTTTCAATACTTAAAAGGCACTTATAAGACAGATGGAGACAAACTTTTTAGCTGGGCCTGTAGCAATATGACAAAGGGTAATGGTTGTAAACTGAAAGAAGGTAGATTTGGACTAGATATAAGAAGAAATTCTTTACTGTGAGCTTGGTGAAACACTGGCTCAGATTGCCCACAGAGGTGGTAGATGCCCCAGCCCTGGAGACATTCAGGTTGGATGGAGCTCTGAGTGACCTGATCTAGTTGAAGATGTCCCTGCTCACTACAGGGGGTTGGACTAGATGACCTTTAAAGGCCCCTTTCAACCCAAACCATTTTATGATTCTATGAATTATCAGGATTTTGGGAGGAGCACGCAGGGAGAAACAGGAAAAGACAAGGTATTTAAAATAATTAAAAATGTTTGTTTTTCATATTCTTTTGAAATTGGCCAACATGTTAAAACATGAATAGAATAGAATAATGCATTTTTTAATGTGAAACTGTTAGAGCCCTGTTAGAGCAGGGCTGATGTTCCCAAGTGCTGAATCCTGGTGATTCTTTGTCTTTCCAGCTGCATTTCCCTGGTGTTGCAAGGTAAAGTTGGCAGGGAGTAGTTTCTCGTGTTTGCTTTGTGAAAAGCTTTCTTTTTCAGGAAGTTTAACAACCTTGCTTTCCTGAGGAAGGTATAAGCTTCACCAGGAGTGGACAACAGTTACTTGGTGGCTTTCCATGTGCATTTTGTGAAGTATAACTAATTATTTCTCGGATTCCTTCATCTTTTATAACGCCTAATCAAATTACAGAATCACAGAATTGTTCTGGTTGGAAAAGACCTCTAAGATCATTGAGTCCAACTATTAACCTAACTCTACCCAGTCCAGTGCTAAGCCATGTGCCCAATCGGCACATCTACACATCTTTTAAATATTTCCAGGGATCATGATTCAACCACCTCCCTGGGCAGCCTTTTCCAGTATTTAATAACCCTTTCAGTAAATAATTTTCTTCTAATATCCAATCTAAACCTCCCCCACCTTGAAGCTGTTTACTCTTGTCCTGTTGCTTGTTACTAGGGAGAAGAGACCAACCCCCAGCTCACTACAGCCTCTTTTCAGGTAGTTGTAGGGAGCGATAAGGTCTCCCCTCAGCCAGGGGAGAATTAGGAACAGGCAACACAAGTTTGCCAGCAAGGGCTTTTTTTTTGTCCCTCCAGGTAATCTCCTACCTATGAAGATGACTGTGCTGAAACTGTTCCCTTGCAGTTGGGGTGCAGGACCATGACAAAAGGTAGTAATGGTAGAGTATTTCAGCTCTTGTTACTCTCTGCAAGTGACAGAGGAAAAGACATCCCTCTTTCAGTGTGTGCTGGGACAGTTCTTAAGTATCGTTTGCACTGTTAACATGTAGAGGTGGTTTACAAACATCTGTAAACCAGTGGGTACGAGGAAATTGGATGTTCCTAGTCCCCAGATACTAGTGGTGATGAACATCAGGTGACTGTAGCACCAACAGTTCATGAAGGCAGCTGTTTTCTGAGAAAGTTTGACTCTATAATGCACAGATATTTTCTAAGGGGAAATAAGTACTTACTAACGACTAGTCTGACAGGAAAAAAAAAGGGAAAAGTTAAAAGTTTAAAAAGTAGGGGGGAAAAGTTTGGGTTTTTTCAAATTCTGTACTGGTAAAGCACATGAGTGTGTCCAGGAAGAGCAGTATGTTGGCAGTTTCTTGTATCTTCAAGGTGCATTGTCAGTGGCTATGTACCTATAGATGTGTGTACCTATAGATATGGGTCCCCTGCAAGCAAGTACTGCAGTATTTTGATGTTATTCTTCTAGAGGATGATGTATAGAATCATAGAACTGTTCAGGTTGGAAAAGACCTTTAAGGTCATTGAGTCCAACCTTATCCTAACCCTATCACCCTATTTCTGATGACCCACTGCTAAACCATGTCCCCAAGCACCACATCCAGATGACTTTTAAACACATTCAGGGATGGTGACTCAAGCACCTCCCTGGGGACCCTGTTCCAGTGCCTAACAACCCTTTCTGTAAAGAAGTTTTTTCTGATATCCAACCTAAATCTCCCCTGACGCAACTTGAGCCCATTTCCTCTTGTCCTGTCATCAGTCACCAGTGAGAAGAGACCCCCTCTGCAAAAGGTCTGAAAGAATCCTGTGCTGGGCAGCCATTCCAGAAATTGATCTAAGCAACAGGGTTCTGTAGGATTTTTTTCTGGAATTATGTCTATCACTAAGTGTTATACATTTGTCTTGCTTCTCACAGATAAACATTTTATTTAAGGTGGGCAGGAGTTTAATTAAAGTTTTTATTTTTGGAGTATATCATGTTCCTGTTCCAGATAGAAAGGAGATATGCTTCTTTTTCATCTTACCTTTTTTTTTTCTGGTGCTTTGGAGATCTGTTTTTCCTGCTAATGTGTAAAATATTGTGTGGGAAGTAGGTGAAGGTGAGTAAGGTTGAAAATGACAGTGAGTTAGATCTCAGACGTTTGAGACTGTCACAGAATCTCAAATTTTTAAAACGTGTTGTTACAATGTTGATATGTAGCTAACAATCTACAACTTAACTTGGGATAAAGCTAGCTGTTATCAAGTACTTGAAGAAAAAGTCACGACTAAATTGTGCCGATACGGGTTTATCTCTTATTATTTCAAGCCTTTTTGGATTAAATATCTCAGTGTGGTGGGTATTCTTTGACCAAGGGTGTGGGCTTTGTGGTTTTGTCATAAGCAAAATAAAACAACGGTATTTAATTCTGGCCACATACTTCATGCAAAAGTGGATCACAAATGGCATTTTTATCTGGTTTATAGTTGATCTTCTATGCGGCAGCAGATACTTTAGTCTGTTGCCATCTCCCCTGTTTTAGTGACTGTTTTTGACAGAGCAAGTTGCTTTCAGGTATCTTGTTTTACTTTTACGTGTGCTGTCCTTATGCCTGATGTTGTGGGAAAGTCATTTCCTCAAATTGACAGTGGTAAGGATTTGAGTAAGTAAATGGCAATTGAATTCCAAGTCTTCCGACAGCACTGATGTGCTGATATACCAGATCATCATTCTCCAGGAAAGGCTTGTCTACCAGTCATCTCCTGTTACAATCTAAGATATGTTTTGGATAATTCTGCTTGATTTGAAACGCTTTCAAAATGTTTCCTCTCATGCAGATGCTAATTAGCAACTGACTGAATGGATGCAGTCTGGTAAGGTGCTGTCCCATTGACAAGTTAGTTTCAGTCTCATTAATCAGGATCGGTTTCAGTAGCTTCTGGAAAAAATTTGTCAGCCAGAGAAAAATGTGCAGGCTCCAGGACCAAAATCCACAAAGTTAAGGTATGCCAAGCATGACAGATACAACAGATAAGACAACGTTGCTCTCAGTACTTTTTGAGTGGGAAATAATGAGATCTTGTTTTTTTTAATTATGTGAATTGCACGGGAGCTTGTTCTGCATTTAGAAGTGTGTATTCTTTGCGTATGGCAGGCTTTATACTAAGTTACTAGTAATCTGTGGACTTACTTGATTGCCATTAAATGTGCATAGTTAATATGTGCAAGAACTCTCAAAATCCATTGAAATACAGTTGAAACACCTCATAAAGAGCAGTCAGACCTATGAAGTCAGGTTAAAATGGGTTGTTGCTGTTAGTGCACCACCCGACTGCACCTTTTTATTAGAGGTTTGACCTTTCTATTTGAATTTTCCAGCTTTTGTGGTTTCAAGCAATAGTTTGCTGTGTAAGATGCTTTTACTAGGAGAATTTGTTTCCACTGTCCTTTTCTGAATCCTGCAGGGCTTTGACTGGCTTTGAATATTTTAAGAGTTTCCGGTTGTGTAAAAACCGATTAATTGCTTTTGAAAGCGGGCCATGTTAGCAGCTGTTGATAGGTCTGCTTACATGTCTTTTTAGTGTTTTTGTGAACAACTGATCAAATTAGATTCGTCACTCTTGGCTTGTGGTGATTTTAAATTGAAATGGAATATATTAAAGCAGCCAACCATGCTGATTATATTGCAAGCCTCATTTAATTTCATACATTCACACAGTATAGTGAAAAGCAAGATTTTTTTGAATGTGTGATTGTGACTGTACATTTAGCAGCTCCAAAGGTCATCTGTAATCGATGCATAATTTAGTAGTGTTAGATATCTGATTCCTGAAAGCAGATTCCACAATACTACATATACATTAAAGGTATAGAGTGAAAAAATCAAATTGTTATCATTTCACTGATACGCTGTTCTTGATACCATCCAAGTCCTTACTGGTCAGTAGGCTGCTGCACTGAAACCTTCATATATAATTGGACAGTTTTTATCCATAGATCTCAGAAATGCTGAGGCACTGAAGCATACATTAGCCCTTATAGAGGTGGCAGCGTGTTGTTATGAAGGTGTTCCTTCTTCCAGGTTATCAGATGACAAGATTTTCCTGCAGTGTTCACAACAACAAAATATGTTTCTTAAAGCTTTTCCTCATATTTTATTAACTGGCACCTTCTTAAAACCTACAGAAGCTTGGTAGAATCCTCTAGTTGAGAGTCAGTAGAAGTACTGACATAATATATTTTTACACAGACTCCCTGTATCCCTCTTTTTACCATTATCTTTGAAGATAAATCTCTCTGTTAATCCCCTGTGCTTGTTCAGATGTAAATGTCCTGAAAGTTAACATTGCGAATATTTGGTGTTTGCAAAGTGGTATCAGTTTAAATGCACATTTTGAAGCAAATTTTGCAGGTTTGCGTGTAGCTTAATGCAAAAGAATAGTAGTGACGCATTAGCTTTCAAACAGGAATTCTTGTATTATTTTTGAAAAATGTTGCATAGGCTTTTAATGTAATTTATGCACAGAAAAATTACTACTTATTCCAGCATTTTGAAAATATTTTACAGTATTGTATATGTCATTCTGTGCACAACTGTTTCCTTTTCCAGAAATCCTCTGGGAGACTAGTAGATACACCTTAGTGTCCAGATAGCAGTTCAGATAATCCGAGGAAAAGCCAAGTCACCTGTCACTTAGTCTTTACCTGGATGGCAGTGTTGCTGGGTCAAGCTGGAGTTCCACTCCCTTAGCTTAGTCCCTTGATTTACCAATAGCCAACTGGATCTGAAGCAAATGTTTCCATAAAAGGTTACTGTGGTAACTTGGTCGAACTAGGTTTCGTGCTGACCCTCAACAGCTTAAAAGTTCATGTTAGTTTGTGTTTTCCCTTTAATTCAAGTACATAAGTATTATTTTTATACCTTTTAAATAAAAGCCACTGCAGTGGCTTCTGTGACTAAAAGATAACAGTTAAGCTCTCAAAAATGTTTAGTTTCTGTTTAGTTTTGCTCCTCATAAGAGATCAAGAAATTAAACTGAGGAGGAGTTACTGTAGAATATTGATATGTAAAGACAATATGCCTTATACATATCATTAAAGCAGCTATAGCCTGTGTGTCGCTCACAGAGCAGCAGATCTCACAAGTTGTGAGATGTTTCCAGTTTTCTCAATAACTTCGGTGTCTCCACTGCTTTTCTGTGGTTATTTATTAGTTTTCTCCATAGATTTTACAGCTTATACTAGGATTGTTTTCACCAGATTTCAGTTCTAGTTGCACTCAAAATCTTTACTTATCTATTTCATATAAATCCATGCTTGGAATAAATTACATGGGTGACAAATATGACATATCTAGATGCTGTTTACTGACTTCTTCACTTCTCATTTGTTTTTTTTCTTATTTTAAAGTCTGATTTGGTAAGAAATTCTGTGTTCAATAAGAGAGTAAAGCTGACATTTGATTGATATTTCCTTTAGCATAAATACCAAAATGGAAGCTGTGATATTTAGATACTCTCATAAATCATCTTAGTAGTCCAGTTTAATTTATCTTCACACATGGTAAACAACAGACCTGTTTCACATTGCCAGAAAATATTTAGCTTCTATTCAAGAAATTCTTTAAAGCATCCACTTACAATGCAAAGAGTAGCTCATTGATCATGTTCATGCTCAGAAAACACATACTCAACTGCAAAAAAAAAAATAAAAATAAACCAACATCCAAACCCAACCCAAAACAAAACACAAAAACAGGGAAAAAATTTATAGATTTTTTTGACCAGGAATTGCCCGTATTAAGAGAGTTCCTGAGTAAGACTTGTGCAAGTTTAAGAACTCGTGCTCAAACCTGTGATGTCTCTCTGGATAAATTTAGAATCATTTGCAGAAACAGAGTTAATAATGCAAAATGCACTAGCCAATACAAGAGTGTAAGTTAATTATTAATATAGAGAAGAGCTTTCTTACCCAGTTCTCTTTCAGGTAGGTACAAAATACAGCGAGGAAGGTGTTCCCAGGACAAAAGAATTATGTCCATTTTTAACATGTGTATTAAACGCCTTGAACAAAACTCCTTGATCAAAAAATCTTTCAAACTGTTGCATGTCTTCTTGGGATGCACCTATCTGTCCAGGCCTTTTCTGGCCAGCCTAAGTTCACATTTATGATTCAGGTATCTGGAAAACAATTTTTAATATAGGACTTTTACTGGTGTCCTGGCCAAAACATAGTGTGAGCACAGTATATGAGAATTCCTGTGCAGGATACTTAAAATGCCTACAGGCTTAATGTGGATTTTGAGAAGCAGTTGCCAATATCAATCTAATGCCATAGTATTTACTAAAATATAATCAACTATGTTAGCCACATCTCAGCACTGATTCTGAGGCTTTTCCCATGGCCCAAAGTGTTCTCATTCTTTCCTGGATTTTATGGTTCTACTTCAATAATTATTCTGTTTACCTAAGTTTCAGCAGTAGCTTTCTGTGAGGATGAAGTTCTAATTGTTATCTTCACATGAAGTTTGTAATTAGACACAAAAACATTTTTTTCTTCAGTATCACAAATCCAATGCATTTTTAAGGAAATATTTGGGTCTGTTGTCTGCAGAGCCATAAATTTGTCTGATGGAGTGGGCTAGAACATTCATTTTGCTGCTCAGTTCCTCCCATCTAAATTGTGGAGTGCTTAGTCATCTGAACCTGTGATTATGTATTCTAAAAACCATTGTAGCTCTGAGAGTAGTACCTGGTATCATCAAAAGACCTTCACAGGTTCTGTCTCACTAAAAAAAGGTGTATTTGTACTAGTGGAGACAGTTTCAGTAGGCACAATATGCTTACATCTTCCAGGCCTCAGAACAAAACTGAGTTATAAGGGAAGCATAACTTCCCATGATCTCTAACAAATTCTTTCAGTGCAACCTGGCCTTCCTTGAACACTTCCAGGCATGGGCCTTCCATAACTTCCCTGGGCAACCTGTTCCATTGTCTCACCACCCTCACACTAAAGAATTTCTTCCTAAATCTAAGTCTAATCTTCCTAAGTCTAACCTAAATCTCCCCTCTTCCAGTTTAAAGCCATTACCCCTTGTCCTCTCGCTACACACCCTTGTAAAAAGTCCCTCCCCAGCTTTGCTGTAGCCCCTTTAGGTACTGGAAGGCTGCTATAATGTCTACCTGGAGCCTTCCTTCTCTAGGCTGAACAACTCCCACTCTCTCAGCCTGTCTTCACAGGAGAGGTGCTCCAGTCCTCTGATCATCTTTGTGGTCCTCATCTGGACTCCCTCCAACAGCTCCATATCCTTCTTATGTTGAGAACCCCAGAACTGGACACAGTACACCAGTTGGAGTCTCATGAGAGCGGAGTAGAGGGGGAGAATCACCTCTCGACCTGCTTGAAGATGTCTGTGTAGTAAAAGGCAGATTATTAGAAACTTTCAACATGAAGAATATTTTATGTTTTCTTCTCAGCTTGCTTCTTCCTGCTACTCTTCGTCAGCCTGCAAGTTTGGCCACATCCAGTGTGACTGTATCCTCTTAACTTCTGGTTTTATTGCATGTGGTGCAGAATGCTGCAATAAAGATTGGTAGGCTTATAGCAGAAATGAGTGCCCCATCAGTATGTAACTTGTGGTGTTCACCTACTGAACATGTTTAGGCAGTGCCACTGCCTGTAGTAGACAGACATCCATGTGTAGCTCACTAAATTAAATAGTGCTAAATGCGTAAAGATCTTTATAGGTTGTTACAAATTACAAAAGGTTCACTTGGCTTCAGATAGTTGAAAACATTTATGGAAGGAAAAAATCAACCTAGAGCTACTCTGCACGGGGAAAGCACTGTCCGTTCAGGAAGTTGATGGACTTCCAGGTTGCTTGGAAGCTGGTTTTGTAAGCCAGGGCTGTGTCACTGCATGATTGTGTTCATCCAGGGTATCTGCTTTTCTTCTCTCCAAGGCAGAATCTGGGGCTAGATGGGCCTTTTGTCAGACCAAATGTGGCCCTTTTTTGTTTGTAGTGTGTTATATTGTGAAATGGTCCCATGCTGGGAAGATGGATGTCTATCCCTACGGCTAGGAGATATTGCTTTCCTCAGCAGTGTTGTGGGATTGGAAGAACAACGTGTAACAGGTTCTTCCCTTTGCAAAAGCTGAATTGTTGCTGCGGTGCAGCTCCACACTAAGCTCTCACACACGGGACACAACCAGTCCCACAGCACTGTAGAAAGCAATAGCTCACAGGGCATGTTAAACTCACTTTTTATTTCCTGCAGAGCATGTGGTTGCCTGATTCATTAATATACTGTGGACAGTCATGTTGCTTTCTAATCTTAGTCTTTATTTAATCAGTGGCACTAAGAATTTCACTAGCTCAGTGTTGCTATTCAAGATGTACATTAAGGTAGTTTCCCTGTTGTGGAGGGTCAAGCCAGATAGTTAAATAGAAAGCAGCAGTAAAAGACCATGACCATTCCTCCCTCCCTCCAAGTGTTTATCTTTGCACCTTATCTTCAGTGTGCTTTTTGAATGGCTGGTTTGCCAGCTGCATAAATCTACTTTGTTCTCATTTTTTCTTTTTAATGAATGTCAAAGCAACAACTTGTCATCCAGGACCTAATTGGTGCAGATGCTGTGTCAAATGAAAACAAGGTAGAGCAGCAGACTCATACTGAAGTTTCATTTTAAGCTTTCTAATTCAACTTTTAGGAAATGTAGCCAATTCTGTTGATTTTTATCTTAGTTTTGCACACTCATTTGAAATGTCCAGATGACTCTTGTATCAAATGCTAGATATCTGATTTCACTATTACTATCAAAATTAAATTTACCAGTTTCAGCAAAATTAAGACTAATGCTTGCTCTAAAATCAGATACAAGTTCTTAGTTTCAAAAGCTGAGTCCTTTATTGTATTCTTTCCTCCCTCTCCACGAGACAAGAAGTGGGGTTTTCATCCTTGAAGACTTGTGAGCTTTTGATGAGACTGAACACTGCCCAAATTTAAATTGTATTTAAATTGTTAAAGTGCCTCACTGAGAATTACTTACAATAACTGACTTGAGCATCTTCAGCAGTAGAAGAGGAATGTTTTATGCCCTAAAAAAATACAGATGCCAGCAGTGGCATCTCTGAAACAAAAGCTGGAAATCAGTAAGCTGGCTTACTTCTCTCAAAAGTCTAGGTTCGCATCATTAGTTATTATTTGTATTATGCTGCTATCTAGAGGTCTGATGCACCACAAATAGGCAATTTTGAAGACCACTCCTGCCTAAAGAATTTGCAGTGCAAGAGAGAAGCAGTAGATCAGAGGGGGAGGTGCCATCAAACCTGTTCTACAGACAAAAGATGAAGCCTGAATTAATTCAGCAACTGGTCTAGTATAATGTTGGAAAGCTGTGGCAAAGCTGAGCATAGCACCTATATCTTTTGAATGAAGATTCAGTGCTCAGCAGCTGTAAAGCAGTGTGAATAATCTGTCCTTTTTTCTTCATATTTCTCTGGTGGTGCAAATAAAACTGGAAACCGATAGTGTCTTCCTGATAAGGGTATCTCAGTTTCATGAGCACTTACAGCAGAGGAATTTATATTAAGCTTTAATAAGTGCAAAGAACTGTGAATGTTTTTGTCAAGTCTTGTTAGCAGGTATCTTCATTACTTTTTTCTGATTTATTCTTTGGGCTTTGTTCACGCCTTGATATGTCTTTGGTTGTCTTGACCATGTTTGGTTCTGTTTTTTGATATTGTGGACAGTTTCTGTTTGTTTGCTTTTCTGTTTTTAGAAACTTGACCTTGATTTTCAACCAAGTTATCTCTGAACTGCCTTTTTAAAGGAAAATGCTTCCCAGTATTTTCATCTTTGTGGGATGTAGTATTTTTAAGTAATTACATCTATAATTCACTCCTGTCTGTACAGTCAGAAGTTGTACAAAGTTGAGTTTCATTTTTAGGAGGCTTGCATAACCCAAACCAAATATATTTTAGTTCTGTTTCAGTACAAAGAACTGTGTTTTCTGACTTTGCAATGGGTTAACACTAAGGAAAGTCAGTTTCAGGCTTAGTGGGTAGTTCATCTCTTACTGCCATCTCATTTTTGCAACATTATTAGCATTTGGCCAAAAGGAGGAATAGGTTGATGATTGTAAAACAGCCACTAAGACACTGAGGAAGTCAGTAAATATGTTTTTTATAAAATAATTCATAGGAAAACAGGAAAAAGAAGATGCAAGGCCAGTTACCTATCATGGGAAAATGAATGTCTTCTGATTCTGCCATAATAATTTCCTCCTTCCCCATTTCTCCTAAGCAGATATACTCAGGGTACTCTTTAGTGATAGTATATTTAAAGGATATCCTCCAAAAAGAGATTGGCAGGTTTAATTTGTCTGATGTGTGCAATCACAGTCCATGTTAAATTCAAAATGCTTGTCCAATCAAGGATTCAATATAGAAAAGAGGCAGTAACAAGCATGCAGTACGCTGTAATAAAGAAATCTGTTGATTGAAAACAGTTTGTATATTTTGGAAATGATAGGGAATGTAATTGGTAAGAAAGAAAAGGATAGGGCTTCATAAATAATAGGAAATAGAGCATATTTTTTCCACTGATAATGCTAACTCAATTTAACGACGTTCTGGTGCTGAATTTTCCTGTTCAGTAAAATAGGTCTGGTAGATCTTCCAGCACTCTACATTTCATGATTAATGGAAGGAGCTCTTTATTTTGATGGTTCCAGCTTTAATGTGTTGAATTTCAGCTGTAATGACCCTCTCTCTTTCTCTCATCTTTTTTTTCCTCTGTCTCCTAACCCTTCGGCAGTATATATGAAGAAGAGGAGGATTTGGCAGGCGAGCTTCTCAGTCAGACCTGACTTTAAAAACACAGCTATCCCGAGTGCTTTTATGAACTTTCAAGGGCTATTTTGTAGGCTATATAAGATGAAAAGACCTTGATGTGTCAGGCTAACTTCAGTATGTCTTAAAAACCTAATCATAATTGAAGCCCAAGACAAGCTCAACAGTTCACCCTTGTTCTGCACCACACTTTCCATATAGTCTTTCTTTTTTTGCTGCAGTTCACTCACAGGAACTCTTTCTATTTATGGAGCAGTAAGTACTTGAATAGACTTTTAGCATACGGATTATATCTACAGAGTCCTGCAACACTGCCAGGCTTGAAAATAGTGAGTTTCTGTGGACTTATTTCATATTCTCAAATTTCTGAGGATCAAACCTCTGTTTTGTTTCTTATCTTCTGTGTGAGAGCGTTTGCATAAGTTTGCATTACAATATGAATATATATTTTTTTAAAAGACTGTGTTAAATAGACATGTAGCTGTAGCTGTTTATGCAGTAATTTAAACTCTTATAATCTAGGAAGAGGAAGCGCTTGAGAGTCAAAAGCTAGGAAATAATACAGCTAACAATGCAATTTTATGTGGGAAAGATCCATTTATTATTAAGTTTCTCAATAATTTTATGTTTTGTATTGAGATAATATATTATTCTCTCTGTTATATAAGGTTATCCAATATTTGGAGATAAAATTATACCTAAGTGGTCATGGTAGTTGTGGGAAATACAATGTGTCAGGCTGAGTTTTTGTTCAAGTATTCTCATCTGATGATCATAAATATTATGACATTTTGAAGAAGTGCTCTTAAGACTAAAAAAGAAAAGGAAAAACTTTATATGCAAAAATGTTAAGATCTCCTATGAGTTTCAGTAGTTGGACTGTATTGGATTGTGAACTGGGGTTGAGGAACTGTGCACCTGCAGACAGGGATTTCCAGGAGATTATGGGTGTCTGTGGAGGGGTAGCTGCAACAGGTGTATCCAACAGAATCTGGTGCTTGGTGTTAGAAAGTAAGCTTACAGAAATCTATTCCTCATCAAAGAGCTACATGGATGATGTGCTGTCCATAACAAATCTAGAACTAAGCAAGTTCAGTTTTGAGGCATTTAAATTTACTGAACATGCTGTGGGCACATAGAGTTCACAGGGGCAACCAATCATTTGCTCTTGTACAACCATATTTGAAGGCTTCTTTTACTGCACTTTCAGGTTCAATACTTCCCTCTCCAGAGCAGATGCAATAAAAATTCTACAAAAGCATGCATTGTTACACACACTAAACGTTTTATTCTTTCTTAACAACTTCAAGCTGAATCTTGGGACCTCATCAAATGTTTGTTCTGCAAAACCCAGGATTCAGAATAAAGATTATTTTTTTCATAAACCTGAAGTGTAGAAGTGATAATAAATGTGATTCATAGTGAGCAATGAGCAAAATGCAAAGTATTTTTTGTTCACAACTTTTAACCAGTCATGGTTGGAATGATGTTCCAGCTTGAGAAATGGTCACAGAAGGCTATCACTCAAAAGAATACTTTGAAGGCTCTATTGAAACCCTACAGTTGCTGAGGATTTTTCTCCAAGGGGTAGTTGTTTTCTTATAATCAGAAAGTGCGATTTAAAATCTGCATTAATACATTCAGACTAAACCTTAGAATATTGTAGCCTACCGCCCGTTAACTGTAAGTCTCATTTCTAGACAGTATGTTAAAATACATGAAAAGGGATTGTTAGTATGCCTGGTAAAATAGCTGTTTCCATTATCTTTGCTCTTTCTACATACGTGTTTTAAGAGATAAATTTTTCCTCTGTGTATTTTGGTGTCAACAGTTTCCACTCTTCAGTGATGGACAACAAGTTAACAACGTAAAATGGGTGTTGACAGTTCTTTAGAATGAAATAATGCTTGATATAACCTCAAGTTTCTCTGTGAACTTTGACCAAACAACAGAAAACCTTAAAAAGGAGGGGCACAGTGCTGTCAAGCAAAGAATTACAGGGGGAAAAAAATTAATCTAAATACTGAGGGAGAAGTCTGGGTTCTCTTGCATGATATTTAGCAGCAATGGTAAGAAGAGGGATGTTTCTTTCTTTGTGTAATGTGCAGTAGTTACAATAAACACAAGATTTCCAAATCTCAGAGGACTCTCTTGACAGTTGCTTGATAACAGCTTTTTTCACTCCATAGTTTTGACAGTTTGTATGTGTTGCCATATCTAGTATAAACTAAAACATCACTGTCATTCTGTTTTTCTTTCTTCCGTGGCTTCCTTTTCTTTTTTTTTTTCTGTCTTTTGGATAATGAAAAACATAGGCTTTTAATTTGTAGGCTTGAGAAAGACAAGTTGTGTGTGGTGAGTGGCATGTAGCTGAGTTTTGAAAACAGTCAGATTGAATAGCCTTGGTGTTTGGGTTTTTTATTATTATTTTTAGGTTTGGTTTGGTTTTGTTTTTTTACTGTCTCTTAAAAAGTGTATGTGTTTGTGTTCTAATCTTGACCTGGCCTATCAGTATGCCCCAGTTAGTACAGGTGAGCATAAGTGTATGGGCAATATGAAAACACTGCAGTGCACAGGATACTGCTGTGTTCACACTGGCATTGCACATTTTTGTTGTGCTTTTCCTTTTTTTTTCACAAAGAGATCCACAGAACTGCAGCATATGTGGTAGCAACTCTTCCCAACCTAATGTGCCTTTGCTTGCTTTCTTTCACGTTTCTGAATGATATTGATGATAATATTGGAGTAATGCACCATTTTAGAAAAGCTGCTGGGAGGTGAGTGTTGCAGGGGGGGACTTGAGGGATGCCTGCTAAGGAGAGAACTGCAAGTTCCAGGAGTACCCCGGTTTCTGCAGCTACTGCTCAGTTGTTTTGGTTTACCACAGTAGTTTATATATCCTTAGGTAAAGGATTACTTCATTTAACCTTTGGATTTTTTTTTCCTGACCTATCTAAGGTTATTTTGTCATCAAACCAAATTTGCTTTAGCACAGCAAAGTGCCCAGTGTCGTCATCTGGCATGTTACAGACAAATTCCAATTACTTTTCTGCTTCAAGCTATTGTTAAACACTACAAGCTAGCTGACAGTAAAATTATAAATACAGGTGTTGTCACGCTACACTATAATCAGAATTTTAATTTGAATTTTCATTTGTAAAGCCTTTTTTTTAACATGAAAATGGGAATAGAATTAGTTTTATTGACAGTAAAAAGACATTTTGAAAGCTTCCTAAATCATTACCTGTACTTAGTAGTGGGAAAAAATTGTATATGTCCATATAAAAAGAAGAGTTTTATTATCACATATTTACTCATTACATTTGGTGGTAAATAAAACTAGGAAGATGTCTTTGACAAATGATTGACGTAACTCAGTACGTTCTCACTTCATCAAAACAATAGACAGAGATAAATATATATTTGCTTTTGTTTTGTTCTGCTATTACTAATGCAAGCCTGCGATAAAATCTTCAAGCAAATTAAGTAGAGCCTGTTGAGTCTGCATGCAGTGCTCAACTTTTTATTTTGCAATTTTCTCTTCTTACATAGATTCATCATTCTTTGCTTTCTTCCCTTTATTTTTTTCCCCCTCCTCCTTTTTCTTTGCTTGGTGGTTGGAGTGGCTCCCCCTTCTCAAGACCCCTTTTTTTTTTTTTTTTCCTCGAGGCATTTAGTGTCGTGTCTGCCAGATTTCAGTGATGAGCAGCGAATTGCTTTTAAAGTGGGCATTATGCCAGTTCAGCAGCACAATGGAAAACCAATCTTCCACCATTCTACTTTTGATGCTGTTATTGTAGCATTTTAGATAACTGCTGCCACAAAAAAAGATGTGCTCAATTGCTACCAGTTAGTCAAGTTAAATCCAGAGTAGCATTAAAATTACTCTGAAAACTGTTTGTCAGAGGTCATGTGCTGTCTGTGGCTACAGCGCATAGGATAGATGTTCTGTGCTGTGTGGGGGTTTTTCTTTTTGCGTTATTATTACCGTGACTGACCAGCTCTCTAAATAGCCCTTCACTACCTGTTTACTTATTGTCTTCACCTCGCTGCTGAAAATACGTGTCAAACAGAAATGTTGAAAAGTTTCTGTAAAGTGCTGGAAATAGCAGGGGAGTGAGTTGTTCAGGGTGCTACAGTTTGTACAGTGTGAAAGAAAAAAAAAGGAGAAAAAAAAACAACGAGGGGAGAGCAAGAACATAATTCTCTGGTTTCTGTGGCAAGATTACTGTTTTCATCTTTTTATCTTCACTTTTCCACCACTGAGTTCACTTTTCTATTTCTGTTAATAGCACAAATGGAATTTATCTACTTTCTCACTCTTTTCCCCTTCAGCTCCTCCTCTTCCTCTTTATTCTGCTGGCTTTGCTTGTGAATGAAAGGGTCTGTTACTACCGCTGTAGGATAGATGGCAGTTGCAGAGGGGGATTATAACACTAGGTGACTTTTAAATCAGTTGTTTTCCAATAAAACACAAACAGGAAGATTATTTATGGGTGGTGGGATTTAAAAGAGCAAGGATATTTTACTTCCCTCTGGGCAAGACTTTATTTTATAAATTATATAATACCTATGCAGCCTGAATACTTGTTTCACTTGCTTGCATCACTGCAAAGTGCGTGTTACACACTGGATTACGTTCTGGTCGTTTTTAACGGGGAAGCAGCCTTCTGTATCCATCAGTAGGTTGCACCACTGTGGAGTGTAGGACTGCAGATTACAGCCACAGGCAGCTGCTGCAGGACAGCGAAAGAGCTGACCAAGTTGTGAATCTCAACCTTGTGTTTAGGCATCTAAAAAACATACTTAGTTTTCAAAGGACGTAATGTTTGCAGCCTGGTAGGTGTAAGGACTGCAGTGAAGTCCGTGGTGAAGACTAGGAAATAGATGTAGGCATCTAGGTAGCAGCGCTAGTAGGGTACCTTTGAAAATCTTGACCATAGCCCACAGGGTTGCTCTTTCTCTGCAGGACAGGAGTGGCATCTCTCATGGGAACACCTTCAGATAGAATTCACCAATATTTGTCAAGCTCTTTACAGTCCCCCAATAAGTGGCAGCGTGGAAGTGTGCAGTTGTTGTAATTAGTTTTTTTTAGAGGTGTTCTTAAAGATGGGCTTTCCTTACTGGTTCTGTTGATTTCTAGCCATTTAGGGCTTGCTGCCTTAACAGCAGAAATATTCAGGGCTCTAACGAGCGAAAGAGAATGCCTTTAAATTATTGTTACGGGGACAGAATGACTTGAAAAGTGAAGAAGGTTGCTTGTTCATGGAGTTCAGGAAGAAAAGTAGTGCCATCTTCCTCAGGGAAGTAAAACTAAGTCCATCAGGCAACATAATTGAAAAGCTGAAGGGCAGAGAACCTTAGTGATAGACACACACAGTCTTTATTAAGTAGGTAACTTAAATAACTGATTTAAAAAACAAGGTGAGCACTAGATTAGTTCTCAAACAAAATGGGAATGTTAACTCCATGACAAACACTTCATACATGAAATAATTATACCTATATCTAAATTTAAGAAGTCCTTTTTTGTTTTGGTTTGGTTTTCTCCTTTCTTTTTAAACTAGAATTCCAGTTTTGCAAGGGTTATAGCACAAGTTTCCTTGTTCCTTGATCACAGACCTGTCTACCTACTGAGGAACTTGTGGAATTCATCTGCATACATTTACATAGTCTCTGTACATAAGTGCTATCTCAGAAAGACCTGTAAAAAGTGTGTCCACTAAGGTTACTCTTAGATATAATTAGGGCAGAAAACCAGCTAGATAAATTAAGATCAGAGGGAAGTGGAATCACCTAAAGTTTGGTCACAGCGACTCCAAAGTGTAAGCATTTCAGGAAATTAGTTTTTTTCTTTCAACACTGTTTCTGCATTCAGTAAATTTGCTGATGGGAAAGAAAAAGGGATCCATTGGGGTGGGTTTTTTTATTATTTATATGCATGGTACACACTCTCTCTTCTTGGCCTATATTTTGGGGATATGACATGGAAAATTATGACATGTACTTGGTTAGATGTTGCAGAATTCCTCACTGAAGAGCCACCTACAGGAAAAAATACAGGAAGCATACTCAGAGCAGCAATTTTGGAGCTAGTTTCCTCTCCAGCCAAGGAAGAGGGAGGGAAATGGCCCTTGAATGGAACACAACCCAGTTTTTACAGATCAGTTACTCAGTTTCCTAGAAAATAGTTAATAAAAGGCAAGCTTTCTAGGAAGAAAATGTAACAATAAGGATTCAGATGCCTACAGTGTTAAAAAATATTAAAATAAAATAGCGGTTTAGGCTGTGAAATCAGCTATCTTTTCTTTTAAGGAGGAAAATTAATTAGGGTAGCTGTTAGGGCTCCTTGAGAGAAAACACAGTTTAAATGGAGACTAGTTAGGCTGGAACTTGACCTTCACCCACTTCTTTTCAGTTTGAGTGGTGCACCAACAAAGAGCTAATAACAAGATACTGGCTTTAAATTTGAGATAACAATTTATAAATATATAATACTAATGTAATTGCCTTTGAATTTTCAAGTTTAATCTTAACAATATTAATTAAGTGATTTGAAATTTTGAAACATATGCTTTTCAGTCTGTGATCTGTCTGCAAGAAGATCCAGAATACCTTTGCTCTGGCAGATTGCTTCTTTGGTCAGTCGTTATTGTCATAGTGCCTGAGATCAAGCCCTTCAGAACAGGCAACAAAATGTACAAAATCGTTTTCAAAGTGTCTCTGAAAGCTCATTTTCTGTGTATTTCAGAATACATGTATTCTGAAAGTGTTACAAGCATGTCACCTTTTGCCCACTTCACTTTCATGATCTCTGTTTTTTACTTAAGATCTTCTATTTCAAAGTTGAGAAACTATTAAAACAAATTTAAGATGTAAATTTGAAAGTTAGGCAACTTCGAAATTGGGAAAGTTAAGGCTGAAGTTAAAATTATATTCCATGGCATAAATGCATTATGTTCATATATGGCAGTTGTTCAAGTGAAAGTTGTTTCTTAACTGCTGGTGATAATCGAGTTACTTCTGGTAGTTTGTTGAGGATTATCTGGTTTTATGGGCTGGTGGGTTCATTTGTTACTTGCCACTTTTAACTGCTAGATCACACTGGAAAGAAGCTAGAAGTATAGTGAAAAAATAAATTAAAAACAAGCAAAAAAAAGCCCCAAAATCCACAGATCAAAACCTGCAAATTCTGTTGGAGAGTTACTTTTAAAAACAAATGTGAGAGAGTACTGTATTGGCTGCCCGATGAGGAAATTTCCTTGAGTCTGTTGCTATTAAAATATTATGCTGCCTATGTAAACATTTCAAAAATCTTGGTTTAGAGTCCCTGGCACTACATTAAGTATCAAATTTAACTACAGAAAGACAGAAAATTATTTGCAGTGCCACTGGATAAGCTAAAGCTGTGGAAGACCTTAGATCAGAATTTGACCCTAGAGGCGGTGTTTCAAAACCCTAACTCTAGCAAAAATATTAATTTGTGTGCATTATTCGGCTATGATTTATGCTGCATGTAGGATGGATGGATCTGATTCTCATAGCTTGTCTGGCTGTCAGATGCATTTTATATACATATATACACAGTTTAAAGCCCTTCAATTGTCAGGGTACGTTATGAACAGGAGAATGTCTCACTTGGCACTATAGTATTTCTGTAATGGGTTCACTGTGGCATAGATCTCTTGCATGTGATACAGTTTTAAAGCCATATATTCCTGAAAAAAAAAAATCACAATTAAAACAAATTATTAAGTCCCACAATGCTGTAGGTTAATCCTCTATTTTTATAAATAAGGACCTAGCTGGTCCCCCAGGTATACGGGCAGTTCCCGATTCAAGAGATATTATTTTATAAAGTTTTGTTCATTCTGGACCTGTAGCCAAGGCAAAATTTTCTGAATTGCTTATTCCCTTAGATCAGTATTTCATACTCATTGAGGGTGTTTGACCAGATCCAAGAGTTTCATCTTCATCAACAGTTAGTATTTAGAAATTAACCCTATTGTTTATTAAAGAGAAAGAAGGAGGAGGAGATTGCTTTTAGGAGACTGGACAAGGGAGCTGGATGAAAACCCAGCAGAGCAGCAGCAGCAGCGACGCTTTGCCGAGGGAGCGCTGTGGGAGCCCCTCTCTCCCCACCACTGCACCCACAGCAGCTCAG
>CM036586.1:109896895-110276895 GCA_020745705.1 Hemiprocne comata
AACACCTTTTTCCTTGCTTTTTGGCTATCTCTTTCCTATATACCTTTGTGGCTATAAAGCCTAAGCACCTGTTCCTTTATTCAAAAGCAAGATATCTTATTTCTTTTGGTCTTGACACTGGACTTTAGACCAGTAGCATATCTGTTTATTGCTGGAGCATTATAGTAAGGAAGGATTAGTGGTGATACTGGCTGTGTCTAGGACCTGACTTCAAGCCTCAAGAGATTTCTAAGCCTCCTGGCTATGTGACAAGCATGTTAAGGTCTTTAGATAATGCAGAGTATAAACGAGAACAGGAGCAGAAAATGTAAACCAGGAGGAACAGTATAAAATCACCCTTGGGGAGAAAAAGTGAGGGGAAAAAAAGAGTGAAAGCAGATGCAGACCTATGTTCAAGACTTTGGGTTAAATCTACCTCAGCTCTACAGGCATCTCCAGCAGGCACTGAGAGCTCATGCTCACAGCTGCAAGATAAAGCTAGATTTCCCTTTGTCAAAAAACAGAACAAATAAGCTACCTTATCCTACACTTTAACAAGTCAAATGTTGCTGAGACCTCTGCAGCCTGCTCCATTAATTGGAAAAAATTCACGGTATATTTACTTTTTCTAAATGTTGCAGCCCTGCTGTCTTTTTAGTTCAGTTTCAACTGCTTGCAAGTGACACTCCTTTTTTGCTTCCTGATCAGAGAATCACTTTGAAATATTTTTTATGTGGCAGCACCTGCAATGAGGACTCATGCCATGACCTCCTCTGCTTAGTTTAGTGGCACAATCTTTTTAACCTTCTCCTCAGGGGCTGTGCATCATGAAGTTACCAGAAAGAAAGTTACTGTGGCAAAATGGTTGTGATACACACAAGGGCATGGGAAGATAGCTGAGGAAGGACATAATCTATTTCACTGCACCACCCTGAGGTAGGACTGATTATATTTAAACATTTCTCTAAACTGTTGTTCTGGTTTTGGATGGGATATGGTGAGAATAATGTTGATAACACACTGATGTTTAATTTGTTACTAAGCACTTAGTCAAGGACTTTTTAGCTTCTCATGCTTTGCCAGTGAGAAGGCTGGGGATGTACAAGAAGCTGGGAGGGAGCCACAGCCAGGACAGATGACCCAAATCTACCAAAGGGATATTCCATACCATGGGACATCATGCTCAGCATACAAACTCAGGGGAATTGGCTGGAGAGCGATGATCACTGTTTGGGGATGGGATGGGCTTCTAATGAGTGGTGAACAATTGCACTGTGATAATTTATTTTATAGAATCTTTGTTATTGTTGTTGTTGTTATCATCATCATCATCATCATCATCATCATCATCATCTCTTCCTTTTCTGCCCAATTAAACTGTCTCTGTATCAACCCACAAGTTTTACCTTTTTTTTCCCCAATTCTTTTCCCCATCCCACTGAGGGGTAGGAGTATGTGAGCAGCTTTGTGGTGCTTAGTTGCAGACTGGGGTTAAACAATAACAACTGTTCTTAAAGGCACCTAAGGATATGTCTTAGTAACCATCTACTACAATTATTTCCAGTCCTTCCTTGTCTTCCGTGTAAGAATGTTTTTTTTTCATTATGGATATTAGGAATTTAATCCCCGCAGCTGCTTTTTGCATATTTTAATGTTTTCAGCTGATTTTCCTTCAGTCTTCTCTTCTTTAGGTTATACAACCCACTTCATTCAATTCTTTCTTACAGGCTGTGTTTTCTCATCCTTTAATTATTCAAATTTCTCTCCTCTATACTTTCTCCAGTTAGTGAACATCATTCTTGAGCTCAGAAGTGATCACACTATTCCAGCTAAAGCTTCTCTAACACTGAATAAGGTGGAAGGACTGCTTCACGTACCTCATGATGACACCCAGTATCACATTTAGCTTTCTCATAACAACATGATGTTATTGACTTACGCTCTGCTGTGAATTACCATAGCCCCTATATCTCCTCCTGGTGAAGGTTTGTATTTGTACAACTGATTATTCTTTCCTGGCTGCTGCATCTTTCAGCTTTCCCTTCTGTTTACTTTAGGCAGTACTTTCAATTTGTCAGGATTGCTTTGAGTACTAATTTGTACTTACAGTCCCTCCTGCTTAATGCCGTGTGCAAATACAGTGAGCATCCTCCCTATTCCATCATCTTGGTCATCAGTGAAAATATTAAGGGCCTCAACTGATGTAATCTCCCATTAGTTTCATCTAGACCATGTTTCCGTATTTTACTTATGAGAGTATAATGAGAGAGTATATTAAGAGTGTCAGTGTGACTCCTGTTATCTCCACAGCTGCTGTGTGGCTATACCTGGCATCTGGGTTCATTGAGTTAAAATTGTCCTTTTTTTGTGTGTGCAGTACATTGATCTGTACCTGTGATCTTCTGCAATAAGAATGATTGTAAAAGTAATAAATAACAGTAATGGAAAGGTTCTCTTTTCTGAGGAAAGAAATAGCATACTGATTCAGCTTGCAGACTGAGACTGGAAAGGACATGTCTACCTAAGCAATAGGCATCTAACTTCCTGTTATAATCCACAGACATCTAGTCAGTTCAGTCTAGAGGGCTACTCAGCTCACCCAAAGGTATACACTAATGTCTAGGCAGGTGACTTGACTCTAGACTCAGTCCTCTCAACTGGATCTCCATGGGCTGCAGCAGGAAGCTAGACACAGGCCTGATTCTGGGCACCTTGATCTGTGAGCCAAACCCACCTGCTCCATTCTGTGTAACACACAGGATAATATGCTGTATTCAGTATATTCTAGTCATGGTTTGATACACATTTTTTAGCATGTGGAACAAAAACAGTGAGAAGGGCAATATTTACAGTGCAAACAGGAGTAATGCTACAACACTGGAGTTAGTTGTTGTAGTATTGCACTATTACAATAGCGGGTAATGATCTGTTATGTGAAAGGGATAGGGAGTCTTCCTAACCCTGACCTATGAGATCATCTTAAATTACAAATGTTGCTTACACTTCTAGTAATTGGGCTTTATCCTGTGAAAAAAACACAGGACTCGGGAAGAAAATAAAGTAGTAACAGAATGAGAAGTATGTACCAGCAACACTGTTAAAATTAATTTCCTTTGATTTCTTTTTGAAACTTCTCATCACATACATAAGAGGGAGGTTTGGATACTGAAACAAGAGGGCACAAAATGGGGGATGATTTTGGTACAGCTGTAGTTTCAGCTGGTGAAGTTTTCTCTGAAAAACAGCTCACCGAACAACTTGCTATTTTATAGATATCCACAACCAACACGTTTTTTCCTTGCTCAAGTAGAGAAAAATAACCAGGAATTTGTGAGAATCCAACTGAAATAAGCAAGCACTAAAGGAAGAAAGAAGAGTAGCTCTGCAGGCTGCAAAATTACAAAGCCTGTCTGGTTTGGAATGAGGATTTGTTTTATGGTGGGTTTTTTTCAAAATGCTTTTTGCCCCTATGGACTGTCCTTTGTCTATAACATGGTTGCAGACAGTTCTTCCTTGGAGGCATCACTTTACATGTCCTCTTCTACTTGTCACTGATTCTCAGCTGTAAAGACTTAAATATCATCTAAGTATGAAGCTGAGGGTGGCTGACAAAATCTGCTCTTCAAAAACCTTAGCTGCTAATTGAATACCTGAACTTTGCCTCCCCTCTTGTTGCCCTAGCTGCATAAACTCAAATGCTGTAAGACAGAATCCCCTGGCTGAAGTTGCTGTAGATTGGCAGTATCAACATTGCTTGTTCCTGACCAAATGTCTTGCCAACTTACATTAAGTGCAAGAAAGGAGAAAGAGCTCACAGTCATGGTATTCATACAATCTCATGAAATGAGATATGTTAGAGCAACTCTGTTGTTAACACACATCACCAGTCTAGCTGCAGCATCAGGAGAGGCCATCTGCATGCTTAACCCACAGTCCAGGCTTGCTCTAGCCACCAAACTTTTCCATTCAGCTCTGGGACAGCAAGTCAGGAGCAGCTGTTATAAGTCTAACCTTTCCATCCACTGCCAGGGCTTCAACAGGGCATTTAACACCTCCTGATCCTTCTTTGATATCTGTGTGAGATCCTCACCATCCCACAGGTGGCTGCAGGTCACACTCAGTGTAAATCTGCTTTTGTAAAAGTTTGCTGTCCCAAGCATCTATTCATGCCAGCAGGCCTGGGAGTGTAAAAATATGGTGTGCAAAATTCCTGGGTATGTCAGGCTCTTCCATGAGTGTGGTGTGGTATTACTGACAGCTTAAGGTGTAATAAGAAAAATGGATTGCAGTGATTTTGCCTTTTCATGTTTTGCAGGTTGAAGGACCATTCCTGTCCTCTTATAGAATCATAGAATGGTTAAAATTGGATGGGATCTTAAAGATCATCAGGTTTCAACCTCCCTGCTATGACCAGGGATACCTCACACTACACCAGGCTGCACAAAGCCTCAACCAACCTGGTCTTAAACACCTCCAGGGAGGGGGCTTCCACAACCTCCCTGGTAACCTATGCCAGTGCCTTACTACCCTCATGGTGAAGAATTTCTTCCTGATGTCTAACCTAAATCTCCCCTCTTTCAGTTTAAAACCATTACCCCCCGTCCTATCACTGCCCTGTCTGGTGAAAAGCCCCTCCCCAGCTTTCCTGTAGCCCCTTCAAGTACTGGAAGGCCAGTATAAGGTCTTCCCAGAGCCTTCCCTTCTCTAGGCTGAATAGCCCCAACTCCCTCAGCCTGTCTTCTGCTATTTTGAGCTATCCCCCTGGTGCTATCCAGAACACTCACGTTCTTCATCCTCCTGAGCTGACCCAGGCCCAGCATGGTTAAAAAAGGAACTGCTGGGCAAACTTAAGTGGAAAAGGAAAATCTACAGATCATGGAAGGAGGGGCTGGTCACTTGGGAGGAATATAGGGCTGTTGTCAGAGGATGTAGGGAGGCAATTAGGAAAGCTAAGGCCTCCTTGGAACTTAACCTTGCAAGTCAGGTTAAGGATAATAGAAAGGGCTTTTCCAAATAAATAGCTAACAAAACTAACACTAGAGGCAATATTGGCCCACTGTTGAATGAGGTGGGTGCCCTGGTAACAGAGGATATGAAGAAGGCAGAGGTGCTGAACGCCTTCTTTGCCTCTGTCTTTACTCCTGCAGGATTTCCCCATGAACTCCAGACTCATATAGCCCCAGAAGTAGTCAAGATAGATGAGGAGTTTGACATAGCAGATGAGGATTGGGTTAGGGATCAGTTGAGTAATCTGGACATCCATAAATTGATGGGTCCAGATGGAATGCATCCAAGGGTGCTGAGGGAGCTGTTGGAGGTCATTGCTAGGCCACTCTCCATCATCTTCAGTAAGTCATGGGTAACAGGAGAGGTGCCTGAGGACTGGAGGACAGCAAATGTCACACCAGTCTACAAGAAGGGCAAGAAGGAGGACCTGGGTAACTATAGACCGGTCAGCCTCACCTGAATCTCTGGAAAGGTGGTGGAACAACTTGTTCTTGTCACTATCTCTAGGCATATCAAGGACATGGGGGTCAGCAAGAGCAGTCAGCATGGTTTTATCAAGGGTAAGTCATGTTTGACTAACCTTATAGCCTTCTATGAGGAAATTACTAGGTGGATAGATGATGGTAGAGCTGTAGATGTGGTTTATCTTGATTTCAGTAAAGCATTTGACACCATCTCCCACAGCATCCTTGTAGATAAGTTGATCAAGTATGGGTTTGGTGATCAGGTAGTGAGGTGGATCAAGAACTGGTTGAAAGGAAGGAGTCAGAGAGTTGTAGTCAATGGGGCAGAATCTAGTTGGAGGTCTGTGACTAGTGGAGTCCCTCAGGGGTCAGTACTGGGACTGGTGTTGTTCAACATCTTCATCAATGACCTGGATGAGGGTACAGAATGTACCCTCAGCAAGTTTGCTGATGACACTAAGCTGGGAGGAGTGGCTGACACACCAGAAGGCTGTGCTGCCATTCAGAGAGACTTAGACAGGCTGGGGAGTTGGGCAGGCAGAAACCTGATGAAGTTCAACAAGGGGAAGTGTAGAGTTTTGCATTTGGGGAAGAGAAACACCATGTACCAGTACAGGTTGGGGGCTGACCTGCTGGAGAGCAGTGCAGGTGAAAGGGACCTGGGGGTCCTGGTAGACAGGAGGATGACCATGAGCCAGCAATGTGCCCTTGTGGCCAAGAAGGCCAATGGCATCCTAGGGTGCATTAGAAAGGGTGTGGTTAGTAGGTCGAGAGAGGTTCTCCTCCCCCTCTATTCTGCATTGGTGAGGCCGCATCTGGAGTATTGTGTCCAGTTCTGGGCCCCTCAGTTCAAGAAGGACAGGGAACTGCTTGAAAGAGTCCAGCGCAGAGCTACAAAGATGATTCAGGGAGTGGAACATCTCCCTTATGAGGAAAGGCTGAAGGAGCTGGGTCTCTTTAGCTTGGAGAAAAGGAGACTGAAGGGTGACCTCGTCAATGTTTACAAATATGTAAGGGGTGAGTGTCAGGGAGATGGAGTTAAGCTTTTCTCAGTGATGACCAGTGATAGGACAAGGAGTAATGGGTGTAAATTGGAGCATAGGAGGTTCAAGGTGAATATCAGAAAAAACTTTTTTACTGTGAGAGTGACAGAGCACTGGAACAGGCTGCCCAGGGAGGTTGTGGAGTCTCCTTCGCTGGAGACATTCAAAACCCGCCTGGATGCGTTCCTGTGTGATGTGCTCTAGGTGACCCTGCTCTGGCAGGGGGGTTGGACTAGATGATCTTTTGAGGTCCCTTCCAACCCCTAGGATTCTATGATTCTATGATCCGTAAGCAGCCTTAGGTCCTGTACACACTAGGCAACTCTATGTACAGAGGACAAAAACAATAGAATGGTTTGGGTTGGAAGGGACCATAAAGATCATCTAGTTCCAACACCCCTGCATGGGCAGGGACACCTCCCACTAGACCAGGTTGCTCAAAGCCCCATCCAACCTGACCTTGAACACTGCCAGGGATGGGGCTCCCACAAATTCCCTGGGCAACCTGTTCCAGTGTCTCACTACCCTCACACTAAATAATTTCTTCCTAATGTTTAATATAAATCTACCCTCTTTCAGTTTTGATCCATTACCCCTTGTGCTATTACTACACGGCATTGTAAAAAAGTCTCTCCCCAGCTTTCCTGTAGGCCCCTTCAGTTACTGGAAGGCTGCTATAAGGTATCTGTGGAGCCTTCTCTTCTCCAGGCGGAACAACCCCAACTCTCTCAGCCTGTCTTCATAAAAGAGGTGCTCCAGCCCTCTGATCATCTTCGTAGCCCTCCTCTGGGCTCACTCCAACTGCTCCACGTCCTTTTTCAGTATTTATTCCTGTTACAAATATTTACAAATAATTCCTCTTGTAGAGGAATAGGCTGCTATGATATCTCCCCAGGGCCTCCTCTTCTCCAGACTGAACAACCCCAACTCGAAAGAAACAATTTTTCAGCATTTGTGGAACCTGGTTATTAACCTGAGCTGTGAAAATCAGGAAACTCTCTCTGCTTCCCTGGCTCTCTCTTTGCAGGGCTGGGCCAGGTCGGGGGTGTCCAGCAGGAGCTGTAGGGCTGCTCTTCCCAGGAGCGGTGGTCCGTGAGCTCCACCTAAAGGCTCAGCCCCAGCTTTCTCCCAGGAAGGGAGGAGGGATCCGCAAGGATTTCATCATCTCTGAGCCACACGCTGTGCTCCACCTTCCGGGAAAAGTGTAGATTACTCAGCAAAATGTACGAGCAGGTAGTAGTGCCCTTTGCCTCCATCGCAGGCAGGTGTGCTGCTGACCTAGCATCATCTTGTATTTACCGCTTTTTATTTTATTGTCTTCAAGGTCATTCATGCAGTTATTTCGTCTGACACCAATGGCACTATTGAGGTTTAAAAGCAAAAAAATATATTTATGAACATATGAAAGCAGATTAGTGTATGTGTATTCCCTGTATGCTCGCATCTCGTTGGAAAACTGTAATATAAATCATTTCCCACAAAGCTGTGATTATCCAAGTCAAGGCCAGAAACTATAGCTTTTCACATCCTAGAGTAAACACAGTTTCACCTTCCCTGTCTCTGGGTTTGTGTGGGTGTGCACATACACGTAGACATACACATATATCTATATCTATCATTACAGTTTAAGGGGAAAAAAATCAAAAAGTAGTTGGTAGTCAGTTTCCAACACCAGATCAAAAAACAGCCTTGGTGTTCTGGATTTTACAGTGCCTGCAGATGGAAAGCCAGAGTTAGCACATCATTCAATCTTTGAAACAAAATGAAAGAGAGGCGAGAAGCTTTTAGTTATAGGGGAAGATGATGCATATATTTCCCTCCTGAGGCTGTTTCCAAACCAGAGAGCACAGAGGAAGAGAGAAGAACTACTGTCTCCTCACTGTTTAAGGCCTTAAAGGCAGCAGAAAATATAAACAAAGAAACAGTATGGGAGAAAATAGGAAGCACAGGAATGGGTTGTCCCAGTGCAGGGATGCTATTGCACTTCAAAGGGAATGGAATATGTGAGGCACCAGTAACTCTAGTCCCTGGAGTGGTAATGTTTGAACTTATCTAGCTCATGTAAAATTAGAATCAGTTTTAAGTCTGCAGTCTTGCTGCAGCAGGTCACAGGTTTCTTCTACTAGCATCCTATTCCTAGTTACTGGCAATGTTTGTACAAGCTCTGTATGTGGAGATGTGTGTGATATTAGCAGTGGGATCCCAGCAGCATGTGTTAGAGGTGCAGGGTGGGTGAGAAGGAGCAGGGCAGATGAAAGGGATGAAGACAACTTAAATCAGCATAACTCTGAATTTTCCTCAGTTAAGAGCAGCTGGCTCGTGCACATCGGAAGCTGAGGCCTGCCAATATCCTGAGCAGGAGCACTGCAGAAGAGGGTCCTTCCCCCTCTCTTCCCTCCTTGCCTCCTCCATCACCCTCAGGCAGGCTTTGCAGGTGCTGGCCAGGGTTTGTTCTTACTGGAGTTCCTGATTGCTCTCCTTCTGTGTGAATGAAAGTGGAGCTAAGTCAGTACTGAGCACCTTGAAAATTCCCACTCAGAATTCCTTCAGTGTTTATTCAATTAAGTATTAATTATGGGATCTCTTTAGCTAAAGAAAATCCCTTACTGTTACTTCAGCAAAGTGTAGAATATGGGGTATTAGTTCCACCATGCATCCTCTGCTGCATTTCATCTTCTGATGTATTTTTTCCCACAATTACAGTCTGTAGAAAAGAATGACATTTTAAAATATAATTCCAGAGATAAGGAATGGCACGATTACTGTACACCATACAACAATTTTGTTGAAGTGCCAATAATCTCTTTGTCAATACTCTAAAGGGATCAAAACATGAGTTAGGAAGATCTGCAGTTTTAAAAATAAGAGATCCCTAAGAAGCATGGATGAAAAGAGTAAATCTAGACATGCAGCTTCATATGGGATCACCCTGATTCCTTTTATACAAGGAGCATCAGAACTTTATGTCTGGAAAATGTATTTGGCTTCAACAAGTGACCCCTGATGTGACCACAGAGAGCTGTATTTGAGCAGCTGGCTGAGGGACTTAGGTGGATTTGGCCACCTACTGTGATGTTTCACCTCAGGAGAATGATGAGTGATTCAGGCTACCTGCTTGTTAAATTTTGTCCATCTTGCAAACAGTGGTGAAACATAGCTGCTCCCCAAGAGCAGTGGAGAGGGTCCAAGAGGGGTCTTTGCTCTTCTTCAGCTATGAGGGAGTGGTAGAAGGCTGAAAGCCTGAAAGCCTATGAAGCTGAAGAGGGATATCTGTGAAATAAAGCCATGTTTTGTGCATGTAGGTACATATACATAGGAATATAACAAAACGATCAAGAGTTATTACTTCTAATAATACTAAACTGCTCCTCAATAAAGTTCTGGGGCTGATTGCCCTTGTGAATCTTTGACTTCTGCAAAAGAATAGTTATGTCATTTTCAAAGAGCAAAGCAGGCAGTAAACACATCATTTCAATACTTGAAATACATTAAATGTATTTCCAATATTATTTGTGTGAATTCTGCAAATCTGATTCCTAACATACTCAGACACTTACCTGGGACATTTTCAGTCTGAGACATTCAGATAGACTTTCTGACGAGCAGAGGTTGTCTCTGCCTTTCCTACAGGGACTACCTGGAAACTTGCATCTGTGTGAAGTCACTTGGCATGAAGAAAACTCAAGTCCAAAGAGCAGCTTAATTTTTCTACCAATGCTCAGAGCATGTCTGGCTCACTCAGACTGCATTGCATTTAGTGACAACCACTTTTGAGGTTTCACAGCTTCCTTTTTGCACAGCTCCTGCATGGCAGCATGCTCACCTGAGACAGTGGAGACTGATCCCAGACCTTCCTCCACTCAAACAGGGGATTTGAACCCCACCTGTTGCAGAGCTGGGGATTGATGCTGTCAGGGGAGATGGGCTTCAACCTCTCCTCCAGAGTATCAATCATTTTGGAGGCAGAACTAGACCCAGAAAGACAAAGTCCCTAGGGGCTAGGGAAGGGACTGGAGGGAAATGAACCCTGGCACACCACTTACTGCTGTTCCCCAGCTTGATCTTCTTTTCTATACCGTGATTATCTGCACTACACAGTATAAGTGCTAACCTCCATTAGTTTGCACGTCTGAAAAACCTCAAAAGAATAGGAAACTTTGAAGTCTTGAGATCCATGTAGAGCTTGGAATAACAATTTTTCATTCGAATGAAAACAGATGTAAATCGGGATTTGTTCTTTAATTCTTCCTAGAAAAAAGACCAGATTAATATATGTAGATTACTTGGGAATGTGATTAACTACTTTTAATATTTCATTTTCATGGGAGGTACTGTTGTTTAGCATCTAATGGAAGTGTTAATTATTACTTAGACAAATTATAGATATCCTTTTGTTTTTTCATACATGTTTTTGATTCCTAGACCACTCCCAAATATTCTATTCAAGAAAAAAAACAAAGCAAACCAAACCATTTTTAAATATGCATTCTTGGTGCAGGTGAAACAAGATTACTTATTCTCATTAGTAACTTGGATCTTTTGTATCTTGATGTACATAAAACATCTTCTTATCATAGAACCACCAAGAACCATTTTCAGTGCATTAGCCTGCTTACTAACATAGTTTGCAGACCAGTGATTACCTGTCCTCTCTCTTTTGAGCCATAAATAAAATCTGTGACCCCTACTTGCAAAATAAAAAGGATGGACTCACTATTTGGAATTCCAACCAACTTATGTGTGTATGAGCAACACAGCAAAACAACTGGGCTGCTACTTTTCAACACAGCCTGCTGCACTTCTGTGAAAGTATGTGTCTCAGTATCAGTTAGCTATAATGCAATTTATCTTAGAAGACTGTCAGTCACTTTTACCCTGCATATTGTCTTTTGGTTTTGTGTTGTGTTTTTTATCTTTTTTCAAAGTCCTTGTAGACCTTAGCTACAGAGTCAAAGGAAGTAAGACACACCCTCCCCCACCATGCCTTACACTGACCTTTTATAATGGCATTTGGATTTTTCAGAAATATTTATGGCCCAAGTCAGAGAAAAAAATCCTTGCTAGGCAGAGCTGTGTTTCCTACAGGGTTTAATCCTGTTTCAGACAAATTCAGTAAGAAACCACTGTCTTTAATTATGTAGGACTAAGCACTGAGAAACCACTCACCCTCAAAAGAGAGCTCAGGAGCAACACTTTTCTCATATCAGATCCTAAGCACTGAGGTGAAACACACAAAGTAGCAGAGCATCAGACTTCTCCTATGAGACAGTAACCTCCCATATTCCATTTTTCTTCTCTTTCACAAAAATATTCTGGCTGCAATCTACACATTTCTGTTTGAGTTTCAGGGCTTCATGGTAGATCTGCAAGGACTTGGTGAATAGGCCTCAACTAAGCCTTATGTGAAGGCCCAGCACAGGCTATGGTGTACCACCGATGTCACTGAACTTTTCCTCTTCATTATTGCTGTGAACATTGTGACAGTAGCTTACAAAGACCTTGAGAAGGGCCACCAGGAGACAGCCAGGGTCAGGTTCAATTGCCTGGTAGAAGTTCTCCAAGCTTAGAGGTCAATGTGAGGTGTAAGGAAAGTCAGTGGGGACATCTCCAAGAAAGCAGTAAGTTCTTCAGTTTAATTATTCATATAAGGCTTGAACCAGCAAACCATTTTTGTATCTATGCAGCTTCAAGTGCTTAAGAGACCCACAGCAAATGGGAGCAGCATAATTAAAATTTGCTGGGTCATGGACCCTTTTACTCTGGCAAATCACACATTGTTTCTGGTAGGCATGAAATGCAGTGGCGTTATAAGGCTTTTCTTACAAGCAAAGAGTACCAGCAAAGGTCTAGTACTCCCTCCTGATCTCCATGAGTGCAATCACTCCAGCTGAAATGTACCTCCACCTCTGTTGGGTTGGGTGTCTTTCAAAAGTAAGTCAAGCTGGACTCAGAAACTTAATCAAAAGAAAAGAAAGCATAGGATGATGACAAGTTGATAGTCTGCATCACATCTCATCTTGAGCAAACCACAGGACAATCACAGCTGAACCAGCCTTTCTGTGAGAAGATGGTGTCTGAAGGGTGAGGTGCAGTGAGGGGAAGAAAGTACAAAGTTTTCTCATTCAAGTTCCATCAAGAGGATGCTTTAGCAAAGAAAAAGCCCTACAAAATTATCTGGACAACTAGACATTGCCATCCACGTTGTTCAGTTTAAGAAGCACTTACACTGACTTGAAAAACAGAGCTTAAGTATCCAGAGTTGTGTCAGGCTAAGAAATCAGGAAGCTGTTTCATCTCCAAGTGCCATTTAGACTTTCTCACTGCCAGCCATAGGCTGTAGTTTTTACCTGAAGCCTCATTTTCCTTTGCTTCAATATGCCTCCTGAGTTTTAACATGAGTAGCACTTGTGTGCTTCATTCAGCACTTAGTTGCCTAAAATGCTGATTAAAAGTATCAAAATACAGATCTATAACTGGCATTAGAGCATTTGGTTTTGAAGAAAAGCTCCTTCTTCTTTTAAATGTTAATATGAAGATTGCCTGGCAAAGCCAAAAGAGAATTTGAAAGTTTGATTAATTGTTTAAGATCTAGTTCTAACTCTTTACAAGCATGTTTTGTCTTGTCATTCATAATTCTGTTATATTCCTTTCATGCATTTATTCAACTCAGCTGTTAAATTAGATAATGTTGAATTCATCTCAGTATTTATGCCTGGCAACAACATTTGTGGTCACAAGGCAATTGATTTCATTAGAGGAACCAAGCATAAGTGGAAGGAATGTGGGGTCTGAGAGGGGAAAAAAAGCTTTTGTTAAAACAAAATAATATCTTTGGTGAGACCAATTTGAGCAACTATAGTTCTGGCACTGTGATAGCGAGGAGATGTGGGAATAAATACCAGCCAAGCTCTTCTCTCACTATAGATATTCTCTTTTTTTCTAAATTGGCTCAGGCATGGTGTCTGCTCAAGCTCCTCCTCTCTTCTCACCAGAGGATGGTGATTGGGGTCCTCGCTGCTCTGCCACATCCCGCAGCTGTGCAGGAGTGAGTGCCACAAATCGTCACCCTAATTTTGTGTCACAGCCCCCCTGGCATCCCATTTAGCACCAGCAGAGAAGGTCAGTGGCAGCACGACCCGGGGGTGGGAGTGTGACTCTGGATATAGCAGTTACCCTTAAAACATTCCCCATTCCTTAGATAACTGCATAGCATTGCTTGTGTGCAGCAGTCTCTATACCCACACTTAGAGGTCACACATATTTTGCAGTATAGTTATTTGGTTATCAAAGATATTGCTGATGTTTCAGATAAGGGCTGGAATTTTCTATATATAATTAACAGTAGGGGGTGGTGCTTTTTTGGATAATGGGATTTTTAGATGCTGGAAGTTGAAAGAGATTGGAAAAGGGACACACATATGATCTTTCATATAAAGTAGTCTGGTGGTAATGCCTGGCTCACACTCCCATCGTGTGCCCTTTGATGTTCAGACCACACATCAGATGTGAACAGAATGACTGACAGTGCTGAAACAACGAGTGGTGTCTAATGAGCTCACTGGGGCTCATCACTCTCAGTTTTGACATTTTAATCTGAGCCCATCAGCTTCTAACAATTTGATTGACCCTTTTTTTTCGCCCTCAGCTCTTTGTTGTTGAAAACTGACCATCTCCAAGTTATCTCCAGAAGACAGAGACAGTCCTTTCCACGGACCACAAACCTTTCTAACCAGTGTCTGTGGTTGTACTTGTCCCCTGTTGTTTTCCACTTCTGACTGACAGCCATCCAGCTCCGGGATTTTACTTGCAAGACCAGTGTCGGTCACCTGCCTGCTTTCACATCCCATACATACTCACCATGAGGAGGCAGTGGCAAAGGAATCTGACTTTGCCAGAGCAGCCATAGTAACTTCTGTATAGACCACAGGACAGCTGCCCTCCCTGCCAGACCCTAGGGATCTCCTGCAATGTGTGTCCCCAAGCTGCTGTGTATTGTAATTGCTGCAGACAGACTGGATGGTGCTGCTCAGAGGGACTGAATGCTGCTGGGCTTGGGTAGGACATGCCCTCCATACCATGGGCCCCACCAGACATTGCTGTGCAGAAAAGCTGTTCCAGAGAGTAACTGTGGGACTACACACATGGCTGGTACAAAGGGGTAGAAACTGCACTGGTTTTGAATCTTTACGCAGCAGAGATGCTCCTGACACCTTCATGATTTCTATCAAAAATGTCTTGCCAAAGTTTGTGTGAACATCACAGGCATATTGCTGACTGACTGTATATACCGCCATTTAAGGAGGTAAGAACTGTAATAAGATATGTTGTTTCCTTGCAGTCACGAGAAACTCTGACTGAACCTTTCTAGAACCTCATGTTAATGGAGAAGGGACAGTTTCTCTACAAATACTATTCTGAAACTTAGGCTCCTTTAACCCTATCAATCACTGCAATTCATTCAGCTCCTCAGGGCATTTCTTTCTGCAAAGGTCTTACAGAGGAAAGCAGCTCATGGTCTCACTTGCTTCCCACAGAGAAGCATTGGCTACCCCTGTTCTGCAGGAGCCCGCAGTGCTGCCCTCTTCTTCCTCTGGGGCCTGGCTGTGGGACAGCTCCACATGCAGGTGAGGTCTGGGCTCCTGCTAACCCAGCCACAGCCTCCTACATCCTTGTGTGCACACAGAGGATGCATGGGCATATGGCCCAGCCAAGAGCTGAGCCATTCCCTGAGCAGTTGCCAAGCTGGATGGTGAATTAACCAGGACCCCAGGTAGAAGATCATTAGGTAAACCAAAACACAACTTTTGTGGTCCAGTGGATAATATCTAGGACTCTGCTTTAAACTTCCTATGGGCATGTCAGTTTGATTCCCGTGTGTCTGAGATAGCCTGTCTTTAAAAGGCAAAACAGTACTCACTCAATGGTCTCAGAGCCATAGAGGAAAGTAAGCTCTAGGTTTGGTCATTATTCTGGTGGCTCTGGCCTGCCCAAGTTAAGAAAAGACTCCATTTAGTAAGTGTCATTCTAATTTTTGATTAGTTTTTAGTGCTTGAATAATGGGTTCTGTGACAGATGTGATGGGTCACATTTCCAGGCTTTTAGAGGAAAATAATGGGTCACATGACCTTTCCCTTCTCAGGAGTTGCTCAGCCGCTGAGCTGTGGTGCTGCACGCTGCAAATAATCACTTCAGCTGGCTAGGGCTGGGTAGTCCCCGCTCTACATTTCATATTCAGTTCACTTTTTAATGATTTATTTGTAATTTCTGCTAAACCACAGTTAAAGTTAGCCAGCACTTGGCTGCTCAGTCAGTAACAGATAGCCCTTGCCAACAACGGTTTGTTCTGAAGGTCAATATAACTAGGAGACTGAGAATAAATTGATAGGTTAAGAGGTCGTATATGGGAACTGATGCCCATCCTCTGTCCGAACACCAACTCCCCAAGCACAATGTTGTCATCCAGCTGACCTTCCTCTCTTTTCCCCCACTGCCCTTGGCCTAAGGTAAAAGCACCTCTCTGTAGTCAGAGCTGAGCCTGAAAAAGAAGAAACTCCAAAAAATAGCCTTCTTAAAAACAAGTCTTTGTGCTTTTGCCTTTGTCACAGCCCGCACTTCGGTAACCCCACCATCCAGAGCCCCAGGGTATTTTACGCTTCAGCTCTCAGATCCAATCCAGCCTGGTTAGTCCTGTCCTCGCTGCAATCATACACTGGGAGCGTCGGCCTCACCTCGGGTTCCTTCTCGGGAGCCTTCCCTGATGGCAGCAACCCCATCCCCCCACTGCGGCGGCAGGTAGGTCCCTAGGAGTTGCACTCCTCGCAGTGGCAAGAGAGGATGTAGCGGTAGGTGGCAGTGAGCCGCATGCCCCCTGAGCACCGCAGCCGCATGGCCTTCAGCTTGGAGGTCTGTGGCCGGCAGCAGTGGCAGGTGGAGCGGAAAGGCTGCTTCAGCACCGTGCTGAACGAAACCATCGGCTCCGAGCGCGACGTCTGGCTGCAGCGCCCTTCGCAGCGAGCCAGCAGCACCATCTGTGAAGGAAGAGAGGTGGGTTAGGAAACGTGTCCCCGTGGCTGCCAGCAGGCAGATGGGTACCTCCTTCCTACCAGTGATAGGACAAGGAGTAATGGGTGTAAATTGGAGCATGGGAGGTTCAAGGTGAATATCCAAAAACATTTTTTTACTGTAAGCGTGACAGAGCACTGGAACAGGCTGCCCAGGGAGGTTGTGGAGTCTCCTTCACTGGAGACATTCAAAACCCACCTGGATGCGTTCCTATGTGATGTGCTCTAGGTGACCCTGCTCTGGCAGGGGGGGTTGGACTAGATGATCTTTCGAGGTCCCTTCCAACCCCTAAGATTCTATGATTCTATGATTCCTGTCTGGCTGGTTTTTCTTCATTTACTGCACCTTCCCACCTTGGTGAGGACACCCAGCCCCACAGGGTGCCTTGCCCCTGAGATGGGTCTGAAAGAGTGAAGGAGGTAATGTGGGCAGGAGGCAAAGACAGTCTCCTCCTGGAGTCCCAGGCACCAACACCAGTAAGTACTACAGGGCCTGGTTTTCTGAATGCTGACCTCAGGGCTCAAAATGACCACAGCCGGCCCTGCTTTCCAGGCATGGTGACTGCAACTGTGACTTGCTGACCTCAAAATTGTGGCAACCGAGCCCTGAAATCATCAGCCAGACTGATACTTTTTTCAAAATTTTGAGTGCATATACCAGTGATCAGCAGAATTGGTTCTTGGGGCCAGTGGATATCTCAATGCTTAGATACACAAACATAAAAAGTAGAAGAACAAAGAAGATGCTCATTTTATTGCTTCTAAATCAATAGTTTTCTAGCTCCTTTCACAAAGATCACATTGAAAATATAGTTGCAGTTGTGTGCATTTATGTATTATTTCATCAGTTGTGTCTGTATAAAAAGAACTGCACAATGTAAGGCAGTGGAAATGTAAACAAGTATGAACTCTTTGCCAAAGGTGAATGTTCACTAGTGAGATTTTCCAAAAGCAGTGCAGGCTTCATGGCTCTTCTCCTTCTGAGTTTGCTGAGCTGTGACCACAGCAAGGTAACTTGCACAACAGGAGTTGCTAAAGAAGTGAACCCCATGGGGGGTAGACTACTTTCCTTCCCAGCAGCCCTTTGTTGAGCAGAGGAGATGGAGAGAGTCACCTAAGCTCTATAGAAAAATATGGAATGATATTTTAAAGCTCAATAAATCATGTGGTTAGAAACAACTGTTATCACCTTGATGATGGGTAAATGTTGGACAAGTTTAAACAAACTTGTACCTTCATGGGAAATGAAATACTATTTAAGTTCAGAATAGCTAATGCTCATTAAGGAACACAAACTCCAAAATCAACTTATTCTATCATCCCAACAAGGTCAAAATGTGACAGAAGTGAGAAAGTAGGCAGTAAAACAGTCATAAAACTACCCCATAACCAAGGAAGAAAATTAGATTTTTAACCATGCTGCTCATCTCATGCTTTTTCCAGACAATCTGAAAGGGTAACTACAAATATGACAGCAAATATTTTACAAAATTAAACACTTCTGACACTCTTTCACTATACATGATGAACTGGTTGCAAATCTCCAAGTCTTGCAATCAGGTATGTCAAATGTTTAATTTTATCTGTAGTCTGAGTCATGAGGGATGATGAGAGAATAAGGGAGATAGAGAATATTCCTGGTATCAGGTAGGAAAAACTAGCATTGCCTGTATCCATGGGAAAGGTACTCATCATCCATAAAGAACATATTTTGTACAATGATAAAAAATTACTCTTCTAAGAGTACTTGCATGCTAAATGCTTTGCTTGGAAATGTATTAATAGATCAACAAGCCCACTTCCAGTTAATATCTACAGGTCACAAGGAAGATTTCTTCATGAGTGATGATCTGGGGTTGATATCATCTTGTTCCTCAGTTTAATTAAGAGATGGGAGTTTTGGATTTGTAATTCTTCATCATTTTTAATATAAATAAATGTATGGTCCCCTTCCTGTGGTGCTGACTTTTCATACACAAATTCTCTTCAGCTCTTGGTAGTAATTTGGTAGGAAGGAAATTCCAGTGTTCTGCTTAGCCACACTTCAACTTTAGACATATCAGCTATGTAAAGCTCCTTAATACCAGTGTCTTTAGTGTATACAAGAACAGGGGAAGCAACAATTATTGCAGTGCTTGTTAGGTCCCCCACTTTGACCAGTTCACCAGATAGTGTGCACGTTCTATCACAGGCTATTCCCAAGTGTTTGGTGAAGAGGAGGTTGAGGAGCAATCCAACAACAACTGGCAACTGCTTGAAGGGGAGTAGCAAAGACAACAGAGTGAAACGTTCCTCAGGAGTGGGGATGGGGGACATGCAATGGCCCCAAGTTGCTTTTAGGGAGGTTCAGAGGGCCTCCTGAGTCCCTTCCAACTAACATTTCTATGATTCTGTGATTTCAGCCCAAATGTGACGGCACACATAGCTGTATGGTGGAAGTGACTTATAATGATTGATGCTTCTGGAGCTGGAATGGTTAGTCACTTCTGTTACCCTAAGGACTTTTTACGGCACACATCTGCTCCTGTATCTGCAGGTAAAAAACCTGAGGAACAGTATTAAGGACTACAGAAGAGCTACAGAAGTGTTATTATAGGGCAGAATTGCCTGATGTGCCAACATCTGTGTCTCAGTACATTTCTTAAGAACAGCTAATTTCTAAAGAAAAAGCAATCAATATTTCTTCAATCTGCAGCTGCATTTATAATTGTTTAGCAAGCTTTGTCTTTGAAAACATGTTTTATTCTGAGGAGACTAATTTTAATCTCAAATTTTGCTGGCTACCCTGTTTTTCATAAAAGTATGGCCAGTACCCATATAATGTAAAATTACACAGTGTGGGTTTTATGCTCTGGTTTTGCATTCTGTAATTACTACTCTGTAGTAAATTTTTACAAACGGGACTTCACCATGGGTGTCAAGTCAAGCTTCACAAAAAAAAAAAAATCAGGTTTTGCGTTTTGATAGCTTTCTAAACTTCTGAACTAACCTGAAGTCCTCAGCAAAAGTTAACCTCCTCCTCCTCATAAATCCAGAACGGTGGATTTTGGCAGGCGTGCAAATGAGCTGGAAATAGTATGTACTTTAAAAGCTTTGCTTTGCCATCATCAGTCGCACCAGCTGCTTGTTGCATCGTATACTATAGCACAATAGAGATTATCACCTAAATAATTAGTAATGATATGATGGCATAGCACAGTAATACAGTGGGTGTATATATAGTAAAAGCGTGTGGGTATTTTATAACCTGACACGTGTGCTTCTTGGCTCCCCTTGTCCCCCACACATGTGAGCCTGTGCGTGTCACCTTGCGATGCTGGATCCGGAAGCATGGTGCGCTGCAGCTTGGGAACTGTGGGGTTCTCACGTGTATGAGCAGCTGTGAAAAAACAGACTTAAAGCCAGCAGTCTCACAGGTATCTGGACAGCCACAAAAGAGGGCAGTCTGAATCTGAGGAGGTACTTGACTCTGATCATTCAAGCCATATTCTGAAAATTTGGAAGTTGTGAACTGGTTTGATATTAACGGTCTTTATCGTCCTCTTCAGCAACAAGCTGAGGCACAAAATCAGATGGGCTGAGATCCATGTGAACAGACTTTAGCACAGTATCCATGTTCTGGTTTCAAACAGGCATTGCTGAAAATCTCCTGAGCTACCTCACGAGCAAATGTCTTCAAACATTTGCTAAATCTTTCTTCATTTGCTCCATGTCTCTCTGGGCTAGATTCTTTAGTGTGAGGCTGTCAGTGGCAGCACTCTTCTGGCACATCTGGAGGAAGCACTTGGGACAACCAATACTGTAATTTAGGAGGCTCTGACTGCAGAGGCAATCCAGCACATGGAAGACCAGTGGGTCTCCTTGACTGAGGTCAGGCCAAATCCATTATGGTCAGGAAAGGCAGTATCTCATGAGGTGACACAAACATTTCCTTGAAATCAAAGGAAAAGGCTGTTTTTCAGGGACAAATGACCTTCTTCCATGTCTCCTTTGTATCTCTTTTATACATACTGTTACTATAATGGACTAGATTTCTGAAGGCTTTGGAAACCTGTTTTCAACATCTATCTGAGGTTACAAGAAAGAGGGATTTTAATAATTAAATTATATTGAGTGGATGTTTCCAAATGTAGCAAAACTACTTCCCATGTGGATATAATTGGCAGCCTCCACAGAGAAGCATGGTGGACATAATCCTTTTTTAACCAAGACGGACAACAAGCATAATATGTCTTGCAACTTTGGAAGCCATTTTTATCTTCTGTAATTCTATGCTGCACTAAAAGGGAAAACATATGGAATGAAAAAGGATGGGTCAGTGGAACCAATATATCACGCCAAAAAAGGGCAAAGTCTCTACTTGACATCAGTTGTCAGTTGAAGCTTCACAATGGAAACTCAATGGAAACAAGAGGTACCACAATTCCCACAGCTACTCTCACAGGGCAGTCCTTTTTTTGAATTGTTTATATTTTATCACAATATATATAGAAACAGACATTGTGTCTAATTTTCATTAGCAAGTCTAATATTAGTCTGTGTTTATAGGCTAGATCCAGAACAGAAGCCATATGTCTAGCAGGATAATTCAGATCCCTGAGAGCTTTAAAAAAATAGCTTGATTTAGCAGATAGAAGTCTTCTAGGAAATGTCAAATATATTTTGCTTTGTATGGAAGCTGTTTCCATTTTCCACTTCATGAGAACATCCATACAACTTGCAGTATTGTTAAAAAACTGTTCTTGAAACAGTTGTGGAATTTGGGAAGCCAAGAGATGTGATAATGTTGTCAAACATGATTTCCATTTATGGCTTGTTTTAAAAAAAGTCCTGGATATTTTTCCAGTCAGAGTTACAAATGTTCATGTCAACAACTTTTTTCTCAAAGCTCAGTTTTGAAATTATATTTTTTTTATTACAATGCCTTCCCTGTTCTCATTTCCATCAATCCCACTCCTGAAGGCCTAATTGCTTTTCTCTGTCATTAGGATTCTAAGGAGTTGAATTATTGTTGGGTTTCCTTCCTGCCTGCCTTCTTTCCTGCCTTCCTGCCTGCCTGCCTCCCTCCCTCACTCCCTCTCTTCCTCCCTCTGGCTGCAGAGCAAGTGAGAGCACATAGAGTTGTAGGTCTGGGGGTGCCGTGGCAGCAATTTCATGGTGAGGCTGACAGGAGGGGTTGTCCGTGGTGGTGTCTGTCAAAGAGCTGTTGGTGTTGAGAGGCAAAGCTGTGCTGTGAGAACCTGATGCAGCTGGGGAATGGAGGTGGGTGGGTGATGGCCCACAAGAGAGGAGAGACCAGGACATGAGCCCCCTTTGTTCCGGGGTCAGAGAAGCCCCATCCTTCATTTTCCAGGACTGAGTTGCCTCAGGGGCTGGGCTGGTACCTGTTGTGTTTATCCTCTTTTTCTGAGGCAGCTGCAGCTGCTCCTGCTCACTGGCAGCACAGGGAGACAAAAGCAAGGGCCAGCTGTGTAGAGCATCACCATCCTGGACCAAACTATCATTGTAGCTATGGCTTCTCAGGTGTAATAGGTGATCTGAATTGCCATGGAAGGGAAGGGCTGCTAACACCCCCCTGCCAGGACATAAAAACCACCCACACTTTTCACCTTTGCCTCACACTGGAGTCAACTGGAATGAAATCAGTATTTCATGAGCAGATGCCTCTCTGCAGTTCCGTACATTAAGGCTGAATGTTTCCCAGATAGTAAAAAGGTCTAGTGTAGGCTAAAAGCAAAACAAAGTTCTCTCCTGAATTACAAGTCATGCATGATTTTACTGTTTGACCTCAAGAGCAGTGGGGAAAAAGCCTCTGATCTCCCACCTGCCTCACATAACCCTCTTACCCAACACAGGGCTGGCAAAGGCATTGGCACTGTCAAACAAAAAGTTTGTTCCCTCTTGTTAATCAAAGAAGGTGGGTGCATAAGGCAGTCACTTTCCACAGGAGAGAGGAATGGTCCAAGCAGAGACTGTACATCTGCATAAGCGCTGGGTTAACTCAGCCAGAACAAATTAGGACAAGACAAAAGGGACCAGAAAGGATTTTCCCAGTGTTTCTCCCCATTCTTTCTCTCCACACAATGAAATAAATAACTGTAGGCTACATGGGCAGGCTGCTAAACCATTTCGACACAACATTTTTCAGGCTTGAAATCTCAAATGAAAGGCAATCTTGTATTTCCTTCTGCTCCTAAGCCTTACAGTAAACATCTAATTGTCATTCTGCATGAAAAAGAAAAAAAAAAAGGCCTTGAAACTAGTGGAGAAAAATAATTAACAATGTTTTTCACATTCTTTTTTCATTGTAACTTTATAGCTCAGTTGTTTATCTCAGTACCTCACCTTGAAAATTATATGTTCACGTACTCTGGCTTAAAGACTCACTTGAAGGAGCGGGTGACTGGGATGATCTAAACTTATTATCTAGCTCGTCTCCTTGGCACTGGTGGCTGAGACCCCAACATCCTCCTTTGAGTCTTATCATTTACTGCATGTTACCATTATCATCATGGTGTATTTCTCCTTTTGAAAAGACAGTCAAGAGCCTTTCTTTCCAGCCCCAGTTCTGTTGTACATACTCAGATGTCTCTACATCTGTATGGCTCTGCAGCTGGATTTTGGTAGCAAGGAATTTGTGCATATAAAATCAATCAAAATAGCTCAAATTAATAACCCTGCCAATGCAGTACCCTGATGAGAAGGGGTGAGGCAAGTCCTTACCTTTGAGCTACACTTGTACAGGGGGTGGCTGATGGAGTCGACGTAGTGATGCCTCATACAGCGGCTGGGATCGGAGTCAATCATGAAGGAGCTGTCTGTTTTACCATCCGCGTCTCCCATCATTGCCAGGAGCGAGAGCATGGAAATCGAAGCCGCAAGTACATTATTTCCCATTGTCGAGGAACTTCTCACTGATGACAGCAGAGGGAGGTAGAGTATTAAAAAAACTCCAAATGCTGGCAGCCAGTTCCTTTCCAGGATGGTGAAGGGTCTGGTTTAAGTCTCTTAGCTGTCATTTTTCTTCTCGAGTTGGAGTTTGCTGAGACTGTAATCCGTCAAAGAATCTCCTGCGTAGCTGGAATAAAAACAGCATAAATCACAATCCTGATCAAAAAGAGCTCTGGAGAAAAACAGACATAAATAATATGAAGGCACACAGGATTTTTTCTGGCCAAAATACACGCTCTAAGTGAGCATCATTCCCACAATAGGTAGAGTTTATGGCATTAGGAAGGAGATGTCAAGGCCTTGTTGCTTTAAACGTTGCTCTGGCATTTTACTGTGGAGAGCTTTTTGAGTTTTAACATCTCAAGTGCTGTGATGCCAATCTTCTTCACTTGGTGATGTCTCTAATGAATTCCCCTCAAACTGATGATTAGTAACACATCAGAGATTTCTGCAAATTCAGAGGACTGTGTATCCACTCAAAGTGTCAAAAAACACCCTGGGAGGGTGGAGGGGCAGGAGCAGTGCAAAGCTAGGCTGCCTCCTGTATTACAGATGGGAATTTCTGTTACTTAGCACATGCAGAGGCTGGAGGCAGCTGATTCCTGGCTTTAGTAGCTGCATGCAATGATAAGAGGCACACGCAGCATGGACCTGTGCTGCACGGGGGACCTGCACCTAGGTCTGTGGCTGCTCTGCTCTCCTAAGTACCAAACTCCCATGCACAAAGGTGGGCACAAAAGGTGGGCACACTTTACCTGCTTATTCATCAGACTGTGCCTGCTGAGTTTCAGTCTCTTTCCTGTTAATTAAAGAGCAGCATCTGAAAAATACATTAGAATCCATAATATACAAGTACATCCCAACTATCAATTAGGAAAAAAATATACACAGGTGGAATCACACAGATTGCCACTCAAGCATCTGGATTTCTGCTGCGTGTTGGAGATCAGGAGATCCTCCAGTGAGCAGGCACAGGACAACCTCCAAAACGCTCTCCGCACCTCTATGTCAGCAGGGAATGAGGGGCATATCCCTTGATCCTTCTCACAAAGCCTGCAGTCCACCATGAGTGATTTCATTTTGCTTTTACTACAAACAGCTAAAGCTTGAAAGCACTGTGAATTATCTGTCTCTATATAAACTGACAAAGAAAAGGATAGGCCTAAGTAGAGTTAAAAGCGTGAGGACTTTCTGGAGAAACTTATGATAAAGCAGTTCTCTGGTCAGGCAGAAATGCTCCCCTAGAGCCTCTTGCCTATTTAAAGAGCTGATGTGTGCCTTTATTGCCTTATACAAGCCTCTTTCAAAACCGTTTTGTGGTTTGCTGGCAATACTCTAAACCGACTGATACTCATCTCCCAAACAGCCTGAAATTACGACGCCTCCCCACCAGAGCGCTCAATGATTTGTGTGCTGCTCTATAGCTTGCTCAAAGGCTTTTGTGAGAGGAGTGCATAGCAGTGAGAAACACTTCCAGAGTTCATCCAAGCTGGGAGTCGGGACTTGTTGGGCTGAAGTGACATGCAAAGGCTCACGCTGGGAAGAAATGGAACTAGGGATGCTTTGTGTATTAGACACTTTTAAAAGCCTTTTTTGGGTTTCAAGCTATTGTTTATGTGTGTAAGTAGGAAAGAAACAATTCTGTGACTTTGAATTTAGTAGACAAAGTATTTTTTTGCCAGAGTCTGACCTATGGCCTGGTGTTTTTTCCTCAAACAAATGTTTTTCCGTGGACATGACATTAAAAAAATACTGACTTCGTAGTATAAGGAGTGTAAGCAACTCTAGACACTTAGGATCTCAGATACATTTATGCACAGTCTCATTAGTGCCAGTAAATATCCCTCTAAACATTTTAGCAGTGTAAGAGAGAAATCTCTCGGTCATGAGAGCTGGGATGGACTCCTTCCCAGAAGTGAACTGTACTACTGTGGTTCATGCAGACGATTAGCTAACAGGAGGAGTGATGCTCTTTTGTTTTTTCATGTTTAACCTTTTACCTACATTCCTAGTCTTCTTTATAAAGAGGCTGACCAAAACACACTGCTTGGCGAGGTCTCTCTCCAACATAGTTAATCAGTATTACACACCCAGTAATTCCCTCTCTGTCCAAATAAATTTACTTGATATTGGACGGCCTCATCTCATGTACTATTACGTCCAGGGATCCCCATTTCCCACTCTCACTGTCCTACTGTTAATTTTCTGCTTCTATATCTTTCTATGGTTTTGATTAGTATGATTTAATACAGTGAGAGAAATCCAGAATCCTGGCTCAGTTTTCAAAGGCTTATCTCTCTAGTTTTCTTCAGGAAATAATTGGATGACATAAAGTCTGCCTCATGAAAACACTCTGAGAAAGCTGGAAAGAAGCAGGGAAAAATGTGAGAAAAGGAAGACATCTGTACCTTCTTCAGGATAAGCACATACAAAAAATATTAACAATTTCACAGTCTTTTAGACTTGCCCTGATACTTCCTTGGCAAATAAATGTAGTGGGCTTTGGTAACAAAACCTTGAAAGAAGAAAAAAGCACAGTTATTACATATTTGTTATGAAAATGAGAGATCACAGATGTAAATGTGACCGATAGTTTGTGAAAAAACTGTGTACAGTTGTTGATAGATGTACTGACAAAATGAGTGTGTAGGTATTGGAAGCAGGACTGGCTATTTGCACATGCCAGAATCTCCTGACATGTATCTGTGAAGTATACACATACACTTTTCCAGTATATATGCCATATATAGTTGAGATATATGGAAAAAAACTCTCACAAAGACACTTAAACATATAGAAGTTAGTGTGTAGATTTTTGTGTAGAAAAAAGTCTAAATATTTTCACTCAGGTGCATCACCATGATGAAGTATGCTGACATGGTATTTTCCATTTCCAGCTGATACTGTGGAATGGCATTTCACTTTAAATTTGCTTTTTTTTTTTTTTTAAGGTTGTATTAGTTTTGAAATGTTGTCTGAAATAATAAAATCCTAGGCAGTACATGATATCAGAAGTGACATATGTAGCTGTCCAAAAAACAGAAGCGAGTACACCTGTAATCATTAATCATTATAGCTGTACTCAAGATGACATTTTGTTTCATTTGAAAACTATGCTTTATAATAAAAATCAGCCATTTCACATAGAATTTTTTTTAATTTTATTTAAATTCTTCTTTCCTCAGTTTCTTTTCATGTGATGAACTATGGTAAACAGCCAATCTGCCAAGGTAACAAAAAGGAATATTAGATGCAGAGGTGACTTCATAATCTCAGGCTGAAAATTGGCTACAAAAATAATTGGCCTAACCATGGATGAAAATGAGTACTTCCCATTTTTTCAGAATTCACTTATATGGGCATTACATGCTGTTAATAATAGGCTTGTAGTACCCTTTCCATATAACTAGTTTTCAGGAATTCGTAGAGACATAACATGCTAGAAGCTGTTACAGCTGTTACTTAGATCTGCTACAGCTGTTACCTAAAAACTACAGAGAAAAATAGAAGACATCCCAAAGAAAGACCATATGAACATACAATCCAAGACTGTATTGCACATGGACATAAGGGCAGAGTTAGGGTTATTTTTCCAATTTTATGTTGTTAATAACTGCGTTTCAAATGCTGAAATAACGTTTTCTTATCACAGTCTTAGTATCATGTAAAGAGTGGTGAAGGTTAAGATTTTGTTTTGCTTTAAGGACAGAGAAAATTCCATCATCTGGAATTATTTAGCCCGTCACTTTGTGAGAACGTAAACAGAAATTCCCTTTTTGCTATGTATCTTGGAAAAAATAAAGAGCTGAGAAATTCTCCAAAGGTCTGTTGGATCTGCATCACTTTTACCCTGGAAGGTAGGAAGGGAGCAATGGAAAAAGCTCATTTGTGGTGTAATTCTACTTAGCTGTCCCCAGCTCCTGAGACTCCTGAATTATAGGCATACACATATGTTCTGCTTGGCCTTCGTTTTCCATGTTTGAGACTTCTGCTTGACAATGAGGGTACAATTCAAGTCACTCAATGCCTTTTATGTTTTGGAGGCTGCCAAAATCTCGTTGGAGCAGCAGTGTGTATATATAACTAAGCCTGGCCTTGCATGTTGTGCATATTTAGTAAACACAATTACTTGGATACTACCATGTGGTTCCCTCATTCTGAATTTGTTATGTAAACACAAGAGTTACAAGACTACTCAGTTTCTCCAAACTCCAGCCCTAAAAAAGTGTCACTAACCATATACATGTAGATACACGTGTGCATGCAATTTGGGTGCTGTTCTGACAGAGAAGCCACAAAGATCTTTATGAGACAAAAAAAGGGTTTGTCAAGAAGCTTAGCTAACCTGGAAAAGTTTAGGCCAGAAAGATGAGGATTTGGGGGTTTTGCTCTCAAAGATCTGGGATGGAGTGGAAATGACGGTATTGGGCAAACTACACCATCATGTTACACCAGGGTTTGTTCTTCAAGGTTAAACTCCCTGCAGCCATGAGAAGAGCCACAAAAGGACCCGGGGAATAGCAAGGCAAGGAGGAGCAATCTGCACTGGGGATGACCCCCAGTCCTCCAGCCCTGGGCATTGGGTGGCACTGGGGTGTCCCACTGCTCCTGCCTGGCCACGGTGCTCACATGGCCCAAAGTGCTCGCATGGCCCATGGAAACCCATCACTGGAACTTCTGAATAGCAGATCTGAGCTTTCAGGGAACTCAGGGAACCATTGTTTCTGCTCATGCCACGAGTTGCCAAGGTCTCAGCTGGGCTGGGGGTTCCCTGTGTACAGAGATGCCCCACATTTGACCACAGCTACCAGATGACAGCAGCACTTGGACTGCCCTTTTGCCAGGTCTATGCTTGTGAAGGGTATCCCTCTCCCAAAGCCATGTGTTCTGCATGTCCACAGCTCAAGTCTTGCTGTAAGGCCACATCTCTGCTGAGACATTAAACCTCCCTGGAGTGGTTCTCCAGCCCTGCAGCCACATGGTGTGTTGTGGTCTTATTCTAGACCTCCTTCAGCCTTTACAGCACTCAGATGTCTTCCAGCCCAGGCGACAACCTGCACCATGCCTGGGAACCACTTGGGAAGCACTGTATGCTTTGGGACAAAAACGTATAAGTGACCAACTGAGCAATTTAAGAGAACAATTTATGTAGTAGGAGAGACAACCTAAGGTGCTGTGTCTGATCCTTTCTGTTGCATCAACTCAGAAGCTTTATCACATGAAATCACTCACACAGAATCACTTAGGTTGGAAAAGACCTTCAAGATCATCGAGTCCAACCATTAACCCTACACTGCCAAGTCCAGCACTAAGCCATATCCCCAAGAGCCACATCTAGATGACTTTTAAACACATCCAAGGATGGTGATGGATCACCTCCAGTGTATGTTTTAGTTCTGTAAATCAATGTAATAGTCTTCTCATCTAGTTATTTTACAGTCACAATTTCTGTTCCAGCAGTGAAGTAACTGACCTCTTATATATACTTTCGAAAAAGTTGCTCAGCTCTGCAACTGCCTCTCCCAAGACCTGACCAAGTCTCTGAGGGTCCATGTGGCAGTCAGGAAGCAGCAGGTGAATACAGGGAACTCAAGTTGTTTGTGAAATGCCTCTGTGAAGCATTTGAACTGGTTCCTTCCCCTCCCAAGACAGGGCAAATACCAAACTAAATATTTTGAGTGAGATCCTTACAGGTCTAAATAAGTTAAATGCTTCCCCGAAGCCTCGGGGTGCTAAATGAGTGTTTGCCCTGCTGATATCCAGCTGTGCTGAAGCTTGTCTCCTTTGAGACCAAGGGGTAAGTTTTCACTCAGTCTGGGAGCTCCATTCACCCTTTACACAGCAGGATGCATGGCAATGTGCACTGGCCAAGGGGGTTACATGAATAACATGTACTCCTGGCCAGAGCTGAAGGCAGCTGCTGGACAGGAGGAGAGGCAAAGGAAAAAGGCAATAGAAAGGAAAACAGGATCAAAAGAAGGGGCTTAAGCCTCCTCGTCCAGTTGTCCACAGGACAGAAGGACATCTGGTCCTACTGAGGCTGCACTGTCCTACCACCTGCCAGCCAGCAACTGCAGAGCACTGTCCCATAACAACCAAGAGGAGAAGGCAGACACTATCTCTGAGCAGTCAGAAACATCAAACATGCTGATGGTATTGAGAGAAACTCCTGCACATCATTTTCTGCTGTGAGGCTTTGCTACATCTTTTAATATTTCAAGAGGTGAGTACCTGTGACTTTAAGCAGACAGAAAAAATAAGAACACCGGGGTATTTGAAACACATGAAACAACTTAGTAGCTTCAGCAAATATAATGGAAGAATGCAGTGCTGCAAACACCCCCAGGAGCATCAGTATGCATGGGATGAGGATGCCTGAAACTCGTTCCCCAGGTTTCAATAGGGCAGCTTGTGTAAGGCCCCCATAAGTGTTTATGCACTGAGGACCTGGTGCATGAGGTGGAACAAATTAAGCTGAACAACACTTAAGCTGTCTGAGCTTCCCTCTCCTTTTGAAGTTTCCAAGAATATTTCCAGTCCTTCAGGTAGCTAGGAGAGGGGGAGCTAACAGTGCTTTCCTGCTAGGCAGTTGAAATAATAAACTCTAGTGGGTACTGCAAGCTGGCCCCTCACCAACAGGCAGACACCGGCCAACACGGATAAAAGGTTTTTAATACACTCACAAAGAATAACTACTGGTGGACAAAAGAGTGCTTGTATTTTTATTCTTTCTTTTTCCTCCTTCCAGGAAACTTTAAATAGATTGATTAGGGGCATGTATGGGATCACTCTCTAATGAGCTAGTAGAGCCATTTAATTGCAAGGTGATGCCAGCCTTGGATTTTTTTCTTTATTCTTGTGTCTCACAGAGTATCAGAGTAGTTTTGGTCTCAAGTCTGGGACAGGAATCAAGAGGAATACAGTTTCCCACTTGTTCATCCAGAGTGTGCTGGATGGGATCACTCCTCAGTGAAGCAACAGGCACAGGGCTGGGTTGTCTAAGTAAGGCTGCCCATCCCTCTCAGGAGGCAAAACAGCAAGGATAGCTGCTGGCTAAAGTGCGAATATTCCCAGCCAAGCATTAGCTATAGGATTTGCTTCAGTAATTACCTCTGCTTTGTTCTACTTTAGTCTTATGACCCAACATGAGGAAAAATGACTCTTGGCCAAATTACAAGTTGCCGAGAGGTCTAGGGCATTCGGGCATGTGTCCTCTACCTGTTGGAGTGTGTTAGAAGCAGGTGGGTGGTTTTTGTTCTCTGTCTTTTTCTTTATTGCACACCTAATGATTAGAGGTTGATTTGAAGTACTTCCTAGAGAACTCGAAGGACTGTAGCTATCAGTAGATGAGATGCAGCAGTAAGAATGGGTTTCTTATTCTTTAATATTAAATGAAGACATCCCTGCCACCAGGACCAGCAGAGAGTGCCATGCATGCTGCAGATAGCACACAATTGAAGGGGATGTTCCTTTTTTTCTGACCCTAGGGGCAAAGTTTGTTCTTCTTTTATACACAGACGAAATTCAGACTACCATCCATATACCTCAGCCTCTGATAATTAGGGAACCTAAATATTTGGCTCATGGCAACAATTTTATGTCTTCTAACAAGGGGAACAGCATTCGCCTAGGTCCCACTCTCTTTGAGCCGTGCTGCTATGACAGTAATGCGATTGTCACTGCCATGGTATGCTTAACCTTTGCCAAACCAGAGCTGAGGCATTAACTCAGATCCTCAACTCACATGTCTTAAAGGGCAACATAACCTGTGCTGCCTCCCCACTGACAGACCAACACAGTTTGCAGCTCAGTAATAATAAGCACGTAAATGCGACAAGCGTAAGCCACAACAATGATTGATGAAAATAGAAAAATAACAAAGGAAGCTGAAAAATAGCAATGCAGTGGAATTCCTAGGAGCGGTGTCTCCATGGCACCAGCAGCCCAATACCCTGACACCAGAAGAAAGGCCACATTCATCTGTGGTAGAAAGGATCTCCATGCCACGCAATGAAATTCCAGCAAACAGGACAAGGACTGATGGTGTCTGGAAGTGGTAGTGCCATTGCTACCCAGATAATAGTCTGAATTAGATTATGTGAAGAAAGAAGGAATATATAGACAGACAGCTGCTCAAAGGCTTACTACAACCTTGCTTTTATTGTTCTGCTAAGTTAGAGGTGGGGCATCAGAGGGATTCCTAACATACCACCACTGAGAAATTTTAATATGTTCCACACTGACACATATAAAAAGGAAATAACAGCTGATCACAGTCAGCGGAGACTGAAGCATCTCATTTTATGTATGCACAGAAGCATGGGCAAAGCGGGGTGCTTTTGGCCAGAGACTCAGGCACCCTGGCTAACCCAACACCACCTGAACCATTCTCTTGCTGTTAAGCTGAGTTTCAGTGAAAGGGCTGTCAAGCATGAAGCAAGACAGCAGAAATATGGTGGTCTGGGCGTGGCTACTCGCCCCATCCCAAGATACTGGGATGTGGAGAAGGACAGGGGAGATGAGAGGCTGCACGTTTAACACTGATGAAAAGAAACACATGTTTACACAACCGACAATGATCTGATGGAACAAGATATCACAGGGGGCAAAAGTTTAGCTGGGCTCAGCAAAAGGCCTTGTTATGTATGAGAGGGTTACAGTTGCAGGGTTTTATTTTTAAAGAGTTTTTGGAAGGGTTATAAACTCTCAGGACTCTCAGACTTCAGTTGATGGGGGCAGGGAAAAGTCCTTTGCCACAGCAAGTTACCCCGTAGCTGCCTGCCATGGGGTCCCTACGTCTTTCTTTGATGTGGCTGCTTCCAGCCATGCTCAAGAAGTGGATTACTCAAATAACATAGGACTGTGGCATGGTCTCATATAGCAAAACTTTTCTAAAACTCGAAGAGACAAGTCTGTCCTCATACTCAGCAGGACATTAAAGGCAGAGGAATTAATAGTATTTGTAATGCAACTATCTAATATTTATAATAACAATGGCGGTATTTGGGGGGGAAAAAAAGGAGGGTTTTTTCCTCTACTTTCAGTTGAAGAACTACTCTACCAGACTTGTTGCCAAAAAAAATGTCTCAGTAGCTTCATGCAAGCTTTGTACCCTAGAGAGTCAGCTCCCCTCTAGGCCCAAGAACAACCTTGAGAGCTTGCTAGTGCATCTGAGTCCAGACAAGCTGGGGAGGGGACACAGTCGGCCCCAGGGTAAACAGGAAATAAAGCCGAATCCAGAAAGACTCCCTGTCAAATGAGTCACCGAAGGCATTGATGCCAGCTGCCAACCAAGTGGTTCTCTTCCCTCCCACCTGGGCAAAACAGAGTGCAACCCTGCAAACTCATGCAAGGAAGAACATACAGGTGTTTTCACAAGCCTCAATGGCATGTGAGGGATTGTTCCAGTAGGGGCAGACGGCTCTTGTGGAGATCAGCCATGCGTAGGTAGCTAGTTAGCTGGGGTATTGCTACTGCAAACTGTGCACAAGACTGTCCATAACAAGTATCCTGCTCTGCAAGGAGCAATCATCAGCATATATGCATCTGATCAAAACCAGGCACTGTGCAAACCCAGGAAACCTTCAGATAGGGATCTAAGCTTGTAACTAGAGTAATCAGCAGCAGCCCCTAATTATACCCTTTCACTAAATCAAATTGCATTTTATTTCATCAGCTTAAAACATCTAGTCCTTCCATATTTGCTTTTAACTGGAAAATCTTAAAGGATCTTCTTATAATACCAGTTTTGCACATAAGATTTTGTTATTTCAGCAAGAGCATGTCCATGTATATATAAGTCATATTGGGAACCCCTGATTCAAGCTGGTAAGTCATTACTCACCAAACAGCTCTATTTAGTTTGAGGGATTTTTTAATGTGTATAACTGCTCAGAGATATGAGTAAAGTCCCACAACCCAAGAAAAAGTGAACAACATTAGTAAGTCAAAAAAAAAAAAAAAAAAAGAAAGAAAGAAAAAAAAAGTCCTAAAAAGTAGATGTGCTACTGAGGAGGGACAAAAACCAGCACTGAGGTTATTACATTCACATTTATTGACCCCCTACAGGCAGATGGGTTGCTTCTATTACAAAATAGCTTTGCAATAAAGAACTGGTTTGAAGTGAATTTGTCCCCACTGTTGGTTTTAAATAAGGATTTGGCTGTCCTTTTCCAATATACAGAGGTCTCATGTTTCAGCCAGTATGACAGTTACAAAGTTTTAGGAACAGTTAGTAACATTTAGTATATAGGAAACATTATTTTAATCTTTAAAGAGCTGCAGAAACTTTAACAAGTTACTTGTCATGCCATCTGTCCCAGGCAGAAACAAATAAGATGTGTTATGGGGAGGCTATGGGAGAAATGTAAATGGTCTTGAGAGGTAGGGTAAGAAATCTGCCTGACAGTCTCACAAGAGTCAGCCCACACAAATTATCTTGCAAATTCAGATTTGCCACAAGAAAATCACCCCCCACCACCACCACACATTGTATGTGAGTCTGCTTTACTGACACTGCAGCAGTCAGATAAGGTAGTGCTGAGATTGTGCTTCAGATGGTTTTTGCTCTGGTATTTTTTGCTATTGCACCCATTGATTTGAGCTTCTATAAGATTAATTAACTCACCTGAATCCTAGCAGGGAGACAGGTCTTTCTTCCTCAGCCGGGTCCTCTCGGAGCAGTCGCCGTGCCTCGCAGTTACACTGCACTGACACTTTGTCACTGGGCTCATACAGAGAAACTCCTCTTTTGTCCCAAAGACACAGAGAACAGCTATGCTCGTGCCTCTGAGGCTGACACACAGCGAAACGATCTGCCAGCAAACAGGGCGAGCCTCCCTCCCTCCTTCAGCAGGCGGTCTGGGGTGCTGCAGCATCCTCCCGTGTCAGCTACCGGCTGCACAGCCACGCTGCATTACGTGTCGCGCCAATGGGGTCGGTCGGCTACCTACTAAATATACCCCTCGGCGCTGCTGCAAAGGCAAACACCGTGGCTTTCCTCGTAGGTTTCAGCCAATCAAGAATGTATATTAAATCTGTCCTAATCCATAACCACTGCTGTCCAGTCCATAGTGAAGCTTCCCAGAAGTGTGGATAAATAATAATGTGCGAATTAGAAGTGCTCCTGGGGAGCATGACACACAAAGCTAGAAATAAATATTGCCTGTTGTTTCAAATTATCCTAAGCACTCCGGCAGATGACTGGCAAGAGAACAACATGCATAAATAGTGATAAAAGTAAACAGTTCAGCTTTAAGCTAGCAGGCTTGCTCATGTTCATAGAGCCCTATTGTAATGGGACAAAGAGGGTGCTGGCAATACCGGTGCTCTCTATATGAATTCAGGGCAGAGTCCAGCACGTTCATTCACTCCAAAGCCCTACAGCTAGGACCAGAGCAGAGCTGCAGACATGAGCCTGGCAAGCTCACAAGAATAGATGTTTAACCAAGTGGCTTGGAAGCACACTGGGCTACCTGTTTGACTGCATACAGACATCCTTCAGACAGGAGATACAGTAAAAGATACAAGGTTAAGAAGGAGACACAGGTACAAGAGCTGTGTTGATTCCATATCAACAGATCTTAATTTAAAAAATGGTCCAAGGAGAAAGTGTTCTTGTCAGATAAAGAGATTAAGCACTTGATGTAAGCCCACACAATAATCAAAAGGCGGAGGAATGTCTTATTTGTGTGCTTACCTTTGGAAAATGCACTGCTCTTTCCTCCCCTCAAACTCTTCGGAGAGCTAAAAAGAGGTCCTGTTACTTCCAAATGCTTTTGTTCTTCTGTCCCTCTGTCACATGGCTTGCCTTTTATATTTGCAACACACAAAAGTTAGCGCTGTTGTTTAAGAGAGAGAGGGTGAGGGAGAGGGAGAGAGAGGGAATGTCAAATGGAAAAGTGCCATTGCAGTCATATATCAATCAGGACAGTGGCAGCAGCAGCTCACTGGCAAATGGGAATTCCACAGAAATGTGAAGCTCTTGTTATCTGAGAAATCACAAAACACCACCAGCCAAGCTCCTCTCTGCAGGGACTTCTTATTATTGGCAAGCTGGGAAATAGAAGGAAATGTAGGCACTTTTTTTGTTGTTGTTATTGTTTCAGGTCTGCTGATACATACTCTGTGGCATATGTAAACCAGTCAAATAGAAATCTTGAATCAAATTCCTTCCTAAACAAATTCACTATGTGCAAGATAAAGCAAACCACTAAGAAGCAAAGTAACAGAGCTAAGTGAAAAACCTGAAAGTAACAATTTAAAAAATTTGATATCTATTTACACTTGGAAAACATCCATAGAAAAAATAACTTTTCCCTGGATTACTCATTGATCTCCTTTTTTTCTGACAGGTTTTTCTTAGATTATTTTTTTTTTAACTGTGATTGATCTCAGCTATCTTTAATTCAAGCTGTGGTGATTCACTACAATTTGTCACCTAAATCATATGACATTCCCTGGATCTCCAGTTGGGTAAGCAGACAAGCATTTTCTGTACTTGTCTGCAAATCTGCAGTTCTGATGTTTCAGAAAATCTGCCCGAAATGATAAAGTTTCTCTCAAATAAACTCAGAAGTTTGCTCCCAGAGGCAGAGCTATGTAAGTTTTCAAACAAACATTATCTTTGTGCTTTCCTCACCTTCCTCTGAGGAGTGCTAAGTTTGAAAATTGCTATCCTTCAAGTTTTTATATAAAAATTTCATCTTTTATGCAAAAAACTAATTCCTTGAGGGGCTGAAGGCAGACTTCATCCACTGGAAATCCCCCACTTGCAAACAAGCACATTGCAGCTCTGGATAAACCCAACTCTCTTCTCTGTGTCCGCGGAGGCACACGTTTCACTTCCCTCTGGAGTGCCCCCTAGTCGCCCTGTGGAGTTCTGTGAAGCACAGACCTTAGCTGGTTAATTAAAAAATAGGCGACATAGCTGGCCATTCACAAGCTGGATCTGTTCAGAGGCACTGGCCAGCAGATGGACGGGGTCTTGTGTCAATTCTGTTTGAACTCTAAAGGAAAGTTGGTATTTGATGGATGATGTTATTAGCTAAATGTCTTATGTGGTATAAGATCAAAGAACAGATGGAAATTATGCCTTAAAAATAGAATAATCTAAAAGGGGAATGGCTTGTAGATGAGTAAGCATTATGGAAACAATAAAGGAGACATTCTTTGGCTTGCTTTGCTGCAGAGCCAGGTTTGGCTGGTGGGATAAACAGATGATCCACTTAGGACCAAGATGCTCAGGATGTGAGTTTTGCTGCATGTTTTTTCACTCATATTCAGTGTTTACATTGTTTTGCTTCTTAAGTAATCTTAGAGTTTCTGTCACTGACCATATGTGTATCATCTCTTCCTGCCCCACAGATGCCACCACAGTTGCCTGGGGTGGATGATGGCACAGCTCACCAGCCTCTTTGCTTCACTGTAACTGCAGACTCACATGTCACTGATGCTCTGGCACTACACTTAACTTAAACAGAATACACATAGTGATGTTTTTCAATTTAGCCAACACTCTCTTTTAAAACTAAGGATATTGACCATTATGCTGCCAGGTTGTCTCTCTTTTTCCATGGGAAAGATAGAGGCTCACATACTCCAGTTGCCTGCAATAAGGACCAGCCATGTGCAAGACAAAAGCCTGGCTAAGTAGCTTCTGATTAAATTCTCCAGGAGACAGTAAGTACCCTACTCACAGTCCTTCCTGAAAATGATGCTTGAGTTTTTTACTAGTGCAGCTGAAGGTTGTTAGCTTTGTGTCCTCTACAGGAGACATTAACTGCACTGGTTATGTGTTGGCATGCTTTAAATACTCAACGACTATCAGTAATATCTGAAACAGTGGTGTTTTTTGAGAAGCAATGCTCAGTCGTTTGCTACCACAGCTATAAATTCCTAAGACAGGAAAATCTGCAGATATTGGCCTAAAAATTTTTCAAGAAATTTAAAATGGCTCTCAGTTCTTTATCTGCAGCTTGAAGACCATGTTTGGCAGTAAGTGGGAGTTAATTGGCAGTTAATTGGTCTCACAGGCTGGTGACTGTCTTATAAGTTGAAACTCTCATTTGTGGCTTTCTGAATGAACTTACACATGATCACAAGCACAAAAGTAGAAGCATCAAATGTAGCTTCCCCCCACCTCAGGAACACCATGGCCCATAACTTTTTCATAGCTGTTCATAAATCTTCATCTTCTCTCAACCACTGTGACTTAATCGCACCCATAAAAACTGTCATTTTAAAGAAACAAATAAAAGTGGAAAGCACAGGAGCTCAGAGCTCAGTTTTCAAAGATGATAAAACATCTGAGATGGCCCCATATATTAGATAAGATTTTCAGAAGATCTAAGGTATCCTGCTTCCATCAGTTTTGATCTGAGTTCACTTCAGAGGGATTTTACCTCACTTTGCAGTAGTTTCCTGAAAACTAAGTTTAGGGCTTCCCAGCAGCAAATGGAGAGTTTTTATCCCAAATTACTTTCAGTTCAGGCCAGTTTAATGTTGACATCAATAACAGTTTTCCTCTTGGTGAACATCCAAATATATTAATTAGAATAATAGAATCATATTCTGCTGACTCAGCTGGACTAAAAATCGATTTTTAAAAACAAGTAAAACTAGGTAAGGTAAATCCCTCCCTAAAGGACTCAGGCTGTAATTTTGAAGAGATGGATATCCACTTCTGCATGGAGTTCTACCTATCTCCCTGGTTAGCTCCCCATGAAATGCATTGCAGACCTACAACCCTAATTCACAGATTACCTTATTCCACAGCTGTATGACCTACAAGATTAATGTTTGTACACAGAAAAACATTGTACTACCATTACCTGCAATTAGGTGAGACAGAATTGTTTGCCCCATTGGCATCATCAAACACCATGTTGCTTCCTCAGAGTGGCAGGATTTCACATCTCCATTGTGCAGGTGTTATGAGACGCATTAAGAATTCTGCAGAAAAATCGATCTCCTGTTTTCACCTGAAGGATTTTTCAGTGCTGCCATTTTGTAGTCTTCCCCAGGCAATTTTTACACTCTGAAACAATGGATAACAGACCTCCATGTCATTAAATATACTGTCAGAACAGGTGCTACTTGGTATCTGTGCTGGTTGTGTCTCTGAAGACCATGAAGGGAGTACACATGCAAGGACAATATTTAAGTGTAGGTATATACTCATGCTCAGACATAAACATGCACACCATTGCTGCAAGCAGTCAGAGGGAGTAGGATGTATAGGAATGTGGTTCAAGGAAGGACAATGCTTTGTTCCATTATTGAATAGATAAAGAGTGGCTTATGTTTGGGGCTTGGCTGTCAGTATTCATTTCATAGTTGGGAATGTAGGAGGAACTGAAAGTATTGTAATGATAGTGTACAGTAACCAGCAACATAATACTTATATAATTAATATATACTTTAAGAAAACAAGAGGCACCCAGAATTCTTAGAGGAAGTATTTTTTATCATTCTCACAATCAAAATAAGTATTTGGTAAATACTATTCCAAATAATAAAATTACACATCCACATACCCCAGCGCAGGATCAAGTGGAACAAAAGCCTGTTCAGGCATTCCATGTTTTTCGTATCTTCTGTCACCCTGTTGTGCATTCCCTAAGATTCATTTTGCAAGGTTACATAAACAGACATATTCTTCTGTAACCTAACTGAATCTCTTCTTTTGATGTGTGCTGTAAAGACAAAGTATCTGGAATAAGGCTGGTATGGAGAAGACTGTGAAAACTGGGTCTGAAATATTTGCTTATTAGTTTAACCACAGAAGTCAGAAAGACATATTGCCTTTAGACTATACTGAGACCTGAGATTGCCTTGAAAATGTGGTTGCAGCAGGACCAGAATTTGGTGTCCCCTTGGCTCCTTCAGCAAGAAGCAGGAGCCAGGCAAGTTGGGCTCCCCTACACTGTGCTGCCTGTAAGGTGCAGATGACATTGGAGTATCTATGCTTAAAAAAGACAAGCTCAAGAGCCTGACTAGGAAAACACTAACCAAGGAGAGATCTTGGATGACCAGTGGCTTGAACAGGTCTGTGGCAGAGAGGCGGGCAGCAGTCAGGCTGGGGAAGGTTGGGGTGAATGATCCAAGTGCACAAAGTGGCTGGTAATGATGCTGCTACTCACACTTGGGCTCCCCTACTCTCACCACAGAGCCATGAAGACCAAGTTGGATGTGACAATGAAAAAGTCTGGATTCCTATACGTTTTTAAGCCTATGTCCCTAATGGTTACCCACTCAGGTTTTGCCTCTACATTAACTTCAACTCCTTAACACCTGCATCTCTTGATAATGTGTAATGCTCCACCTCACCTTTGCTCTCTCTCACAAAATTTTCAGCTGCTTTTAAAGTCCCTATGAGACTGCTGACTGAGCAAGGACAGCATGGTTAGCAAGGATGTGTTCATCATCCAGTATGAGGTGGCTCCCTGCATCCTCAGACTGCCAAACTGTGGGTGCTTCAGTTTCCTTCTGCAGGACAGCAATAGGATGCAACACTCCTGCCTAAAACACCACAGCTCCTTCCATATCCAAGAACTTGTCTAGAAACTTCATTTTCTGTGAAACCTTTGCGTTGCTGTTAAAATTGGTTGAAATTGGACAGCTGGTTGAAATGCCAGTGGAAGAGGCTAACATCAGGGCAGACATACAAAAAGGCAACTCAATTCTATGAGAAAATCATAACTATGGAAGTAAATACGTAATTTTTCTACCTTCAGACTGCTGGAAGGCAGAGTCTCTTCCTCCTAGAAGAGGCTGTGGTCACAATAATCACTGTCCCCATCACTTATGGAGTCACTGGCTGCACCTCTCTGGTCTCCTTTGACACTTCACTATATCTAATGCAGAAAGAGGAAAGCTACCATGCTTCTCTGAATCTCAGCAATATGGATCAATGGTTTTGCAGACACGTGGGATTTATCAACCCTTCCTGAAGTCAGATATCTCAGTCCCAGCTTGTGTCCTCCTATTGTCAGTGGAAACCACAAAGCAGGTACTGCCTGAAGGGCTGTTCACTTGCTGATGATAGAACCAGGTGAAATTGCCTCTTTTGTCAGTATCCATTCATCTCTATTAACAACAAAGGGAGCCAAGAGTGACTACTTCAGATTTAGTCTTCCAGTTGTTGGATGCCTGGGTTAGGGCAGATGAATTTCACCTTTAAGGTTGTTTCAAAACATCTTCTAACCATATGTGGTAGACAGGTAACATTCCAGATATCCATAGCTATACATAGGTCAATGCTAAATACCATGCCTTTTTGCTAAGGCTGCAGAGAATTTTGTGCCAGACGGTGTGGGATAATGATACTGATATGCAGTGTGCAATTTGCAGTGTATTTCTTCCATCTGATAGAGACAGAAAGAATCCCCCTGTGAAGGCTTATCCAAGTCTCAAAGAACAGTTATGGTCTGTCCTACAGGATCCCAAAACCATATGTAAAAGCAGGCTGTACTAACCCCAGTCTCTCCTAGGAAGGACTAACAATCATACGCCCAAGGCTCTCAATGTGGAGTTTGGGACCCTGGGATACAGCCTATATGCAGTGTCTCTGGCAATTTCTCCCATGCTTCTCCAGCATTTTCATCTCCACCTCCCTGTGTGAGTGATATATGGTGCACTTTGGACACCAGAGTTGGTCTCTTACCCCACCATCCCAAGTCACAAAAAATAACATTTCTGCTGTTTCCTGTGCCTCCTGTCCTCAAGAGGTCAGTCAGAGTTTGTCAGAAAGTCCTAAACAGCGTCCAGTGGTACAACTGGCAATTTTGCCTGAGTACAAACTGGGGGTTAATGTTCCTAAATGTGGATTAAAGTAGCTTCCCTCAGCAAGGGTCTGATCCTGAGGGCTTCTGTGCAGCTGTTATATTGCTGAGAGTCAAACAGTAGCTTCATTTCTAGGATAGTTTGCATGAGAGAGGGGAAACACTAAGGTGAGAGGAGTTCTCCACTTAATTGAGAAGGGTATTGTTGCCTTCCTCAGTATAATATCAGGTTAGGACTGTGATTTGAACAACATGCCCATCACGACAAAAAACTTCACATAATAACTCAGAACAGCAAAAATGACCTGGCAAGATATAGCCAGATACTAATAATGACAACCTTTTGTTGCAGTCTCCTGCCAATACCCACATGATGTGATTTTCTTGCAGTAAAATGCAACAAGAAAAGTGAAGGAGATATTTTTTTATGCTATTTACTATGACAAAATTAAAGCCAATTCATTTGTGTGCCACCCAGGTTTGTGTGGCCACTCCCTGTGCAAAACCTCATGTTTAAAAAGGGAACATTAAATGAAAGTCAGTCTCAGATAAACAATTTCGGTTAAAACTGCAAGGCAGCTTGCTGTATGCGAAGTTGCTGAGAAGAAATGCTATTTAGAGCAGGAAATTGGTGATTCATAATTGACATTAATTCCAGTTACCCTCCAATGTGCATGCTGTACTTCATGTGAAATTATTACAAGCAAAGAAATGCCATTCCCTTGAGCAAGTTCAAGTTAATGTTTAGGAAACCATTTAAGTTATTATTAGGACAAAAGTCATTACAGTGGAATGGTCAGATGCTCAGACTGTGCCCTCAGCTGCAAAACCTGTGCATTTTAATACCTCTTTGCAGGTAGCTCTTCAGACATATGGTCATTTTGGCCAATTCACAAAAGTCCCCGGTCAAAACTCCCACCTACTAACCAGGGTCAGAAACAAGTTCTTTTTTTGGCACTCCCTGTGAATAGCTCTGTAATTGCACCAAAATCCATGAGAGTCTCTAGTTTTACACACACAGGTCACTTTGAACTCAGATGAACCCATGGAACACGAGCAGTTGGTGGGAGCAGAGCCACAAGGACAGGTCTGTACACAGCTGCATGCAGTCCCCAGCTTCAATGCAATAAATGCCTACACTGACAGATGTCAAAATAGCAGGAGGCAGTTTGCTGCAAGTCAGACAGTAGAAGGAGCAAGGCCAGGAGCCAGATCTTCAACTAAGGAAAGCCAGCAATGCTTTGTGGGTTTTGGTGCAACCTGTGACCTTGCAGTAGGTGCAAATTTAGTACCACCACTGTCTGGCCTTTGACACTTTGCCTTCTGGTCTCCACAGCAGAAGTGGAGCTCTCTGAACTTCCTAAGAGTATTGCAGTCTACTCAGTCCAAATCAACCTATGAACTTAATTATTTCACTATACTATAAGCCTAGAATAAGGAATTAAATAGTTCTTGTTATGGATTTTGAGGTGAGTGAATTTTTGGCATCCTACACTTTTTTTTTTTTTAATGAAAGCAAGAACACCTTTCTGATACAGAATATGCCTCAAACTGCAGGTGTAAATCAGAGGCAGGCTTCAGGTGCAGAAAAAGAGTAAAGTCTCATACGATTATAAATTTAAGCACCTTTGAACTTGAGAAAACACTTTAAACTACTAACTCATTACTACCTTTAGAAAGGAGTGATTTGGATTCCTCCCTGCAAGGAAAGATGCTCTGCAGGCATGATGCTTTGCACAACCAAGGAACACATAAGAAAATCTAGCCACTCTCCATTGCTGGTCAAGCTCCTGGAGCTCTGCTGACTGCAGGGGGATGCTCAGGGAGGTGACAGGTCACAGAATGCCGAGGAGTTCACAGTCTGCCTCAGCCCCAGCTTGGGCTGTTACAAACAAGACCATAGAGGGGCTTTTTGGGTAGCAAGGACAGCAGTGCACAGCCTTGGGAACAAAACAAACTAAGAAAATGTTATTTGTGTAAGGCCAGAGATGGCAAAAGACCTGAAGAGATGAAACACGCTGGAGCTGGAGAGGACACCAGAAGAGGGCGTAGACTGTGGTTTGCTCAGACCGAGCACAGTGAGGGTAAGAGTTGTTGCCAGCAAAAGGCAGGAGAGGCAGGAGAAAGAGCCATTCCTTGGTGTTTCCAAATACTTTTTAATTCTGCCGGGCAAAGAAAACATTGTACAAATGCAAATCCTGCACTTCCTCTAAAAGCTAGAAAGATAAATAAGAGGTACAAAAAGGAAAGTTTGCCCTCACATGGCAGAGCCAAAGCTACAGCTTTAGGACCCTTAGAAGTGGTCCCTGGCAAAAGCCTCCCTTGAAATTGCTGCCTGGGGCAGAGCCTGGAGGCTACTGCAGGAAACAGATTTAACTCTGGAGAAAGGAATTAGGATTTGCGAAGTGAAGGAACCAGAACAGAGTGAGGCTGATGAAAGGACAGGCAGAGACTCTGAAACACCTCAGAAAAGAGCCCTGAAATGGAAGGGCTATCTGTGTCTGCTGTGCTGGGAGACATTGAAAGACCATGTATGATGCATGTGCCTTGGCAAGCTGCAGCTACCCCCAGCATTTGGGAAAAGTTGCAAAAATTGCAACAGATTACGTTGTCTGAGAAAGCATAAACATGAACCTACGGTGCTCAGCATGGGCGAGGAGGATGGTGACAGCACCATTAGAGGGAAGGGGCCTATTCACAGGAGACATGAAAAATGTTGTGGCAGAAGATAAAAGGACAACCAGAGCATAGGCAAATGGCAATAATCAATTTTCAGCTGGACAAAGCTGCACAGGCTGATAAGGTGTCTGACAGGGTTACGAGCACTGAAAGAAAAGCTACGGGTAGCACAAGGTAAGAAAAGAAAAGTCTCAGAAGGGCTATTCCCCACTGAAGTAGATAAAGGCATGTGCAAATGAAAGATAGAGTTCATGATAGTGTCAGGGATTTTTAAAATGTCACATCCTTGATCTCATCCCCAGAGTGAATGCACTGGAATCAAAACAATAGTGGAAAATGCTGAGGGACAATAAGGAGTAGAGGTGGTCTCTGCAAACTGCAGAACAGAGCACAAAAGCACCTCACCCTCCCCAGCCCAGATCCAGGGGGGGCAGGCTGAAGCCTCTGGCCCCCAGCCTGAGGGGAGGGAATCAGTGGTCCAGGGAGAAATTCAGCCCTAGAGGGACTCCACATCTATCCACAGGAGGAAATACTGCTTCCTTAACAAATAAGGAAAATTAAGCCAGTATGTGAACAGAGCATGTTTTCCTCTCCTCCCAGAGGAGAATGGCTTTTAAGACACAGTACACCTAACAGACCAGGTGGTTCTTGTGGGCAGGGGCCAGTGGTATTGAGACAGAGAGTGCATTCAGCAACTTCATTTCAGACTCATTGTCATCAGAGCAGTGACCAAAACTGGAAGTGTTTCTCAGGAAAAGAAACCTCTGAAGAAATGCCACCTTTTTGCCTGCATAAAGCTTCCTGGTTTTCATACACAATCTTGTTTTCTAAAAGGAAGAAAATCTACAAACCTGAGGTGGGAAATGGCTCAGCCTCCTGGCACTGCAGCAAAGCAATGTTCCAGTACTTAAAGAGTGGCTACCAAGAAGATGAAGACACCCTATTTACGAGGAATCACGTGGAAAAGACAAGGGGTAATGGGCACAAGTTGCTCCTGGGGAGATTCTGATTGGACACAAGAGGTAAATTTTTCACCACGAGGACAGTCAAACATTGGAATAGTCTCCTAAGGGAAGTGGTGGATTCCCCCACATTGGACAGTTTTAAGTCTCAGCTTGACAGGGTGCTGAGCCATCTCAAAACTACGAACTATAGTATTACCTAAAAACGTTGGACCAGATGATCCTTGAGATCCCTTCCAACCTGGCATTCTATGATTCTACGAAAGCTAACAGCAACTGCCAACTCCATGGAACAGAAATCGCAAGGGGGGAATAACAGCAAAGGTACAGACAGGTCCTGGTAGGGCTGAAATCATTACTGATACAGCTATCCCAAAAGAGAAGGAGAGGATGCAAAGTATCCTTGGGATGGTGACCTTTGTGGGTAACATACTCGCAGCACTAGCACGTTAACAAAGGTCACAGGCAGCTCTAGCCAGTGCTCATGGTGTGTAAATTTTAAGAAAGACTTTGTGAAAGAGGAAGAACCTTTAAAGTATCCTTGACCCTGCAACACTGTGAGAGTAAGCTTAAAATGGAATTTCTCACAGAGACCTCCAAGCAAAGGATGAATGAAACCCATGCCTGGACATCAACATTTTGTGTATAATGCTCAAGGCACCTGTCCGTGGTACCAAGAGTGAAGTAGAAAGCAGATCTGGATGACACCACATGGATTGCAGAGCGTTATTGCCAAAGGCAGTGCCCAGCCCTGCAGACAGTGGTTCAAGCTTTTGGCCAGAATGAAGGAAGCAAGCTTCCCCACTATCTAGCAAGCATTAAAGGGAAAATTTTTGATCAGAAGAAGACTTTGAAGGTTCAAGGACACAGGAAGGGCAGTAAGGATGTGAGTATGTTGCTAACTAGAAGAGGCAGATGCATCAAGCTCAGGCATGGTCTCCTGCTGGTCTGTGCTGCCTAAGTGTTAGCCCACTCCCCATCTCTCTTCTGGGTCACCCCAGCTAGTTATCTCCAAGACAAGCCTCACAGTGAAGGAAATAGGATTTACTGTTGCTTCGCTTCTGTGAGCCCATGGCCTTGGGGCTGTGGCTCACATTCACTAGTTGAAGACCCTTGGAAAATAGGCAGAAAGATTTGGAATTTGCCACAGGCATTGTACCTGATGTAAGAATATCAGACAAGGGCACAGCCTCATAGAGACAAAGCAAACTCTGAGATGTGTGTTTGGAAATGCGCCCAGTCATTCTTGTAAGCCCCTACCCAGTCTGTCCCATTGTAGCAGTCTGGGGCTGAGTGACAGAACTCAGGACAGTTAGTGGTTTTGCTGCTTCCTAACAGCACTGGTGCAGACGTCCCTGGCAACACCACCATCTTCACTTGACAGTGAAAGTTTCTTCAGAGGCTCAGCAACAACTACTTAGTACATTGTTTATATGGCATTAATTTCTGTGTTGTTGATTCCTCCTTGTTACATTTATCATTTAACCTGTTAGGAAAGACACAGGAAACGTGTTTGGGATGCTTTTGTAAGAGCTAGCTAGAATTGTGGCTGTGAGTTGCATACTTCCTTGCTGGGCTACGCCTATCACTTACAACTCTGCCACTGAATGAAGGAATAAATGAATGAATGAATAAATTAACTACACATGTCTTTGTCAGGTTCCCTCATTTCTGTGCTGCACAAAGTTGGCTGTGATCACCAACAGCTCTTTGCTGTGCAATGGCTTAGTCTAGAACTGGTCCAAAGCTCATAAAAGCTCTGGTTATTCACCCCCTCAACTGTGCCTTCACAGTTCCCTCGGCTGCACTGAGATCTTGGGTAGCTACAACCTCTGTAAGATTAGGTTGGGGTTGTTATCTTCCACCAGCCTGTGACATTTACTTGCACTGACTGTAAGAGATGCTTTGGAACTGGAGCATCTCATCCTGCTAAGCTCATGCCTTCAGTTTCAAAAGACCACTCTGGAAAGTATAGTGGCAAGGTCGAAGCCCTAGTTTGCAAAATACAAGGGCTTGCATTAATTCTGTCAGTGAGACTCCTAAACATACTCCAGCACTAAATTTACCTTTTCAGTTACACAGTGATAGTATCTAATTTGGTATTTTCAATGTCAATTGGTCTATTAAATCCAATGGATGGGATAGTGCAGTTGTATTTTTTCAATGCCTAAAACATAGTACTGTAGGATGCTGTTTTCTCATGATCACTTTGGAAAGGAATGATGGCTGTGCTCTCAGATTTTTAAAAAACCTCTGGAGTTTAGGGACATAGTACTTGCAGTTTATTGCACTGTTGGTCAATGTAGAAAAGGGATGGTCGGTCTGCAAGAGCTGTTGCCATTTTGTTCTATTGTTGTTCTGACTTAAAACCAGGCAGCTTTCAAAATTAGTTATCAGAAGCCAGGTACACTCATTACCAGCAAGACTGATTGTTTTATTACAGTTGAACTGTGTACAACAAGTACGATATAGATCCAGCAGGCACAGAGCAGACTGTGCAATGAGGGCACTGTGCTCTGTGCACACCATCAGTTCACCTCAGCCCCATGATCACCACTGCATTCCCCGTGCGTGTCTCAGCTGCCCATCCCTGGACTTGTCATCTGCAAATTGTTGTGCAAACTCACCCTTCTAGTGTATCTGAGATGTGAGTTAATGCTGTAGGGCCACACTGGAAGTAGGTCAAGCCCATTCAATTATCTAGAGGACCTGGAGCTGTAGTATAGACAAAACATCAACATTTTTGGTACTACATCTTCTAAAGCTGCTTACAGCAAAGTTAAATAACATGGCAGGAGAAATACCCATCCTCCTTTCTTCATCCAAACCTCTTCCCTGTTGACACTAGGGGTGAATTGCAGCTTCCAGATCTCCCACAGGAGTGAAAAGAAATGGTGACAATCTGCCCAGAAAGTGCTGTAGTGCCAGGGCCCCTGGGCAGGAGGGCTTTGCCACCATGGCTGGGCAACACAGACACCTAGACCTGGCTGTGGGGGGTTTGAGGCTGCTCCCAGGACATGTCTTCTCCATAAGGTTGGGTGCTCCTCACTACCAGCGTCTGCTGCTACACACCACTATCAAGGGGATGCTGGCTGGGTGGACCTCTGCCTTGTGCAGCACAGCCATGCTTAGGTTTCTCTGATTGATGTAGTAAGATATTTTATAGCATGACACATTATGGCACGATAGCTTGCTGAATTAAGTGAATCAAATTATGAAGTCCAAATGACATGATTTTACTTCTTCAGAACAGAACTTCCCAAAAGTATCAAAATCAAGCCTTTTGATAAAGAAAAGCAATATCACGGTTTGTTGATTTTGTCTGGGGATTTGGGTTTGTTTTTTTTCCTGAGACTGTTACATTTTCACAGAATTTAATTTGCATTTATGCTGTATTTTCCTGGAGAAAACAATGATGTTAGAAAACAGAAATTACCTCTTCTGGAGGTTCATAATAGTACAATTTCAATTCAGATTCTTGCAGTTGTAAGTCAAATAAATTTATTTCAATGGCCTAGTCTACAGAGCTCAGGAGGCCAGCTCTACCTACCCAGTTTGTAAGGAGTTGAAGAACATCTTTATCCACCACAGCAGTCTCAGACTGCTCATAACACTCAAGCATTGATGTCTCTATATAAGCAGTTTCTTTAATTACCATTGCCAATTCTGATTTTCCAAGTGAAAAAAGCCATCTTGCTAAAATGCTGAAATCATTAATCATCTGTCATGAAGAAGAGAGTTTGCTGGTGTCCTCCTGTGCAGGGAGACACGCTTTGATCCCAGAATATTCCATCTATGGTATAGTAAGACAAAGCAGCACCTGCTATGAAGTTTGGAAGACAATATAAAATTTAATTTATGTACATTACCTTCTTGTCTGACAGAAGAGAACAAGAAACAACAAAATTTGTAACTGTCTTGTGGCAGGCAGAAATGTATCTAATCTATGACAGAGACATAATTAGATAGGTTATTTTGCAAATAAACTACTCCTCCCAGGAACTGTGCAGCGACTTCATTTATATGGCATTAAATGAAAAGATTGTCTGTAGTCAACAAGTCAACACAATGCTACCAAATCAAAAATATGAAGATCCAAATCTGACAAACCTCTCTGGTAATTCCAATGTGTACAAAGGACCAGAAATGTAAAAATAAGAACTAAACTTACCAGTCAACTCCTAATTCACTTTCAGATCTTCAGCTGGTAGAACTACATCAGCAGCAATACCCCACCACCCTCCCAGGTGCACAGGAATGGGTGGGACTGTCACGTGGAGAGACAAGCTGTAGTGCTCACTAAAACACATCACCACGTCCAAGTCCCTCTGATGCTCCAGAGTTGCAATCCAACTGGTGGTGGGTCCCAAAAACAAACCAAAATCCTGCTATTCTTTAGCATTTCTAGATGGGCAGGAGTCATCTTAAAAAGGGGTAAGGGAAAAAAAGTGGCTGGTGGCAGAGGAAGCTAGTGAAACAGGCTTGGGTTTTGAGGCTGCAGTGGCAGGGACAGGGCAGTCCCAGCACCGCTTCACAGCCGCTGCACTGTGTTGGCCCAGGTACAATCTCTCATGGCAGGCAGAGCATCAGGATCCTGCACTTCCATTCCTTTCTAAGCACACTGCTTCTGTAGGGCAGTATTTTTCAGGGTCAGACCAAAGACATATTAACTGTGATGACTTGTGGCATTCCCTTGTCATCCCTACTATGTCCCCCAAATTGTTTGGCTTTATATCCAGGATTAAGAGGTGAAGGTTCCTGATAAATAACAAATTCCTGTTTGACATCATGCACCCTGCAACACTCAAAGGTAAGACACAGCAGGGGCTGGTGAATCTCATTTGAAAGTTCTCATTCTTGTCTTAAGCTCATGCAAAGGTGTGGGGGGTGAATAACCCCTCCAGCCCTCGAGTGGGGAAGTCTGGCTGAAGCACAGTCTGCCATCATACTTCATTTGTATGAAGCAGTGGTGGTCTGGCTGGGTCAGCTGGGAGCACCTCTCCCCCTAAAATTACCTCCCAGCTTCAGCCTTTGTGCCCAGTGCCCTCCCCAGGGACACACAGTGGGCCATCACAAAGCAATGGGGCAATTTTGGCATCTGGGAACTGAAACCACGTGTGAGAAAGGAAAATGCAAGGAGATGGCTGGGGCAGCTCTGACTTGTGTTAGGCAGCAATGGGCTTTCTCAGGAGGGCATTCATCCCACGACACAGGAAGGGAGGTGAGAAAAGGGCTCATGCCACCTTCCAGCGCATCCACAGGATGCCAGCACTGTCCAGCCACCCCCTGGGCACCGAACACCAGGGACCTGAAAGTGACAGCCCCTGGAGGGCTATGGGGTCTTGCTGTTTTGAAACAGCAGGTCATTTATTGATAGATCTGGAAAGGTGGGTGCAGGGTTGGAAGGTTTTGGGAATCCTTGCATGACTTATTTTTATCTTGGTCCATCTGTATTACCACATCACTCCTTTTCCCCAAACAAGATAGATCCTTTAGATCTAATACAGCCATGGTGTAATTTTTTTTCCTCAATTTGCAGCATAACTGCAGAGGCTGTGCACACAGACCAGTGCAATGTACAGTTCTCATTTAGATTCAAGTACAGTGCCAGTAACTGTTAGCAAGGGTTACTCAACCCTGAAAAGTCTACTTCTTTTCTTGTTTGCTTTCCAAATGAAGATTCTGTTTCAGTTCCTTTTTTTGATGGGGAAAATCAACCTACCTATTGCTCTTTTCCCCTTTTTTTTTCCTCCCCTCAGTAATGAATCCCCTCCTTAATGCAAGGATTTCAAAGAAAGCTGAAGTGATTTTTTTCATGTAAGAATTTTCCCAGACACTAAACACGTTTAAATGTCATCTTCAGTTTTCTGTTGCATCCTTATAAATTAAATTATCCAAATATTGTTCTGCAAACTTACTCGCAAGAAAAAAAAAAAACAACAAAAAACAAAAACACAACAACAAGCTGTTGTGTGTCCTTTACCCCATTTCTTGCTTTCTATTACAGTTTTAAATTTGTTGTTAGAACTTCCTGGAACTGGAACAAAAACTATTCAACTTGCTGCTGGGTTGTAGAGCAAAGCGTTGAGTAGGAAATGGGTGGGGAGATAGCAGGAGCAAACAAGAAAAAAAGGCTTGTATTTGCTGCATTTCTAACTTTCAAGTGTCCAACCTACAACTGGTATTGCCAGCCCAGCCTGACATTTCTACATTTTCTTTTGACATTTGAAGATTAAGTAAACCATGTTTACTTGCGATAGTACCAGCAGACGCTCAACTCTGGTTTCTCCCCTCCTCTTCGGGACTTGTCGCCAAAGAGATACCATGGGAACAGCATCGAGGAGGTGGCAGGGAGTATGCACAAGTACAGGAGACCACCACTATTAACTCACCTTCTGGTTCAAGGGAGCATTGACATAACCTTCAGCCCTGCTGCCCTTCTATATTGAGTGGTAACCATAAGTCTGCATGCACTTGCAAACCTACCTGATAGATGTGTGCTTGTTGCCTCTAGATCTGTATTTTTTTTACCCCTTAAAATTTTTGTAAGGATACCAGTTAATGGCTGCTTGTTTGCTTTATAAATCAAACATGAGCCAATTCACTGTAAGTATCAAGTCCATAGTGCTTTATTGAGGTGCGATTAGAAAAACACTCAAAGTCTACTTAAAAGTACTCCACTTTCCAGAGGTTTCTGAAAAGTGTCTGAGATTGCCTCACAAAAGCAGCATATTGACATTGCCTTTATTTATCATTTACCTTTTGATCCTTCTTCTTGTGGCTACAAGTTCATTTCAGCAACTTTGCTTGATGGTAGGCAAGAACAACCTTGAGGCTTTTTTTTCCTGAGGATCCCCACCCTGTATGGCAAATGAAAACAGATGCATGCCAGACATGGATGGAGGGAGGAATGGGAGGGAGGTGGGGATGGAAGAAAGATGGAAAGAAGAAAGGGGAAGAAGAAAAAAAGGAAGAAAGAGAGGAAAGAAAGAAGAGGAAGGAAGGAGAGGAATGGAAAGGAAGAAAATGAAGAAAAGAGAATGTAAGCATTTTTACAACCTGGATTTAACATCCAGTCTGAGCCAAACCTGTTTTACAGAATATGTTTCCTTGGGGGCTTATAATGCAATTACTACAGAGAAACCAGCATGATCTGACACAGCATGAACTATTCAGCAGCCTTCTAAAAATATGAATAGCTCACAATGACAGGAGAATCAAACTGTAACTGCCTGGAATGTGAGATTATAAAAAGTGAGATTAAAATATCACAATCCAGCTTGAAATTCAATATATTTGTTGAAGTTGTCAGCAAAGGCACACAGACTTTTGGAAAACAGTGCATTCCCTACATTTGCTAACAGCAGCCTTTGGACAAGGCAAGAAGTCACAAGTGTAAAAAAAAAAAAAAAAAAAAAAAACCACCAAAAACCCAAACACACACAAAAAAAGGTGTCTGATATCAATCCAAAGAATTCAAAGATGGAAAATGTAATGGGAAACAAGTAGTGAAAAGCCAGTCCTGGAGAGGTGAACACAGGCAGCTGTAGCCTGTAACACTGATGTCTCAAAGGCAAAAGGCCCATTACCCTTACTCAGAGGGGTCTTCAGAATGTCCTTTGCTGTAAGGCGATGCCCTTGCAAGGTCTGTGCTGCCCAGGGACTGCAGTCTTTAAAGGGATTTGCTATCAGAAACTCTTGGATTAGGTAATTTTACATGCACCAAATTAAATATCAAAGAGAGATCTAGCCAGCCTGCCAGGTTAGCCACTAGTGGTAGTGAAGGTAATAGTAATAGCACTGAAGTCTCCCTCTTCAGGTAAGCAGTTAAACAAATGTTTAGACTGAGTACATGACTTAAGCATTTACTTAAGCAATAGACCACAGCCAGATTAATTAAATGCAACTGCTATACCTACCACCACACAAAAGTGTCCTCCATACCATAGATAAGAAAGGAAAGAAGATAAAAGGAAAGATGAAATAAGAAAAGAGGTGCTACTTACCTGTGCTATGCATTTTGTCTTTTTTATGGATTCATTTGTAACCATTCCTAAGCATGGTTTGTATTAAGGCTGGATCACAAATTACACCTACCATGCAGCTGTTTACATCTGGCTCACAGGTGTTTAACTGGTGTTTGCCAGGAGCAGAGGAGCCTTAGAGGGACCTTTCAGGACTGAGATGCAGATCCAGAAAGGAGGAAAGGAATAGCATTTTACTGGTCCCTACTTTTGTTACCTCCTTATTAATCCTCCTGTTTTGAAATATTAGTCAACTTGAACAGAAATACTGATTGGAAAACTCCCCTGATTTCCCTCTAAGGTAGCAGAAAATGCAGTAGAGAATACACACAGAACTACAGGGCAAGCTGACTAGAAAAAAGAGAGCATAAACAGTATTACAGTTCAGGTAAAGCCTCCAGCACCAGGAACTCAACCTTTGGCTGCACTGGGATCACAATGTGTCCCCTGTCAGAAATGTGTGCATTAGACTAAAAAGTTGTCAAATGCTCCGAGGTGCCAGGCAGTGTGGTTTTGTGCACACACCAAGGAGCAGGGCCACTCCAGATAGTCCCAGTGCTTCATTCTCTGGGTCTGTAACTGCCCTCCTTTTGCTTCATATCCTGGAGGATCAGTTTCTAAAGTGTATGTTGCTGTTCTTCAAGTTGGTCCTATGGCTGCAGTGAGGAGGCAGGAAGAACCTCAGTAACAATCCAGCACATGTTAAAAACCTTCCTGTATGATGAAGAGCTAGGCATTTGGATTGCTCTTAGGCTGAGCAGCCAGTCTCATTTTTGAAAGACTGTTTGCCATCACCTGCTCAGAGGCCAGACGCCAAGTCAGACACTAGGCAAACCCATCCAGACCTGTCTGGAGATTAGGACTTTTACTCACCTGATCATGTGAAGTTGATGAAAGCTGTGGGGCAGAAAGATGCAGGAGGCAGGGAAGGAGGAACGAGCAGGAATTTGTCCCCTGCGCTACCAGCCTGGCACTTCCAGAGCCAAGTACGCCAGGGCTTTGGCAGGGGAGCTTCATTCTGGAGGAACAATGATATAGACACGGGTGTAACAAAGAGACCTTTGTGAACATGACTGGCCTGTAGCACAGGAGAAGCACTTCTTTTCAGGCTGGCTGCCTGGAGTACAAAAGGAGAACAAACAGCTCCCAAAGTCGGGATAAAAATGACTGACAATCCCAGTATATTCCTCCAGGTTGTCTGTGCAACTCCTGAGCCACACAGCAACTTCTTCCTCGGTGGGAGGATTTGAGTAAAAGAGAGGGGGAGATGGGGGAGGTCAGGCAGCTCTTTGCATGCGTGCACACGTAGGGCTGGCAGCCGGAGCCAGGCTGTCGGCAGAGGCCAGTCAGCTGCCTGGCTGCAGAGTTTGGGAAGCCACACAGTGCACAAAGGCTGCACTGAGACAACAATTCTGAATTCAGGGCTTTGGCTCTCCTGAGCCAGCAACACATACACACAAAAAAACCCAACAACTTTGGCAGATCTACTGCTTCCAGCTTTCCTTCAGAATTATCACAAGGCTGAGAAACAATCCTCAACCACTCCTCACACAGAAAGCTGAGGATTTTTTCCATGGGCTGGGTAACATGAAGCACCCCAAAGTAGTACCATTCACGCTACCACAGCCAAGCACTGCCTGCACAACAACATCCCCAGTGAGAGTGTGGTAGCCTCTCTTAAGAACCTACAAAACAAAACATAGTCACAGATTCCCAACCCAAGCATACTACCAAACGCACCCACTTCACTCCTGACCCCATCAATATTTTTTTCAATCTATTCAGGCCATAGGCACCTGGTTTACCCAAAAATACACCAACTTTTTAATAACTAACTTAACAGAAATTTTTTCTTTTTAAATAACTATGTCACCAAGCCTATGCTTTAACCAACATTCAGAAATCACATGTTCACCATCTGGACTGGAATCCTGTACTTTGTTTTTAATTCCCATCACAGATTCAGTAATCAGCAATGCCATCAAGCTGTCTTTTAAATATTCTCACACCTCTACCAGCTTTGTGGGGACTGTCATTAGAGAAGTGACACACCAAATCTTCCATGCACTAGTATGCCTGCAGATTGACACGTGTCTCCACCAACCATATTACATTGCTGCGCCTTAGAGCAGACTCTTAGAGACCATCAGTCATATGGAGGAGAGCAGTGATGGTGCAGACATCATTGGTGTTAGACTGGGTTTTGCTTAGCAAAGAAACTACTCTCACCTTACAGTGAATGAGCAACCAGAATTTTACTTCAATGCAAAAACCCAAACAAACAGACTGACTCCACCCCTGGGTTTTCACATACTAAAGCCTAATGCGACCCACATGGAAAATCAGCCAGCAACTACAACCAGCATTAGAAGACAGCATGTTTTGAAAGAGGTTTCCCCCAGCATCTAACTTCCTAAATTTTAAATAGCCCCCAACCTTAACAAACTCATTATCAGAAGCAAAACAAACTGAACCCCCCTTGAAAAATGAACAGCAGGAAAAACAACATCTGTGCACAACCCGTGCCACAATTGCCCTCCAAGCAGCCTCACTGCAATCCAGGGAGCCTTCACATGCTCACCATGAAATGTGACACACATTACACCCGTACACTGCAGGACTTTTGGAAACTATGCAGTTGGACAACACTTAAGTGCTGGAGTGAACTCTGCTGGACAATTAATAAAGGACTGAAGCATCCAGTTACCATGTAGAGCATATTTTTCACTGAATGTTCCCTCGCACCTCTGAGAGGGTCATTCTGAAGAGTGGCTTCTGATATAACTCCAAAAGACAATCCTGAAAAGGAGAACGGTTAACACTACTAGCGTGAAAAAGAAGTTACGGACTCAATGTAGTCCACATATTTAAGGCATACTTTGATCTTCCTTCTGTCGAGCTGAATGATGCTCCTTCCACATGGGCAGCCTGCTGACCTGTTTCTCCCCTGCTTTGCTCTGAAGGAATAAATGTGTTACCACCTTGCCCTTGCTAAAACCTTATCTTGACCCCACAGGGTGTAACTGCTCTTTTTCTGTCAAGTTCACCAGTCAGCTAGTACAACTGAATTGAACAAAGAATTAATTTGTTACTGTGTTTTGTCTGAAAGATGCTGCTGATGCTTTCTGAGTCCTGAGGAAAGTGCTGTGTGTCCACCAATTTGCCTGTTTGGCGTTATTTTTCAAATATCAGCTGGTCTAATGAAAGATATCACATCTGCCCATAAGCCTGGTGAAATGCATGTTATTGTACTAACCTTGCACACATTTGAGCCCTTCACCCCACGACAGGGTATCCAGGGCTGCTGTGCGAGGAGAAATGTGCCATGTGTAAGCCACAGACCTACTTCTTTGGGCCACGAGGGGAAGAGCTCAGGTGCTTCTTGTGCCCATAGGCCTGCACTGACTGAGAAATGGAAGATACGCTTAAATCAGACAGAAGTAGCTAGACAGTCTGCCAAAATAAATTCAGGATGGAAAGCAAAGTGTGAGTCAGAGAGCTGGGGCAAAGTCACTGGCCTCACTCCTCAGTTCATAGGGAAGATCTGCCCCCCTCTGGGGGCTTGGCTACACCGGCTGTGCCTCATGGCACCCAGGGTGCTGGCTGCTCTCCCCACTGTGCCTATCTCCATGTCGATGCTTCCCTCTGCCCACTCAAGGCAGCAGCCACAGCCCTGAGCCTGCACCAGGAGCATGGCAACACCAAGTGACTGAGGCTCTGCACCCCTTCAGCTTGGTCTCAGATGCAGAAACAGCGTTTCTGGAATGCACATGAGATGCGGTTTTCTAGCTACTTTCAGGAATGTGCCTCTACTAAGGATTAAATAAAATAAATGTTACCTGGTTTTGTATCTGCTTTTGTGTTTGTATACGCATACTCACATCTAGTCCTGTCCAATGCTTAGACCTGCCAGCTGCTCCTAGTTATAAAAGAGCATAGAGAGAGTCACTCCTCACTTTTCAAGAGCCTTTTCTTTAGAACATGGCTGCATCTGCCCTCCCTAAACTTGGAAAAACCATATGTGGAGTTACAGTTCCCTACAGAGGCACTTCAGAGACCATTCTTGGATTGCAAAGAAGTAGTGCTAAAGAAAAAAAGAAGTCTCATCTGAAGAATAATAACTCTTGCAAGACTTCCTTGGGTGTGCTAATGAGATAAGGGTGTCCAAATATTTTTTCTGTAGGACTTAGGTGAACTGTTCTCTTATTCATTCCATTCATATTTTCTTTGGGCATATTTTTGTCTCAGTCACAATAGCATAGTTGCATCAAATATTGCTTTTCCAAGGGATTTTTGCACCATTTCCAAGCTACTGCTTCACAAACTGGTCCGAAGTTTCCATTAATCCTCACTGATGCTGCCAGAGGTATCCCCAGAAAGGTGATGCCCCACAGTTCAACATTTGATCTTTAATGAGCTCAACAGGGCTGATTTTTAGCAGACCATGTTCTTCCTCTTCCTCCACCCAAAACTTGTAGCCATGACATTACCTGGCCTTCTGCATCTGAGAAAACTCCTGTTGGCCCTAAGGGAAGAGACCAGCTCTCACATGTGGAGAGAGGGGGGATCTGCAACATGGCTTCCTTGCTAGCCCATTTTGGTATGCTGCAAGGTAAGCATGGGAGGGTTTGTGGCTCCAAGACCAAGGGTCTTCCTTGTCAGTCTTGTCAGCAGAAAACACTGAGCAGTTGGTGCTACACCCAACAGAATTTTGCTTACAGACAGAAGCAAAGATAAGCCTTAAGACAGCAGCATCCAGTAGAAATAAGCAGAATTAAACTCTGTTCAAATTCTGCTGGGTGAGAGCAAGCTCATCACTGTCCTCAGTGTGTAAGTCCTCCCACCCGCAAAACTGGCTTTTGTTAACTGTGTCCTTGACACTCTCTTTGTTTATGCCAACAGAGAGCTTGGCCCAGAAAGTGCACATTATTGTAAAAATCATAAGCAGTTCTTAAAAATGGCTATGGATGGGTTGTGTACCTTGGGTGTTTCTGAGAAGGGTTCAGAGGCATCTCCTCTGCAGCCACTGAAAGCTTCAGGGTGGCTGCATCATGCAGGCAAGCTGACAGATTTGCACATCACAGCCTGTAGCTATGAGAAAGCTCCACAGATGATGCTTACACAGGAGGTGTTTGACAGTGCCTGGGGCAGGATGTTGTAGGTGATGCTGAATGGAATTATCTGCCATAATTTCCCAGGGAAAAAAAGGAGGCAAGAAGACACAAGCTACCTCAGTTTCCAGGTTGGTGTAGCAGCTACAGTTCACTACTGCCCAGACAACTTTTAATGCAAAAATAACTATATAGTCACCTTTTGAATATTCGTAAACTCCATGTGTAAGGATCCAGATGAGAGTTATATAGGGAGCCCTGAAAATATGAGCCCTAATGAGTGTGCAAAAGCATCTGTTGGCCCCATCACTGAGCTAGTGATTTTGCCAGCAACCCAAGCAACGGTGCTTCAGAGCAGATTATTAAAAAAATACTGGTTCTGAACCTTTCTGTTACACCTGCAGCCAAACGAGTTGCAGATGCCAATAAGACTGTTTAAATTTCTCTTTACCTGTCTTGCATGAAATTCAGTGGGGGAGCAGACCCTAGAGGTGTTCGTGGCAGTTGCAGAGGGTGAGCAGCCCTCAGTGTGGGAGCAGAGTGTTTCTCCCCTTTCCTTCCTTTCACTCCCTCCACCAGGGTGTCTTTGTTTCTGGGTGATGCATGTCAAGGTTGGTGCAGAGGAGGGGACAAAACACTTTATTGCAAAAATGCTTGTTTAGTGAGTTGTGAGTAGATTTGTACCTGCCATGTTTGAAAGGGGAAAAGGAAAAGAAAAAAAAGAAAAAAAAAAGATGGCATCCAGTGGATCTTGAGAGCTGTCATCAAACCAGCAGCAAGTCACCAGAGACGTGAGAAACATTTTCAGCCTCAGAACATTGTGCAGGACATTGCCAGGCCAGGCCAGGCCAGGCATGCTTGCTGCTCCTCAGAAAAGAAAGGACCCCAGTTTCTGACAAACAAGCTATGGGCAGGGCGCCAGCTGCCAGTTTCTAAGCACTGAGAAGGGGGAAAGGCTGCTCCTCAGGGAAAGGCTGGACCCAGGGGTGTGAGTCGGTCACTGGCAGTGGAAAGATTTAACCCTTCCAGGATTGCTCTTGCAGAGAGTCACTGGGACAGCAAATGTACCCAGGTAGGTACCTAAACTCACCAGAGTGACAAATCCTGACTTGCACAAGCCAATGAAGTTCATTTTTATCGCCCTCTGCCATCAAAGGCCTTCACCCAGTAACTTCATAACAGACAGACAGCTAATTAATAAATTTCACTATGTTGCCAAACCAAAGACACAGCAGCAATTGCACTATCCCCAGACATTTAAACAAAGGCACTTAACCAAATTTCACATGGCAGCATTGTAGTCTCCATAACTCTTATGCAACAGGGTGGGCAATAGTGCCCAACAGTGCCTTTTAAGATTCCTTATTCCAAAAGCTATGCATTCTCTTGAAAAAAAAAAATCAAGAGCCAGCTTCTGTAGTGTTGCCAATTTGTCTTTCTTCCACAGCCGAATGCAATTGATTCGAAACTTCAGATGTTAATTTCTGTTTCCCTCCCCCCCCTGTTTGTTTCTTTCTTGGATGTGTATGGGGATGCTTTGATTTTCCTATTTCTTTTATCCATCCACAGACCACCCGTCTGCTGCCTTACAGATCGGCACAATGTGTGTACCACAGACTGAAAAGCACTTTCCTTTCCCTTCCAGAGCCTTAGTGTTACAAAATGCTAAGAGTTAAACTACAGCTTTATATTAAGAAATAGTAACTATAAGATCCTAAGAAACTACTTAGCGGGACACCTCCAACTGGTTCTGAAGGTAACAGTAAAAAAACAGAGGGGTAAAAGAGTATTGTCTCCTTCAGAGAAAATGCAAAAGAATCTTTTTCTCAAATTACAAAACCTTTGTAGCAACTTTGTACATGTATGAGGACTGATACAGCCTCAGAAGATTGCACTGTGGTTTACTAAGGTGTCGTGGGCTGATATCAAAACCCCACATAAGGTTATGGAAGAAAATGCATAAGAAAGACAGACAGACAGAAAGAAAGAGAGAAAGAGAGAGAAAGAAAAGAAAGAAAGAAAGAGAGAAAGAAAGAGAGAGAGAGAAAGAGAAGAGAAGAGAAGAGAAGAGAAGAGAAGAGAAGAGAAGAGAAGAGAAGAGAAGAGAAGAGAAGAGAAGAGAAGAGAAGAGAAGAGAAGAGAAGAGAAGAGAAGAAAAGAAAAGAAAAGAAAAGAAAAGAAAAGAAAAGAAAAGAAAAGAAAAGAAAAGAAAAGAAAAGAAAAGAAAAGAGAAAAGAAAAGAAAAGAAAAGAAAAGAAAAGAAAAGAAAAGAAAAGAAAAGAAAAGAAAAGAAAAGAAAAGAAAAGAAAAGAAAAGAAAAGAAAAGAAAAGAAAAGAAAAGAAAAGAAAAGAAAAGAAAAGAAAAGAGAAGAGAAGAAAAGAAAAGAAAATATTATTATTGATCAGTTTGTCAGGTTCTGCTAAGGGACACGAGCCTCACACAATTGCTACAGCTATAAAGAAATAACTTGGATAAGAGTCAACACTTGATCTCTTGTCACATCTTACAATTAATCTAGTCCCCTCAGGCTTGCCCAGGTTCCTGACCTTCATCTCTGCTGTTCCCAGATGCACTGACACCAACTTTTCACTCTGCTCAGTGGTAGTCCTTACATTATGGATGATACATGCCTTACTGCACTGTGTTTCAGAGCCTCAATGTTCACTGCTCAGGAAAGCTCACTACATGACCCCTGTGCCCTTCAGTAACTACCCATTAAAACACTTATCCTTCAAAGGAAATTATAACGTGGCTCCATAAGTAGGCAGTGTCATCTGTTTTGGAGCTGTGAACCTTAAAGCGTTGGGTGAGTGCTCAGGGAAAAAACTGTTCTCCATTAATATGAAAAAATAATGTTCAGGGTGGAAACCTATGCAGAGTACCTTGGCCTAGAGATGCCCATGCTCCACTTCTCTTTTAAAAGCAGATGATTCTGCTTTGAGTGTTGCCAACACAGCAAATTTGGGAATAATTAAATACCAACCTGTTCTTTTATCCCCCTTTTTAAGTAGTTGATAGAATAAAATCTCAAATTACTATAGCTACAGGCTTAAGCAATACTCTGGAACTTGTCGATATTTATCCCATGATCTAATAGTGGTTTGTTTTCTGTTGTACTCTGCGAGGCTACAGCATTAAGTCAGAGCTTTATTCCTTTAACATATGGTCCCTAGGAAAGAAATGTTCTCTTGAGCTTTGCACTCTGCAGTACAGTTAAGTGCACCAACAGTAAGATTCATAAAGAGAGGCATTAGTTACCTGTGATCGAATCCTACAGCCTAGGTATGGATTTAAAATTTATGGAAATAAAATTATAGCTATAAAAATGAGGTTGCATAGATCCAGATGAGTGTTAACGAGTGTGAAGGCCAGCAAGAGCAATGTGTTATTTTACTATTATTATAACATATGTTTATCTTTAAAGAAGGCATCTGTAAAAGGTATCTCACAGGGATTTAAGTCATGTGGGTAGCTGCAAGTAGAGCAGGATTAGGTGGCTGGGGGACCAGACTAAGATCAAGGAAATTACGTCATTCCCAAATGCAGAAAACTCTGCGGTGAATCTCAAGAGAACAGGGGAGGTCTCTACCAGAAGGCATTTTAGGAGAGGTGAATGCAAGGATGTTGTGCTCTATTTTCCTTTTAATTCTGGAGGAGTTAACTCTGTGTGACACTTTCAAAATTACAGCAAAGACAGTGGTCCTGTTGGTCAGTTCAGGCATTGCTTCCAGACCAGAGTACGGAGACCCACCTCTCATGGGACCAATTCAGCTCCCAGAATTACACAGCAGATTTTGCCTTGACTTATTTGCAGCAGCTTTTCTTACTATGACACCACTTTTGCTGTGTGTTGGAAAGCAGCAAACTGCTTTTTGGGAACACATGGCTCATTGAAACTGGCCAGTAAGTGTCCAGATCTACCTACAGGACTGGCCATGGTCTCATTGCATACTGCTGGTGTTCCTGGCAATCCTAGGGACACTGGCCCCAATAAGCCAGGTGTGGATGAATTTTGAGACGTGGGGTTCACTAACTGAGGGCAAAGCATGGCATCTGCATTTAGGAAGGAAGAGAAAGGCCACCTTGGGAATGATAGAGCAGTCAACAGAACTTCCAGGTTACAAAACACTGGTGGAAAATACTCAGCTAAATTATTAGACAATCAGTATGTGACCCTCAGAGAATAACAAGGAGATAGGAAACGGCCAACATGGGTTTGTAAACAGCAAATCATGTCAAAACAACCAAATTTCCTTCTCTGGCAGGGTCACAGGGCTGGTGGGTAGCGGTATGCTGTAGATGTGGTATATCTTGGATTCAGTAAGACTGTCACCAGCATGAGGCTGGAGAGGCCTGAGCAGCTCTTTCACAGACAAAACTGGAATTCAAAGAAGCCCTGATAAAATCAAATAAAACAGATCTGAAATAAGCAGGGTGAAACTCAGCAAGACGGATGTGGAGGGCGGCATTCAGGAAGGAAAACTTGGGTGCCCAGAAGAAGGACAAGCTGGTGAGATGGACTGGGCTGCTGTGCAAATGGGTCTGGAGGTCAGAGAGAAGTGGGGAGCCAGCATGAATCAACAATGTGATACTGTTGGAAAAAAGGCAAATGTCATTTTGGGACATGCCAGCAAGCACTGCAAACAATTACTCTGCTCTGTTCCACAACGAGGAGCCATGGAGCAGAGCCCTGCACCCAGACCTTGGCACTAGGCTCTGCAGAGGATGCAGGCAGGCAGGAGCACGTAGGAAAGCAGAATGAGAAGGGCTGCAAGGGACTGAAACGCATAATTTATGGGGAAAATATGAAGGAATAATTCGTTTAGGCTAGAAAAATGGTTCTGCTGTAAATACTACTCAGAAAATATTAAATGCTGAAATTCAGACTTGCTGGCACAGAGCGGCTACACTGGGGATCTTCAAGAGGCTTCAGGCACAGAAGTGGGGAGCTGGTTCAAAGTGCTTGGGAACAAGCAGACTGCCAGAAGCACTGCAGATACATTTGGGTTTGCTCCAGAACAGGGAACAGTCCTACTGACCTCCTGGACCACCCACCTGCCCTCCTTGTCTATGCTTTTGCAATCCCACTTTCTTCTTGACTGAGATCCAAACCTACTATCGCTACCAGCCTGTGTGAAACCACTGCTCTGAGCTGACATTGCTGGTGAAAGAAGCAAAGGGGACCGAGTCCTGTGCCCTGCATTTCAGCATATGACTTTCTTAGGCAATGCTGAGCCCCAGGGGTGCCATGATGGGCTTTGGGTGCACCAGGGTGGGAAGGACAGGACCCAGCTGTCAGTCTGTCTGCCACACGGCACCTCAGGGGGGCTGGGCTGGTGTGGAGAAAGCACACTCTACTGAAAAAAAAAAAAAAAAAAAAAAAGCAAACATTATCTGTGGCACAAAGGACACCCATGGATGGGTTAGCTCCATAAAATAGGGAATCAGTCGGCTGAGAAAGTTTGAGCAGGGGCTTATTGCTGTTGTTCAGGACTCTCTTCCTATGAACAGATGCCAGTCTGGAGGGAGAGGATGGGGTATCTTCCCCCCAGCATCACTCGCTTGGGTTGCCTCTGCCAATTACTACTCATTTGGGCCTGGGAGGGTGAGGGGGAGATCGTCTGTGCCCCTGGGAGTTGCCAAAATCATGCTTGTTTGCCTTTGGAAAACAAAAATCCCACTTACTTTCCCTGTGCTTCACATGACATGCCACTCTGCATGGGTCTTTTTTGAAAAACTGCAGAACGACCATGAAGTTTGTTTACTTTCATGCTCATGATAAAAAGTGCCCAGTATCACAGTTTGGCTGGGGGCCACACTGTACAGACTGACATGACCAGTGATTTTCTTACTCGTACACTGCACCTTGGCTGCTTTTATACTGTCGTTCCATCTGCCCTCACCCGTATGTTTCTTTCCCTTATTCTTCTTGTGGAAAAAGGTTTTCGATAAAAGAAGGATTCAAGGCCCCATAAAACCTGAGTGGTGAGGGGTCCTAACCCCCACAGATCTCCAGCATAGACACTACAATGCCATAGGAAGCCCAGCAGGGCTGTGTGGACCATCAAGGTCCTGGTGACAGGCTAAGGTCCTCACTTTGCACAATTGTACCCCTGGAAAAAATAATCAGTCTTCACAGATCACATTGTCAGACATAGTCTTCCTCAGCCAGGTTAAGGACTGGAACATGACAAGCCAAAATTGTACCTTGGACAATTTTGCACTGTAGTATGTTACTGTGAAACAGCAAGAGCTGCCCCTAATAGCAACTGTCTCTGTTACTGTTGGTCTCTGCTTCTGTTTTCTGTACTCTCTGCTTGACTGCTGACTAGAAGGTCATTGCAACCAGTTCTACTGTTAATGTGCCACCAGCCACAAAATGCTGCTGACATTTTGGTGGGACCTGCAGGAAGCAACATAATGCAAATAAATAAGAGGTGCTGAGCTCCTGCAAGAGCAGAGACTTCTCTGGAACTGAAAATAATTTATTTTTTTGTAATTACTTGCTGGGTTTTTCATCAACTTGCTGTTTCCAGACTCACTTTCTGAGTAGTTGTCCTCTATAGTCAAGAATTGAGTCATGTCAGAGTTCCACTGCCCTCTGACAGTGGTCCTGCCCAAGGCAGGCGGTAAACCTTCCCCACCTCCTCAGCACAGCTCATACCAGAATACTCAAGACTTTCCATGAACCCCACATAGCCAAGCACTAAATCTGCAGAATCAAAGACGTGATCCTACCCAGGGCAGAAATGTTTCTCCCACCAATGGACATGATTTAATGCACGTCTGCAACATTTCTTAAGTTGTGCAAAACATCGTATTTTACTGATAGGACATCCTTCTGGGACTGTGCATCCCTTTGGATTCCCTTGGACGGTTCCCATTCTTAGATGGAGAAGGGCAGAGAGGCGTCATTTCCCCAGTGAACTGAAAGATGCCCCCCTGCTCTCACCCCCATTATTTCTTCCTTGTAGAGAACAAGCAGAGTATGCAAGCATGGTTTCTGAGAATGGAAAAGAAGCATGTGATAGTGCTTTTAATGTCTGCTGCTTTTCCATGCCCTCCTCTGTGTTTGTTTCCTGGGGCTGTACATGATCTCCAGCAAAGAAAAGATTTTGAGTAACTCTCTAAAAGTCCTCCTCCACTGTCCCCAGGAATTGCGGGACAATACCAAGAAACAAAAAGCACTATGGGCTTCCTAGTCAAAGGAATATTCTTGTGCACACATATCCATGATGATAGAGATCAAAAGAAAAAACAGACAAGCACCTCAGTTATTCTAATTAACACAGATGCTGACTCTCACAAAGTCCTTATCTCCCTTGACTGAGGTGCAAAGTTGAACTTCCCAGGGGTCGGGAGTCTGCACAGTTGCTTTGAAAGTCCTGGCAACACCACTGTGTTCATGTTCCGGGTTATGAAACACTGTAGTTGCTCCAGGCTTAGTGGGCTTGCTTTGTGATTGCATTACAACCACTGGTCTTCACAGGACACTATACAGAGGAAACACACAAGGGCCCAATATTCAGCAACTGAGGAGCTCACCCCACAACGTGTATTAATACACCAGAAAGAAACATGAAGTTGACAGATGTATTCATTCGCTGTTACACGAGTCTTCTGTTCCCGTATTGGCTCTCAAAAACAAGGCTGTCAACAGATAGGAAAGCACTAGCTCTTCAACAACCATATACATTGCAAATTAAAAAAAAAAAGGAAATGCTACTAAGGCCAACGTGTGTTTTATCACAGGTCTTTGGAGAGGAAATAAATTAGAGTATGTACTGCGCAGACAATATGATGTAAAATAACACTTATTATGCTTTTTCAATAGCTTTTTGAAAAACCTCAGGATTGGATGCTAAGTCTGTTGCACAACATATTTTAGGCAAAAGCCCATTGTGAGGTGGAAGATTTCCCACTATTAAAAATACTGATTGGTTACAACATTCAAAAACTTATTCACTTGCGGTCTACAAACTTATTCATGCCAGGCAGCCCTAGCATATTCCAAAATTCACATAGCTGCATGGGACATGGAGTTGATACTTCAGAGAAGAACCTTCCCCCAGAGAAGTAGCATAAACCAGTGCCTTCCTTCTGTTTGACAGTTTGGTATTACCCTAAAAAGATGAAAAACTGCTGGAAGACTGAGAGCTCATGATAATTTCCCAACAACTGCATGTCACAAGTGAATCACACTTACTATACAAATTAAAAGCAGGTAACATTATGGTTTCTGGCTGGACAGATGGATGGCGTTTGTGGCTATAGATTTTTCCTGAAAGATACTGACACAGATTGATTAAAAAAAGTTCTAATTTGCATCCAACATTGCCTAGTTGGACTGGTTAGAAAAACAAGATCTTAAGACTCTGACAAAGTAGGAAAAAAAAACAATTGAATGTTCATAATTTTAAGATTAAATACTATGCTTTTGTGACTAAAAACAGTGTTCCAGCTTCTTAATACTTGAATACTTACAACGTTTTTTTTTCAGGCCCAATAAGACATTTTGTACAGCCACAATTTTTTACTTCACATTTCTATTCATCCATAACACTTTGGATATCCTCATTTGGAGGCAACCTGAAACAAACTGTGGTTTAGTTCTGCCAGTGTTTCAATACTGCCAATGAACTGCAAAAAAACCCTTATTAGCCAAGGTCTATTTGCAGGTCCCATGCTCTGTTTTAATTCTTCAAAGCATCTCTGTGTTTTTTAGCAATTGTGGTGTTTCAGACAGAGCATGTGCACATTTATCTGTAAAATAAATCCTGGCACAAATCTTTAGTATAATGGGGAAAGCTTTTTGATTTATGAGACTGAAAAACTGCTTTTCTTTGTTTTGCTTCTTCAGTACCTGATGGAAATGAGGGTAAGACTACCTTAAAGAGGAATTAAGAAGGATATTTTATTTTAACCTAGGATTATAGTTGCTTTAGCTAATGATGCGTAAGAAGATCAAAGTTTAAAGACATGGTTTATGTTTCTTTCTGAAATACAAAAAAAATCCCATCCTTGTTCTAGAATTTTTACTGATGTTATGGAGTTTTTTGTTATTTCTTACACCTGTCTGAGTGTCAGACAGTTCGACTCTCTAATGGTTATTTCTATAAAGAAGCAGTCATTGAATTATGTGGGTGCTGACAGAAGCCAAAACTGTCTGTCACCATAACAGGAAACACATTGAATTAATACTGAGATATTTCTTCAGCAGGGGAGAAATTCTGGCCCGCAGAAGATCAAACCATGTTAGTAAGCTTATCTTCCCCACGGCCACTCTTCAGCTCTTGTAACATCCCCACGTTCCCAGCTGTCCCATGACTGTAGCATCTTCCAGGAAAGCAAAACAGAGGTAATTTGTCAGCCCCAGCAGCCACGTGAGAACTGAGGCAGTGCAAAGGCTTCGGCAAGAAGCTAATGAGCCTGAGGCCAGGACTTTGCTCCCCCAGGGGTTACACACAGATCAGCTAAAGCCTGTCTTTGCATCTACAGCTGAGTAAAACACCATCCTTCCCCCATGCACCAGCAGCATCACAACACAGGTCTGCAGTGCAGCACCTCTCAACTCCAAGCAGCAGAGAAGGAACAGACTAACATCAGTACAGAGTGCTGTAAAGCTTGGCCAGACAGAAGAACCCCCCCTATAAACCAGAGTAAGGCTAATGTTAAAAGAAAAGGCTTGGAGGATGGTTTCTGTGAGAGGGGAAAGGTAAAAAAGAAATTAGGTATGGTTATGTCACACCTAAGCCTTGACCCCTCCAGGGCATGTTCTTTTTGCAGGATATTTTGTACACAAAAAATTTAAGGTGAAAGATAAGCAGTTTTAAAGCAGCATCTGTGAGGAGGCTATCTGTAAAGGATGTCCATTTCACCCAGGCAGCTCTGCTGGGAACATAGATTCACTCATCTCTTTCACTAACAGATAAAAACGAGTGCTGAAAAACATCTCCTAAATGGTGATTCTGACACAGAAAATACCTGATGTCAGGTATTCCCAAGCAGCAGACATTCCCTGAAATGGCCAACAGAAGTAAAGAACAGATTGAACTGTGATGACTGGGGAAAAGAAAAATAAATCACGTACAACTCTATCTTTTTACAAAGCTGCTTTCATAGAAGTTATTCCTCTAACATCCTGCAAAAACTCATGTTTGTACAGACACGTGGTGTAGATGAATTTTCACAGAATCGTTTTGGTTGGAAAAGACCTTTAAGATTGAGTCCAATCACTGATCTAACTCTACCAAGTCTAGTGCTTAAACCATGCCCTTAAGCACCACATCTATAAATCTTTTAGACATCTCCAGGGATGGCAATTCAACTACCTCCCTAGGCAGCCTGTTCCAGTGTTTAATAAGCCTTTCAATGAAGGAGTTTCTTCTAATATCTAACCTAAGCCTCCCCTGGTGCAACTTGAGACCATTTCCTCTTGTCCTTTCTTTCCATCACATCTTCAATGAGCTTAAGGGAAGGAAGCATGTATTTTCTTTTAATCTGTTTCTTCCTCTAATTTGACTGAGGTTTACAGAGCTAAACATCTGCATTCATCTTCCACAAACTTCTGCCTTGGCAACATCAGCTGCAGTACAAGAGCATAGGATCCCCAGTGAAATATGATTGTGGCTCCAAGTTTATATTTCAGACCCAAGATCCCACTTCAGCTACTGGTAAATTCAATTTGGAAATGTGTCAGATACATTGGGTGCAAAAATTTGTGTTAGGAGTAGGTGAGTTTAAACCCAGTTTTATGAAAGTCTGTAGCAAAGCTCTTGCTATGCTATCTTCTGATGGGCCAGGTTTTTACTTCCCATTTTTTTCTAATGAGTAGATGGACAGTGTCACTCAAACAGGTTTTTTTCCATCCTTAACAACTCCCCCTCCTAGGAAAAGTCCTACAAGAATCCTCCACAGCTGGCCAGAGAATTTATCTATCATAAATTTTGATGATGCACAAAACCTCCTCTTTTAGTGCCTCAGAATTGTGTTGGCTGCTCAAGCATGGCAGGAGAAAAAAGCCATGTTGCCACAACGCAACAAGCCCAGCTTTGAACTTACACAGCAAGCACATAGTAACTTCTTGGAGCAGAACTGCACATTATCATTTAACAGAATGAATAACTGAGACAGAAAAGTTGTTCTTGATTAAAAACAAATATCTAGCATGGCAAGAAAATGGGTAAGGATAAACAGATTAAGCATGATATGTCTGAAAGCTTCCCACAGTATAAAAGCCACATGTGGGAGTCAGGAGACTAAAATTAAACTCCCAACAGTGTAAGTTGAGGATTTTGAAAGAGGCACCTGACAGAGTGAGAAAGTCTGAGTAATTGGCTCATTGAGAGAGGTTGTCAAAACTTTCCCATGATCTGCACCTTCTGTCTTCTGCTGTGTTCATCCAAACAGGAAAACACCCTTCAAGGGTCAGACCAGACATGCTGACTTACATATCCCTCCAGCCCCACTCATCTGAACAAGTCCCCATGCAGAGCTGGAGCCGGGAAGCAGCTGTGGGCAGCCCCAGCTAAGCCACAGCCCATTCAATGCCAATCCAAGCCCAGGGAGGCCAGAGCTGGTTTGAGTGATAAAGTCAACCTACTAGCAGTGTCTCTTTCCCTGTGCTCAGCCAGCTACGGTCTGCACCACAAGCTCAGGTATGGGAGGAAAGCATTGTTTTTTAAAAACAGGCAACAGATTTTTACCAATCAGTCACAGATTTATTGCAAGAAGCAATTGCTTTGGACAAGAAACAATTAACACAAGGCCTTCCTCACAAACAATGAGCTACTGGTTGCTGTCTCTGTGGGCTATAACCTCAATGCCCTTGCAAGGGAAAAGGCAGAGCTGCATGTTTCTAGGCAACATCACTCTTTTACCAGTTTCATTCAATCCACCAAATGGTTTTCATTTGAGGCTGCCACTTTTTGTTCCCTTGGTGATGCTGCAGCCTTGGCTTCCACAAAGAACCTGCACTCTTGCCAGGAACACTGGATGGATTCCCCTCTGCCAGGCAGTCAACATCCTTCGGTCCACGCCATTCACCAGCCCTTGCCATGCAGCTCACATTCCCACATGGCCCCCCAGAAGCCTATGGTTCAGAGGAACATAGTGTCTCCCAAGGCTTTATGACAAGCCACTTGCACTCAAACCACACTTTCCTGTAGCTGTACAATCAAGCAGTCATTCACCCAGACCAAACTACTGCAAGTTGCTTTAGCTTGCAAGTCACTAAACTCTGCAAGTTTCTTCCCAATTCTTTCTTTCCAATTCTTTTCTTCCCAATTCTTCTTTATAGACCCAGACAGTATCTTTTCTTTTCTCCCACAGCATTCTCCTGCAATATCTTCATGCACAAAAAGCTGGACTGAGAAAAAAGAAATGAAAAAACAACAAGATTAAGAAGTCTTTAGTCACCAGGGTTTGCAGTATATGAATAGTATTCTTCAGAGAAAAGGATACTTGCCTCAATTGGATGTGTCTCTTATTATGATTGGTAACTATCTGTGTGTTTGCTATAGAAAAAAACAACAAGGTACACCTGCTGGCCAATTGGAGGCAGCTGCCCTGGCATTTTCCCCTCCCAGCTTAAGGCCCCAGCTGACTCACAAATGCTCACAGTCCACGTACTATGGCTTGACTATGATTCTACCTCAGTGAAACCAGGCCACTACTTCTGAGAGTTAGAGGTTGCCTCTGGAGGTTTGAAAGCTGATTTTTATCTGGTTTAATGACATGTGGCCATACCTGTCTGATAAAACTGGAAAAATACAAGCTTCAGGTATGCAAAGACATTTTACTTCTTACCTTTCCTGATATGCTCAGCCCTGCCATATTCAATAGGATCACAGATTTAAGTCAGGCTTAATGTATTCTTTAACTGTAATAACTGTAGAACCATAGAATGAGACACTTCACTGTATCTTGCCTTGTTTTCTTTTCTATTGTTTTGATCTGTGTGTATGTTATCTTGACATTGCATTGATAAGAAGGGTTTCAGAATAGATATTTGGCTGCATCACAGGTTATTCAAGTCTATTTCTTTTCAAATAGCATCAGCTTTGAGAAAAGGGAAAACAAACAAACGAAACAAAACAAAAAACACCCAACAACAATGTTGAATTTACTTTCCTATTAGTTTCTATGCAGCTTAAAGGCTGAATAAAGTCTGAAGTCTACACGATTAAGACTAAATTGGACTTACAGTGTCTTGCAACAGAAAAAAGATTTAAGTATATCCTCACTAAACATCTGAATCTGTAACAGCACATGTAATTTTGTTTTGAAATATTGGCTGCCACAAGCAGCTATAAGGCCCAGTTACTCGCACCTCAACAAGTACTGCACAGGTCAAACACTGAGGGATTAAGCCTGTAAAGAGGATTCTTAATGTTTTTGCAACCATTAGTTGCAAATGCAAATATCTCTGACACAGTGATTTGGTGACAGAAAATAAAATTATTTAAACTGGAAGAGTTGCCATGTATAAATACAACAGCTGCACAGTTCTAAGGTTAAGAACAATAAAACTAATTTAGGGAAACGTGTCTTTTGGAAGAGTAGCTGCTATGATTCAGGGAAGAGGATCTAGGGAAGTTTTGGACACCTGAGTTCTCCTTTCATGTGTGAAACAGGTTCAGAACAAGTGCCTCAGCTCAGCAATGGACGACAGTGCTCTGCAGGCCCATTGCCTAAAGAAGATGGATGGTGGGTCACTGGATGTTTCATTGTAAGGCCCCTTGTCTGGGAACAGTGGGGAGAAAGTGTAAGAGACTGGAAAAATGAAACATTTTCTTGTGCCACATAGGACTATTTAGTTCCTGTGCCCATCTTCTGACAATGCTTTACAGATTTTACTTGAGACTTGGGCATGACTGAGGTTGAAGTCATCGTTTCCACCACAGACATTCCCCAGCTGAAGATAATCGTGTTTCCTGGTCTCTGCCTGTCCCTGCTGGCATGCATACCCTGTGTGCAAGTCCTTCGTCTCCCATGAAGGCAGCGGGCAGGCAGGGCTGGCCTGCAGGCCCGGGGCTCTCCACCTGCCTGTTGGAGGGCCAGGGCAATGGTGGGGAAGGCAGACAATAAAGACTGTCAGGGAAGGTTTTGCCCTTGCTTCTGTGGGATGCAGGGCTCCAAGGAGCGGCCCGGGGCCCCTGCCCCAGCCCGGCATGTCAGTGGCAGTGGTTTGTTACAGCAAAATAAGCCAAGATACAAGCAGAAAATAAATCCTATCCTAGGTAGACTGAGAACCCAGCTATAAACCTTACCACCTAGTTTTGAAAGAGCCAGGACAGGTGTACTTTAGAGCCTAGATAGACCTTAATTGATTTCCAAGTCACATCAAAGTCTTCCAGCACAAAAATGTCTCGAAAGTCCGTGCTCTTGCTCAGAGACCCCTCAGAGAAGGGTTGTTGTTGTCAGTGATTATTGTCATACTTCTAAGTAAATTAAATAGGAAATATTAATCATATTTCATAAGATTATACATTGAGCTGTTTAACTGAATTAATTAAAAGAAGGAAGTCTTAAAGGCACCAAAGCAGGCCATTCCCCTGTATCAAAAGATGATCCAGCAGTGAAGAAGATGGCCTGGCTGAATAAAGAGATCTGGCAGCTACTCAAGGGAAAAAAGGAGAGTATATGGCCTTTGGAAAAAGGGGCAAGCCACTCAGGATGACTGCAAGGATGTCATGAGGCTATGTGGGCAGAGAATCAGAAGAGCCAAAGCCCAACTTGAAATCAACCTGGCTGCAGCTGTCAAAGATAACAATAAATGTTTCTATAATTATATTAACAACAAAGAGAGGCTAAGAAGAACCTCTGTCCCTTATTGGATGCAGGGGGAAAAGTAGTGATCAGGGATGAGGATAAGGATAAGGTACTTAGTGCCTTCTTTGCCTCAGTCTTAATAGTAGGATCAGTTGTTTGCTGGACACCCAGCCCCCTGAGCTGGAAGACAGGGACAGGGAGCAGTTTGAAGCCCCCATAATCCAAGATGAGATGCTTAGTGACCTGCTGCACCAGGTAGACATACACAAGTCTATGGGACTAGATGGGATACACCCAGGGTGTTGAGGCAGCTGGCAGAAGTGCTAACCAAGCCACTTTCCATCATTTACCAGCAGTTCTGGGTAACTGGGGAGGTCCCAATAGATTGGAGACTGACAAATGTGACCCTAATCTACAAGAAGGGCTGAAAGGAGGATCCAGGGATCTACAGTCCTGATGGTGGGTAGGCCAACCCTGAGGGGCTATTACAGCTCCCAGAATATGAGCAAAACTTGCCAGCCTTCTGTCACCAAACCCTGCACAAGTTATATAGTTTTTCTCTTTTTTTCTCTTTTTTTTTTTGGGGGGGTGACTCTCTACTTAGGCAGGCTGCAGTGCACTTCACCCATGCCTGGCTGCTGTTTCATTGGCCCCAGGGTCCAAGCTGTGCTGCTTGGAAGGATGTTGCACAGCCATGGGAAATGCACGCAGCACCCTGGTCTATGCCCTGCAGCAAGATCAGCTGTTGCCATCAGCTCCCATAAGCAAATGCTTATGGATTTGTTATTTAAAGATATCAGCCATCCCATGCCAGGCGTGATACGAATAAATTCTTGGGAAGGGAAGCTTTTCCTCTTCTCCCTCTGTGGAGGAGATGTCTTCATCCAACTGTGCACTGCTCCAAGATAATTTTGGCTTCCTGCATTTGAGCTATTTGAGAAAAAAAATTCAAATTTCTCAGTCATCCAAAGACAAAACCATATTTAGCTCTTTGCTGGTGTTACGACTTCATTTTCACTGTAACTTGTGCTCTGGGTGCAAGCATGTGGGTCAGCAGGGCACAGAAGCAGCTCCTAAGTGAGGCAAGTTTCCTAAATGAGATGTTGTGGAAGGGCAAGAGGTGAAATCCAATTATCCATAACATTTCTATGCAATGCTCACACAACTGTTTACAGGAGGATGTCATCATTATGAAGGATAACCAAGAAAGACTGATAGAAGAGTGCTAGGTTTTGCATTGTTGCTCACAGGCTGCACTATAAACAGGGCCTGAAACACCATGTGCACCCATGTGTCCTCTCAGGAGTTGCAAGCCTGTCCAGCCTGAAGGTGCACCTGAAGGTTAGTAGTACAGCCAGATAATAGTCTTCTCATGAGTGTCCCAAGAATCACTCTGCAAGGTAGTGTAGATCCAGCTTTAGATACTAAGAAGTAAAAATTGGATGACTGGTTTTAAAATTTTTTCTCTTCTCTTCTTTTTTTTTTCTTTTTCTTCTTTTTTTTTCCCCAACAAGACGGGACAAATCTTACCTTCAGAGGCACTATGTAATCATAAAGTAGTTGGTGGGTATTTCTGACTGGACTAAACATTGGGGAAAAAGTAAACCACTGGCTGAATGCTACATCTATGTGAAATGGCTGTGCTCAGCATCACCTGAATCTGGATGCCTGTGGCTCTTTACAAGGGCACCCTTTCAGGTTTTTGATTTGTGAGCATGACCAAATGTTAGGGATATGCAGACAGGTCATCATGGAGGCAAGAGATATTTCACACACCTCTCAGTCATATCTGTTTATTGAGGCTGGCCAAAGCAAAGGGACTAAGGGAAAGAGCTTCTAAAGATTTAACTGCTGCAAGAAAATAGAAGCACCAGCATGTTCCAAAAGCCAAAGGGAGCGTGTCTTTTTTACCATTTGTGTTGCACATAAAACCTTTTTATACAGGTGAGTGTACCTTCCTCTATGCTACATCATAGATATAACTGGGTAATAAAGTTACTAGAAATCTGATTCTTTAAGCTGCACTTCCTTAGGCAGAGAGCAGAAGCACGCTACGTGGTGACACATGCAACCAAAGCATCTTAAATATTTCTGATTCACTGTGACCTGCTCTAGGCCAAGAGAGTAAGAAATATTTTTTTGAAGTTATCCAGAAAGTACTGTTGATTGATGAATGCTTTCAAAACAATGAGTGCTCTTGGAAACACATTAAAAAGAAAAAAAAATATTAAATAATCAGATGGATTTTTGCTGACAAAGTATTAGCCCGCCTTTGTCAAGTAGCGGTCTAACCAAATGGGACTGCATGATCTGCTTTCCTTTAATTGTCTTATTATTGCCCCTTGGTTTCCCAGTTGTATAGAGCACTTTCATCTCTTTGTTCAAGATTCAAAGAACTCTTCTCCATTAAAAAAAAAAAAAGGGGGGTTGAGTTGGCTAGTGTGAGAATGACTAATTTCCATCTACCTCGTTCATCTTAACCACAGTGGTTAGCCAAAATTCAGAATCCAGAAGATTGTGTCAAAATAAGAAGATAATAAAGCCAGTTGATTTATTGATGGCATATGTTTATTTATAAAATTAGTCAAAAAGAAAAAAATAAAACTATAAAGACTTGTTCTCATGCATACAGCAATAAGCAGCATCAGGAAAGGAGTTCCTTTCAGGTACCCCTCAAAACCCTTCTGGTTGGCAGCTGTTCCCAAAGCACCTGGTCAGAGCTGTGCTGCTTTTCCATCCTCATCATCTCCTTCCATGGTGGTGTCATGGTGGTGTCTCTCATAGCCCTCCATTTTCCCCCAAAAAACCCACCTATCCATAAAGTTCAAATTCCTGAGCTAGCTGTGTCTGCACTGAGTGTCATAATCAATGTATCTGTTGTCTCCTAAAGAAATTGTATCAGCCAAAATGTGCTTTCTGTTCCACCAAAGAGTTGCAAGGATTAGCTTTAGGGAGGTCTACAAAGTTACTTTTTTACGATATCAGCATAAGCAGTGGTATAGTTAGGAGTCAGCTCAAGCAAATTTAATTTGTTCAGATTTTAGCCATATAAATACAAACTGTGCAAGCATATGTACACACCCCCACACACACAAATGCACTGAACCATTCTATATATATATATTTATATGAACACATAGAACGTATTTTCCTACAGTTACACCTATATACACCAAACAGTTGAGTTCAATACTTTTTTAATTTACTATTTTACCACCAGACAGAAGCATGCAGATGTTGAAAATCTGCTAAACCCAGAAGAGAAGAAACTAATGGGTGCTGGGCAGAGTAAGATGCCTACAGCTGGTGAGGAAGCTGAAGGTTTGTGGTGTTGCTGCTGCCAACTCACTGTGTTTGGTAGGACAGGGAGGAGAGGAGATCATACACAGATGTGCTCCATCACAGAAACATTAACAAAACCTGAAAGAGAAAATTCTTCTTCTACCAGGACAAGACCATGTCTTACCAATATGCTCTTAACCAAAACTGTCCTCTGGGGAAGGACCTTCTGCTATTTCCCTGTCTGAGGTCTCTTGTTACGAGATAGCTATAAGATTTTATGACCAGCTAATGTAGTCCAGGATGGTAAATGCCCATATTCCTCACTTTCCCACCATTTCTTTTCTCTGTCCTAAGGAATCAGAGCATGGACAAATCCCACTGACGCAAATGCTGTGGGGTAGCAAGAATGTTTGCCACCAGGCCATGCTCAGGAATGGCAAGTATGCAAGAATTAGCATCTATAACTCTCCATAAACGTTTGGGTTAATCTCCAGGGTTTACAAGGCTCTTTACATGTATTTTAATAGGACAATATGCTAGAAACAGGACCCATCCAACACTTCACATATCAGCAAAGTTTACAAGAAGGTAAACTGAGCTGGGGTAATCGTTCAGATGTGCAGCCAGGGCTCTAATGAGAATGCCAAAGGCAAAGCAATGCATGGATTTGCAAGTATAATTACATTCACAAATGGCTGAAGAGCATCACAAGTCTGGCAGGACAGCCCGAAGGGAAGAGTTGCGAGAATTGCATTGTTCTCTCTTGGATTCCAAAATCTAAAGAAATGGTTCAAATCACTGCATATTCAATGCAAAATGATGGGCTGTCTCAGACCTGCACTCCACCAGCCTCACGCAGCTTGGGCAGGACTCTGCTCCTTGGGCAGTCCTGCTGAGGGGACCAGCGATGTCCACAGAGTTTGGGGCTGCTGGGAGCAAGTATCAGGGGTTTATCAAAACTGAAGACTGTGTGGACACCTATTATAAGAAAGGAAGACCGAGGCCCTGGACCAACCTGCATTTCTCCACTGAAGACAAAAGCTTCCTTTTAGCATCCTAAAGGCAGATGAGACAAATCCTGCCCTGGGTTTGTTCAAGCTGTGAGTGTCTATTTGCTTCAGGTAGACTCCACCTCTGCTGGTCAGAGCAAGCCATCAGCCCAAAGTACAATTTGCTTTCATTTTGTAGAATTATTTTTAAGATGAGTGGCCTCAGCCTCACTAGTATCATCCAACAAACTCATACAAAAGGCAGAAAAAGCCTTTGCTAATAGATGACCAGCTTGTTTTGAGTTAACTTATTCTTTTTGTGCTTTTCACCCAAAACTGAGTATTCACAAGAAAATAAAGCTGATAATTTCAAGAAATGACACATTTCCATTAAATCAATATGAAAACCAGGCAGACTGCCCTAACAAATTAAATTAATTAATTAGATGTTCAAAGAAGAATGACCTCATGTTTCATTTCTTTATCCTCATACTAATTATCACAGAACGTTTGCCCAACCTAGACTCTCCTTACGTGCCTATGTAAAGACCTGAGGGGACTTTTTGGAGGGAGCCAGCCAATATCTTAGCTTCATCTGCTATTGTGTCTGTTTATCACTTGGCCCAACCCTATCAGAATAAAGGTAGAATGACAGTGAAAGGATGATTGCTTCATTATAATAATTCAATCTACACTGAGACAGGCTGTCTCCTGTGCTGTGTAAGAAGCAGCTAGAAACCTTATTTCATAAGCAAAATTACCACTGGCCATTTTAAAACGCCAAGAGCAGCTACCATTAAATTGTGGTTCAGCTGGCTCTTCTCTCAAGTGCGGGGGCTGCAGCAGGCAGGGAAGCATCCATCTCAGGAAGGAACCGACCTTCATCAGAAGGAAGGAAGGTCCTATGCTGGAGCTAAGTGCTGACAAGCAAAAGGAGATCCAACCATTTCTTTAGCACAAAATCAGAAAGTTCAGGAAAAACACATTTCTATACTAGGAGAAGATATTCTGTAATTGCTTGTATAGCAAATTGGGGACAATTTTTGCTCCTTTAGAAACACAAGCTTGACCTTGTCACTATTGCTGAAATCTGGCGGGAAGATTCCCATGCCTGGAATGTTTAAATCAATCTTTATTGTGTATTTCAGGAGGATCAGCTGAACAAAAGCTAAGGAGGACTTTCCCTGTTTGTGAAAAGGGTTTTGGCCTGCTTCCAAGTCTTTAGCAACTTGGGAACAAATGTTCTCATATTATTATAGATTAGCATCCTCAGAAATGGTGTCTGAGATGGCTACAACCAGCATCAACTCCAAAGCCAGCAGGGAAGAGTCAACTTAGTTCACTTGATTGTGATGCATAGGGACAAAAAACCTGCATTGTCATGGGTGCTGCAGCCTGTGTAGCTCAAGTGAGAGACCTCCTACTGCATCTACCAACACGTTTACGGCACATCCAACCATAGAGAAGACATAGCATAACTTAAATACATGCAGTGCATAACATATAGTGTGTAAAATCTGGTGTATAACACACTATGTGCTCGGTTTGTTTCTTTACAGATTACCAGCTGATCAGACAATGCAGGCAATGCAGTGGCTGTGTAGATAGATACAGGCCATCATGGCTGGATCATGTTTGTTGGGATCACCATCATATAGCCCCAGCAGGACTGGTTATTTTGAAAAGCCTGGCTTCAGAAACTTGAAAATATCAGAAGGAAGAATTTAAACAGAGAAATGTGGATGACTGACAACTGCTTAATGACAGCAGATCAGTGACAACTAAGACTAATGACTCCTAGTTTGTGAGGAATGTCTTTTACCACTAAGTGACTGTAATGTCGGATAAGGCATGTTCATAAGGACGTTCTCCGGGGTGGGTCCTCTGATGTCTAGTAAATTGAGAAATAATCTAATAAATTGAGAAAATGTACTAAAGACAGAGAAGTCACTAATGAAAAAAAAAGAAAAACCAACAAAAAAAAAAGGGAAATTGGTGGTAATTAATATTAATTACAGGCTGTAAATTATAGCAGTATGGTAAGGAAAGGACAAAAGTAGAAATCTATGGTCAGCAGGAGTTTTGAAAGTTTATTAGCTACAAATGGGACCATCACAAAAGGACCACATTGCTTCTACGGGGACATGCTAATACTGCCAATAATAAACCCGAAGAAGTTAGAATGTTGAGTAAATATTTCCCATGTATACTGGGGAAAAGGCAGATAATGCATTGCATCCTATGTAGAGAAAAACTACCTTTCTTTTATTACAATAAAAGTTCCTGAATAATTTGCATCCAAGAGGCCAAGATGTTCACTGAATCCCTGCTGCTGATCTTGAGTAGGTCTTGGAACACTAGAGAAGTTAGAGATGTGAAGGAAAGATAATGATGTGCCAGCACGTAAGAGAGTAACTGGGATGACATGAATAAATATAGGCCTCTCAGCCTGACATGAATCTGAACAAACTAACTGAACGGTTATTTGGGGACTTCATTAAGAATTAAAGCAGGAAAAATAAAAAATTAAATTTAAATTATCAAAAATATTAAAACAAGACCCTATCCAAATAATTTTATGATGTTGGAGCATGTACAAGTTTAATTGGTAAAGGTAATAGTGCTGGGGTAAGCAATACTGTTGGAGTATTGTACCAACGGATATGTCCTCAGAAATGTCTTTGGGGAATCAGCCAATCTCATGAGCTGGGTTCTTGGCTCTTCACTCTTTAACAACCATTCCCTGCTGATGGAGTTGGCAAATAAGACAAAGACTGGGAGGGACTGGTAAATGGCAAAGATGTAGCAGCTAATCTGGTAGACAAACCTGGTGTTCTCTGTAACTGTGACACAGCACAAGTAAGGGACAGAAAAGGGGGCCAGACTTACTAAGTGAAGAGAGAAGTGATTTTGAAGAGATTTCCAGACCCTAGTAGAAAGTCAGCTGAACATGAGCTCAGTGTCTGAAGAGGCCAACACAGCCTTTGGCTGTGCAAAGTAGGGTCTGTTAAGGAGCAAGTTATCATCTGTGTTTCACAATGGTGTGATGGCTCCTACAATTGTTTTGGTGTTCAGGAAAAGGGTTCTGAAAAAAAATGGAGAGGATTCAGAAAAAAAAACAACACTAATTTGATCAAGGGATAGGAAAGCATGCCTTATTCTGAGAGACCCAAGAGCTCAGTTTATGTGACATGTCCAAAGGAACACTCGATGATGACTTGATACTAATGAGTTACTGCTGCATAGACAGCAGAACTTTCACAAAGATGGGCTCCTTCACTTGTTGGACAGTCATTTAACAAATCTCATGGTCTGATGCTAAAGTTAGAGTCATTCTGACAAAAAATAAGACACTGTTTTTCAGAGGGGAGAATAATCAACTTCCAGAATTACTCACCAATAGGCATGTTGTTATTGATTAGTTTCTAATAAAGCTTGGAGGACTCCCTAAAAAAAAAAAAAAAAAAAAAAAAAAAAAAAGACTTTAGAACATCGAAATTGGGAAATTACAAGCAGAAGGAAACCCATCTGGGTTCCATGGGTTGAGCTACAATGAAGATCTGTCTAAAAGACCTTAAGATCTATTCTAGCCTTCAAAAATCTGAGAAAATAGATTGTCAGAGATTTGTCAGAGATGACAGACACTTTCAGTGAGGCTTTCATCCAGCAGACTGTCTCACCATTATGACAAGTAGGAAAGCCTTTCTTTACACAATAGATTTCTCAAACATTCCCAAGTTACTGTTTGCTTTTACCAACTAGATGCTCTTACAGACAAAAAAAGACATCTTGGTCAGTGCAGTCACCATGTTTAGTCACTGTCAAGCTTTTAAAAAGTTGTTCTTTTAACTCTATCTTGAGAACATGGCAATTTCCCCATGCTCATAGGACTTAGAGATCTTGCAAATTAGTGCACATTTAGTAGCAGAGAAGCTAGAGGTTCAAAACAATTTATTCCATTTCTTCATACTCCTCGGATCTTTTTGTGGCCTCATAGAACTTCTTGCCCACTGATTTCAGGGCAAAGCTGGGCGCATCTCCTGCTGATTATCAGCTAAAGAGATGATCTGATGGGAAGCACCTCTGTGAGCAGCTCTGTTGCACTCAGTGGAAAAGTTTCCATTTGCAGGACTTGTTCTTTTAATTCACATGGTCTTACATCCCACCAGTTTGACCAAGTTTAAAGTCTTAAATCCCAACTTAAGAAAAATCACCATGGTTTTCCCCTTTTCCCATTAAAAATTATTGAAACTACCAAGTTTTTCCATGTCCTTTTCCCAAAACCACAATCTGCTGCAAATTCAGTGAAAAGTAATTGCAAACTTAACCCAGATTAATAACACTTCATGTAGTATGGCCAAGTTTTGCAGTTTAACAGATTAAAAATTGTTACATCTCATGTCTCTTTGTGAGTATTTTGTTCCACTCAAACTACAATCTTAAAACAATTACCGCCAAACTAAACCTATTAAAAAGTCTGCCTTTGCATTTTGAAAACTTTGCACTTTGGAGGAGTTCAGATCTGCAGTTGCATTTTGTCCTGTTGCATAAAGATGGGAGGAACCTGCTTCTAGATCCAGAAGGGTTTCCAAGCCATAGCCCTACCCAGATTGGAATATTTGGACCCATATGCTTTTGTTTGGATCCTTTGCTATTTTTTCATTAGAATGGAGGGCGTACTCAGATCATCTGCAAGTGTTTCAAGCTAAGGTGTTTTCAGTCATTAACCTCCCTTCAGCTGAAAATCATTGCCCCTTGACTGGAGTGTGATACCTAGCCACAGTTCCTCATCAGTGCAATGTGATACTTTCTGGCCCACCCTCATGGAGAGGAAGGAGAAGAGAAGGTTGAACACCTACAAAGATGTTAATTCAATTGTTTGTGATCACGTTGGCTACCCCCTACTGTTTTCTGAGGTTGGTTTCTTTCCCCAGCTTCTGCATTCTTTTTCCTAAGTATGGTATGTGGAGATAGATACATGGGCTGATGATGACTGAAACTACATTCCCCTGAACAGGATGGCCCTTGTACTTTCTAGACCAAAGTGCTCTGGGTCTATGCTGAAAAAAAGATTTATAGTTTTTAATCTCCTCATAAGGTATGACTGTTGAGTATGCTATAATATATAGGTCAGGAATTAATCCTGAATTTATTTAGCATTTTTTTCTTATTTCATGTGTCAGAAGATTGCCATTTCAATTATTTATTAAGAAAATTATGTTTTTCAAGGTAAATGCATTACTTTCGTTATCTGCTTTCAATTAGCTGGGAATTCACTATGTTCAGCCAAATGTCCATTCATCAACAAATTCCAGATTCCTGGCAGTCTGAACAAATTCCCAATTTTCTTCTTTTATGGGTAAAATAAGTGAAGATACTCTTGTCTCATGCTAAATTATGGCTGGGGTTAGAGTAGCCTAGAGGGAGGAGAAAACATCTATGGCAGGTCTTGATATATATTAATAGATGTTTTGATAGAAGCTGAAATATTTCACAATCTTTTCTCTTCAGGTGCTTTGTTAGGTTAACTTAGATGCCCTCCTGCCCTCCTTCACAGGGAGCTTAAGGAACTGAGCTGGTCACCCTCCAAAATGCGTGCGACAAGTTGATGAGACAATGCCTGGCTGCAGGGCTCTGCCTTCCACAGGGACATGCAGAAATAAAAGCAAAGTGAAATACATCCTGCACCACTGCGACTTTTCATGTCATGCCCAACCCATCCAATTGGTGAATTCACATTTTCAGTGCAAGACTGTGCAAAGTAGCTCCAACAGGGTCATGGGCTGCCCCAGGACAACCTGTACACCCTTGAGCATTCAGGGAGCAGTGAGAAGGGAGAAGCACAGTGGGCAGCCATGTGCCTTGGCAGAATAGGTTCCGGGTTTCTGCATTTGAAATACTCTGGTGCTGGTCCTACTTTCTCCTCCTGAAAACCAGGGCTTCCAAAAAGGAAGCATAAGCATTTTTAAAAATGCAAACATGCTTTTTTAAATGCCCGCTGCCCAAAGGCACTTCTGCTACCTGCTTGCAATCACCACTTCGTGGGGCCAAAGCCCTTTACAAGGAACCTCCTGAGCAAAGGTGGGGGAAAGGCTCTGCTCATGACAGCCATGGGCATGGAGGCCTACCAGAAATGCTGCCCCAGCCTCTGTCCATGTTCACCTCAGCTCTGAGCTCAGTTACGCTCCAGGCACTGCTTAGAGTAGTACTTCTCTCTATGGTATGACTGGCCCTGAGATACAGGTAGAGCAGAGGAGCTGGGTGGAGTGGTCCCACTGTCCCAAATGGCTGTATCAGCCTCCTTCATCTCCACAGGGCAGAGGAGGACCTGGGCACACCACAGCTCCCTGATGGCCCCCGTAGCCTTGTTTCCTTCCCAGTAGGCAAAGAGGGAGAAGGGTAGTCTCCCAACAGGGAGCTAGGATCTATCTGGGATGCTTGCTTGGAGTCAGGAGCTTTGTTGTGAGATAGGCTTCAAACATAAGCAGTATTTAAAGCTCAACTTTTTCCTTCCAAACTAGGAATATTTTCAGTCATTTTAGTAATTAATTTTATCTCCTCCTTCCTTTGATAGTGAAACTGCTGTCTCCCCTGGTCTCCTCAGTTGTTGTAAAAAAATCCTCTGTCTTAGTCAACTCCTGTGGGTCATACAAAGTCATCTTGGTTTTGTGCTGCCCTTCTGTTTCCCAGCTCAGCCACCATTGACTCTGGTAATATTTGCTTGGTCACCTCCTTTATCCTACTTTCCACTCACAGTGTATACTTTCTGTTCCTTTTGTTTTCTCTTTCCCATGATTTATGGTCAGCAATGCTTTCCTTACACTGCAGAGCCTTCAGCCCTTCTTCTCATGTTCAGGTGTTCATAGGTCTCTCCCTCTCCATGTATGCTCTGAGGTGGTGTTCTCTTGTGCACTGTATTTTTCACCATGAGAATGAAGAAACAGAGTCACTGCTCTGCCTCTTGTTCCCCAGGTTGTGCAGAACACTAACCATCCTTATGTGGGCTGATGCCTCTCCCACCAGGCGTGGGAGAGGCAGGGAGAGATGATTTTATTCCCTTACATGATTTGTGTGCATCTCAGCGAGATACTGCTCTCCACACAGCAAAATGACAAGGCTGATGTTTTGTGGTAGAAGTTCTGCCACTTTCACTTCTTGGTGACACAGGGCCCTGAGAACCACCTCACCGTACAGCAGCTCTGCCAATGGTGAGGGGTCCTGCTGAGGGCTCTTCTTACAGAGGAAACCATTGCCACCTCTTCAACATCTGTCATATGTCCTATAGCCTTGGCAAGCATGAACTTGTGTTTATTTTACTGGTAGAATACACCTGCAACTTAAATATTGTATGATAAGCAGATGTTCACTTCTATAAATTGAACAGCGCACAAAGATTTATAGACCCCAGAGGTTCAGATTTAGCAAGTGAGAGCCAAGGTCACAACTGGACCTTCAGATTCAATAAATCTTGACATTACTGGAACTTTGGGGGAGGGGAGGAAGGCGTCGTAATAGGCATATAACAATTTTTAAAGTATGCCAGTGATGATCTGCAAAGCAGATGTAAGTCAAGCTGATTTTAATATGTTAAACTGACCCTTCCAGGCAAGAGATTAAATAACTCAGGATTTGATTTGGAGTCACATATGGAATATAGGAGTGGAAATGGTGATAATAAGCCCCTGTTTGTATGAGAAGCAGAGGGGAAAAAAGCTCCATTAAAAAAGATACGTTTTGTTTTCATGCTATAAGGATACTGTTGATATAAGTGGTGAATGTATTCTCATTACAAGACTTTAAAGGACAAATCTGTGCTGTGTTTTTATTTCATGCAGTGCACTAATGAAGACCACAAGCTCAGCTACAGAAAACCCAAAGTCCTGCATGAGCAGAGTAGGTACCCCAATGGCATCTCCCAGATCAGGAGGCAGAGTTGGTGCTGCTGGGTGCATTCGGAGGCAGAGAATAGCTTGTCAGAAGTAATACAGTCTCTAATGTCCCTTTGGACCCTGGTCTCTTTGTTGAAGCTTTAAATACAGGCTGGCAGCAAGGATGGAGGGGAAATGAGGCAAGCCAGGATGGGCAACATGTGCTAATGTCACTAAGGAAGGAAGAGAAGCTGGAAATTGAGAAGAGTTAGGGAGAGTCAGAGGCAAGGAGGACAGTTTTACATGGGCACCAAAATGCCCAGACATAGCTCTATTATAATTACTTTCATAGGGGTGACTCAGTAGCCATTGCCTTGTTATAGCTGCAGTAAGACAGTACTTAGGGTGGAAATAGAAGTGGCTGTAACACCAGTGGCAGCCTGAACCAACCCCTGCCAGCCCAGAGACCCACCTAGTCTGTGGAGCCATCCAGACAGTACAAGTTCGCCTGCTCCCAACTCCATGCCATTCCTGGTGACTCCCAGGGAGTGCAGTCACAATTGGCTCTCATCAGCCCACACACTGTTGCAGCCTGGGCCAAGCAGGGACAGCTGGAGCTACCACTGATGTACCCAGGGTGTACGTGACCAGCTCATCCTGCATCCCCCCCCCCCCAAGCCTTCTGGCACCCATCCTGCTCCGCACCTGCAGTTTTGCAACTGTCTGAGATGTTTTAAAACAAACAGCTTAACAGGCCTGTTGAGCAATTCACAGTTACGGCAAAAATCCACATGGAGGATTCCAAGGAGCAATTATAAATTACACTGGTGTTTTGGTGAGTCTGCCTTTCCGTTTAGAGTAACTCAGCGTGGTTTATGAGAATCATCTAACCACCAGTTTTTAGGGACTTCCAAAACATGTCATTCATCCAAAAGCAAAGCAGAAAAAACACTACTAGTAAGGAATTCCCCAGTTACTAAATAATAACTAATAAATACAAATATCCATTACAGTAGAAGGTGGAGGCAGAGAAGAGAGCGCAAGAGGCAAGACAAGAGAAAACAAACATGAAAATGTACTGACTTTTTTCTCATTGAGGTGGATATGCATGTGATTACCTCCCACAAACTCATGTATCTGAAAGGAGAGCTGTCTGAAGCAGAAGCAAACAGAAAGATGTAGCATTTGATGGCTTCTGTGGCAACAGAAATGAAAATTTTGGAGCCAAAGTTATCACCAGCTGCCAGATAGAATCTTAGCAAATGAGAGTCCTCCAGAATAAGAGTGTGGGATATACCCTAGCTGCCAGCTCTAATGCTGAGAAATGGCATCACATCATCCAAAAAAGCATAACAGTCTGAGGCACCAGCTCAAGATTTTCAAAGTGCTTGCACAAGGATACTCCAGCTCATGCCCATTTATGCAAGGTATGGGCATATTTTACTTCAGAGGATGCAGTGAAACTCCTGGTACATATATAGGCTTGAGGAAGGCCGCTGTAACAAGCTGATGTACAGCAAGCATTCTGTCAACTGGTCTTTCATGACCAATGGTGTGTTTTCTGCACCCAGATCCCAAGTTAGGGGATGGAGGCACAAGAAGTGATTACCTGCCCCAGTGCCACCCAGCAGCCCCCACAAGCAGACTCCTGCAGTGATCCTAGTCATCACATCCCCTTGCCTTGAGATTTTTTTCCCCATGACCACAAGCTTCAAGATCGTAAAGGAAAGGAATTTCTCAGTGGTTTCTCCACTGCTTCTTGAGAAAATCCCACACAACCAGGGCAATCAGGAAGTGGTTACACTATCTGGCCTTTGTTTTGGTAGCTTTAAATGGTGACTCCAAAATAATACTGATTTCCATACCAAACAAGCACTTTGTGGCTTCTTTACTGGTGAGGCACAGACTGTGAATTTCCCTGCCTTGGAAGTTGCAAAAGACAGCTCTGGTATCTGCAACATCTTTTAAGGCAGCCCATGGTGTCCTTAATGAAAAATTCATTTAGGGTAAATCAATATTCATCTTAATTGTCATCCTATATCAGACCAGGCTGCAGGTGAAAGTGAGTTTAGTGGTTACTATGTATTCCCAGTCGACTACTAATCCCATTTCCCATTTCTGAAATAAGGCATTAAAAATCAAAGTAATCTCCCTTTGAAAGGAAGACATTCCTAACAGCTGTATCCTTCAAAGGCTTCGGCCTTTTCTTTCCCCTTACCATCTCCCTAGGTAGCCCTCCGGGACACACGGTTATGTGGGATGCCAACTGCTCACTATTCATCATGGCTCTGCTCTCCAAGGGCCCATTGACTTTCCATAATTTATCACTCAATGTTTTGTGTGTTGCTGCAGAAATAAATCAGAACTGGGAGCACCAGATGCTCCCGCATCCCATCGTACTGTGTTAATTTATTAAAAAGGGGTTTTCTTAGCCCGGCCATGGGGTGTAGGAATCTCCTCCGCAAGGAGCAGTGAGGATGAGGGTTAAGGTCCACTGAGCCAAGTGCAAAGAGTGTTGAGAGAGAGAGCGAGAGGCTTCAGCATGGAAGCTCATGAGCTTGGAAACCCTCGCAGGGTGAGCAGGCGGTCGGCTTTCCAAGCAGAGCTAGTGGTGACAGCACTCCAAGAAAAATACATTTAGTCCTTAAGCGTGCAGCTTGTGTTCTGGGCTCACAGACTCTTTTTGTTTCTTGGACTAGGTCTCGCACCCGGATACAGCAAGTAAATATCAAGACATAAATCACAAATTCGATGCTTGCTTTTCTTTCCTCAAGGTTGTATAATATAATGAAAAAGATCAAGCAAATACAAAGCCATTTTATGCTACACATGCAGAGTGCAAAAGGCCCTGGGTCTCTTCCAATGACCCCACAAGAATGATAGGCCTCCTGCTAACAAGATCTATTTTTCTGAGGTATCACACAAATCCTCTCTTGGATTCAAGTGTTTCTCCTGCTCTTGTTTTCTTTAATGTTCTTGCAATACAGCTAATTTAACATATAATGACCCTTCCTTCAAATCTTCTGCACATATATATTATGGTAGTTTCATCAAATGTTCCAGAAGAACAGGAAACACAAATTTCCTATGTTCGTTCCCAGAGTCCTGAATGCATGTCAACAGCTTTTTGGTACTTATCAACCTTAGTCATTTCTCATCTCTCCTTCAGAGGGGGAGAACCGTGGCTGCTAACACACAATCTTGCCTCTGACATTACCACTGGCGCACCAGGTTAACCCCACCTGGAAGACCAGAGGAGACTGGGACTTCTTGAAGTTCTGGGATCTTGTATTTGAAGTCCAGCCTTTCTAAGGTTACACACTCAGTTCCAGCACTTGCTAGGTGGCAGGGTCTGAAGTCACACCACTGGTGCTCTTATAAAACCAGCTTCTAATTACCTGCAAGGGGAAGAGCCAAGCTGAGAATACGTGCTTTTTCCTACACCTCAAAACATTGTTCACGATAATTCCTCTTCTTTAGGACAGTGCCCACAGAACAGGAATTGTAGGATGGGATAGAAGCATTCCCAGTACTGTTGACGTGTTAGCAGCCTTTCTGCTCATCTCTAAGCATGTAACAATGGAACTTTAGAGAGTCACATAACTAACTGACAGTTTTTTGTGGTGACAGCGAGAAAATACATTTTCTTGACATCAGCTTCTTTGCCAGGTTTCAAGTCTTGGCTGCATCTTCAGAGGGAGTTAGCAACGTTTGTGGAAACGAGCTGGCAGGTAGGTTGCAAGCCCCCATTTCTGCCTCCTTTCTCTCCCCCTCCTCCAAAGTTTCCATTTTCTTTGACATTTTCCCAAACTTGTAAGCTAGGGAAAGCTATTCGATGTGCATAATTCTAGCCTGAAGAGCTAAAGTCTGCCAACTTTATGAGAAAGCATAAGCAAGAGCTTATAATGAGAAGTGTTGGGCAATCCTGCTTTACTGAAGGCAAAATTCCCTGCTGTGTGTGCCACCAAGATTAATTCCAGATTTCCTTAGGTTCTGTGACATGCACAGGGCCTGTCCCAGCAGCTGCTAAGCACCATCAGGTCTAATGCTCTCTTTACAATCTCTCACCCTAGTATTAAGAACATTATTCTGAGGAGACCTTTCCTGAAATCTTCATGAGACAACATTGGGAAATCTTGATTAGTCAGTAAGATCATTGTTTACCTTATGGTAAGACACAGCTTCCAATAAAACAGAGCCATTCTCTCCTTGAAGATAAGCAAATGTTAGCAAAATTACTGTAAATCATGAGATTGCTGGTTAAGGTTGCAGTAGAACGCAATTTGCATCTTAACTCTGTTTTCTCTCATTTACAGCCTTCTTCAAATGTCTTCTTTGGCACTGAAAACATTTGTCTCAACCTAAAAGTGAACTTTGGAGGGGAAGTCTGAATAAAACCCCTACAGATGTTTTTGAATTATCCAGAAGGAAAAAAATGCACATTTCCCTGTATAAACATTATCTTGGTTTTATTTTGGGCTTCTTTTGTTGTTTGGTTTTGTTTTGTTTTCAGTTCAAGGAGAACATTTAGTTTATTTAGAGTTAGAATATTTTATTTTATTTAGAAGTCAGCATAGCACATCTGTATTTCTCAGTGAGACAGAGGAACATAAGAACTGCCCTGTGAGGTCAGACCAAGGGTTGGTCCTACCATGTATCCTGCCTCTGACAGTGGCCAGTAGTAGATGCTCAGAGCACAGCAGAGAGGAAACAGGACCAGCACCCAGGGGCCTTTCCTGGTATCCTCACTGTGCTCCCAGTGCTTGGTGGTCACAGGGCTTCCCAAGCTGAAGCTGCTTTGGGGACACTGAATTTGACAGTCATCAATTGCCCAGTCCTCTCCAAATTTGTCTAAATCCTCTTTTGAACCCCTCTATCTGCTTGGCCTTTGCAGCTTCCTGTGCCAAAGATGCACAGGCACAAGGCAGCTACGCTGTGTGTGACATTAATACTTCCTTGCCCTCATTTTAACCCTGATAGTGTCCTTGGAAGACTCTCAGTTCTCACATTACAAGAAACACTGAATAGCCCCTTTCCCTCAATAGGCCTTTTTTCATAAGCTGTTTCATCATTCCCCTCATGCAAGCTTTGTCATAGCCCTCCTCATTCTTGTTTTTCTTCTCTCTCTACCTCTGGCTCTCCTGTATCCATTTTAGGGGAGCTGAAGCATGGCAAGGCTTGGACTTATAATTCAAACCACTTCCTCTCCTGGTAGTATCTAGCACTTGCCTATTTTTTTCCTCCATTCCTGAGTAGCAGATAATGCTATCAGAGAATTTTCCATCATTATTCCAAACTTCTCTCTAAACAGCAGCAGCTTGCTGAGAGCCAACTATTGGATAATCAGTGGCCATTTTATTTCTTTCCCTCTGTTTCATTACTTTGCACTGAGTTTCTCCTCACCTTTTATCCCCAGTCACTCAGCAGTGTGAGATCTTCCCGCAAGTGATTACTGTTGGCTCTTCTGAAGAATTCTGCAAATGGAGTTAACTCTCCTCCAGACCTTTGATTAAATCATCAGATTATGTACCATCTATGTCTATCAATTCTGATCTGTGACAGAATTTTCAACACATTGCCTGGTATGGTAGGCCAGAACTTTAGTTTGCAGTTCTCAGGTTCAATCCTGAATTATTTCTAGCTATGGTTAATATACGTGGAATAAAAGGTTCAAATGTGAGTTTTTATTAATAATGAAAAGGACAACAAATATTCCCTGTAGACAAGTTCAACTAGTTTCCCTGTTAAAAGAGTAACTTCTTCCAAAAACTGGGCCAAAGGATGCCCACAATTAAAACACTTTGAAAGTTGCCCTTGTTTCTTGAATAAAGTGTTGATTTAATTTTTACATAGTGAAATGCACTGGCTTGCCCCAAAAACTTCATTTTTGCATTCACAATTTTTCACCTATAGTCTCTCGTGGGTCAAACATAATACAAGGCATCAACTGAGCATCCAGAAGTTGTCATATAGTTTGGCATCTGCAATTAAAGCTGTAATCTGAGTTCACAATTAATTAGAGCCCTCTTACACTGGGAAATGCAGTAGCATTATTTTGCCTCTATAATTTCCATTTTATTGGTACAGCTTTCCCTTTGCACACCCTTTACTGGAATAACTGTGCATGTTTGTTGATGTTTTAGCATATTTCCCTTCAGCATGATTACCTCCAGTTTTACAAAGTGAAAAATTGCGTAACAAAGGCTTTTAAAATGGAGTCAAATGTATAACATTGGGTAAAACTATGCAAGTTTATATTTGACTTAACTGTCTGTCCTATACACCTGAGTGTGTGTACGTGCGTGTGTGTGCATAACACTGCATGAGCATTCATGCAGACATTAGAGAAGGTAAATCCACCAACAAAGGTATGTGTACAGGAATTGTTCTTTATTTTTAAAAAATGCTAAGTAAAACCCAACGAGGTGGAAGCTACCTATAGCAGTGAAGGCACCAATTATTTAATCATTAACATAATTACAAATATGAAAGCACTGTCTGTGAAATTAATGCAACCTATCAGGTGCTTTAAAAATAGGCTCACGTTTAAACATTTCACCTTCCCAGGGTTTCCATGGGTATCACCACAGTATCACCTAGGTAAACATAGCAGATTAATGGAGGGAGAGTGGGTGCTTTCACCTCTCTCCCTCAAAATCAGCAGCACCACCACACAGTGCATTCCCTCATGATACTACATCAGGGCTCTGCAGCCGTGGCTCCACCCTTGAGTCAATCCAGGGCTGTGTTTGCCTCTGGGTAATGTTAAATTTAGGGCTTGTGTTTCAAGACTACTCATCTTCACTTCACAGCTCTCTCAGCTGCAGTATATCACTCAGAGGCCAATAGCCTTAACCCACAGGGGGGTATCCCATGCGGCGTGCACTCATTTATAAATGAGAATTATATCTGAATGCGTCACATTTCAGTGAAGAAAAACAAACCTTATGGACTCCTTTAAGGCTGTGATAAATGAGAATGTGCATGGTACAAATATTTATCTTTCACCCTTATTACAAGTATTTCCTTTTCAGTGGTTAATTGAATTAAGAGGTGTCCCTTTAGATTAAAAATTTGTAAGATAGATATCTTTTTCTCCAAAACATAATTAATTCTGAATGAAGAGAGGAAAACTCATAGCTCCTGAACTTATTAATAATGATCTTAATTAAAATACATTCATGTCTTCCTTGAACACTTATGTATGTTACGGGATAGCTGGGAGGGGAGGCAAGAGGGATTATTTTTGTTTTCATGAGAAGGACCTGATCCCAGAAACATTGTGGAACACATATGATGAGGAGTTAGTCATAATGATTTCTTTGGCAAGGGAGAAAGATGCAGAAACAAAAACAACACTGACCCAACTTTCTGTCAAAGGGGCGGGGAGTGGGGGGGGAGGATGGGAACAAGGGAGCTGGTGCAAGATTATTCCTCTTCTCTCCTGATGCCCAGGATCCCATCTCACCTCAAAAAAAGCCTCCTTGTGCTTGGTAGCCTGTGGCTATGAAGGAGAATGAGGACAAGAGCAGAATAAGTAGTCAAGCCTGCCAGAAGCTGCTCATGGCCTGGAGGGGGTCACCCTCCTGCACGGCCCCAGGGGCAGTGGGCCTTTCCATGTCCCCCTCTCTATGTGATGTAAATCATCACCCAGTGCAGGATACTTGGGACCCCAGGAAGACAAAACCCACAGAAGACCCCATCTGTGTTAAGTTCTGGGAGAGAGCAGCCATCCTCTGAAGATGTTACCTGAGCTGTAGACCCAAAAAGAAAAAGGCAAAGATGATGCCTGCTTAAGAAGCTGCTGTTTAGGGGTTCAGAGGGTTAGGATTCTGCCTTGGGTCTGCCATCTTAATCTCGGATGTGGCACCTCACCCCACTTCTCAGGACCCCTTCTTGACTTTTGTCTGATTACGTCCAGGGTGGTGTCTCTGAATCACAAGCTGACTCCTGCTATGTTTGTGCAATGAGGCATCAAGGCTCCATGCACATCTTTGCTGACATACAGGCATTACAAAGAGATGATGATATGACTGCAACAGTTTTTGCAAAATACCTGCTTTGCCTCTGCTCAAAGAGTAATTCCTAGAATTGTCCATTGGAAAATTAGTCCTCAGCTCAGGCCCTACAGAGGAGTGAGTGATTTTGTGCCTGAGGATCTCTCCAAGGGAGAGTTTAGACATACAAACGTTTAGGAGACACATCTCTTTTGAGAGGCCTCTTCTTGCGCAAAGGTTGGTGTTTACAACTTCCATCACTGCTTCTCTGGCATGCTGATGAGGGATGATTTTAATGATGTTCAAGGTTGAATAATAGAAAAAGTCTTGTAATTTCACTTCCTCTTTACAGAATAATTTTCTGATCACTTTTGTGTAATGTGTCGATAACTCCTGTCATACTTTCTTTGATTACAGAGCCTACCAATACACTGCTAGAAGACTCATTAACAGAACAAGAAGCATTACTGACAGAAGAAAAGGCTAGTCAAACGTACATTTCAAGTCTAGCAAAACATCTCAATCATCTAAGCTTGTACTTGAATCATCGCAGCAGGTATAAAATCATAGAATGTGTGAGGTTGGAAGGGACCTTTAAAGGTCATGTAGTCCAGTCCCCCTTGCAATGCACAGGGACCAGTGCACAGGGACCAAATGGAGTGGTTTCTCAACACATTATTCAAATCCACTGTTGCTATTTTGCTTCCCACCCCCTCCAGCACCTGCAGAAACCTCCCCACTGACCCTAAGACCCTTGGTGACATTTAAGCTGGAGTGTTTGGTCAATGCCAGCACTTAGATTAGTGCCTGGCACCCCTTCGTGTGAGTTGAATGACAAAACTCAAAGGAAAACAAAGATGTTTCCCTAGCAACTGTGAGCAGCAGTGTTCCCACCAGTCCAACATCACAGCATCAAACTTTGAATTGAAAAAAATTACAGATTAAAATCTTACCACTTAAATGGCAAGTACAGCCTGGCAGAGACACAGCCTTCCTTGGACACCCCAGCCTGTACCCAACTCCTAAAGCTGGCTTTCACCTTATGTAGACCACCACTCCCGATAAGGAACAGCAACAGCCATGAATAGAGTTCCAGGGAGCACAGCAACCTCAGGACCCGGCCCTGAAAGCAATAATTAAAAAAAGCTTAATTTCAGTATTGTTAGAAGAAGATAAATGACCTCTTTCTCCTTCTCTTCCTGATCCCTCTCACTACAACACTAGTGTAATTTTAGCATATGCTGTTTAATGAGTTGCCTTCAGCCATCTGACACACATTGGCTTTCCTGAAACAAAAGCCATGAGCTCCCAGAGGGCAAAGCAAGGCTTACTCACCTAACTGTCATCATCTTTGTGCGGCAAGTCTTGCCCAGTCCTTCTTGCTCATCCTTCCTAAACTGGCCTGACTCTCGGAAACAGCGTGTCCTGGGGCAACCCACACTTTTTTTCGTGGCAGACTCCAAGGTCCATATTTTCTCTCCACTTAATTACTCAGAGCAGATACCGTGAGTGATGCAAATGGGGGAGGTGAAGGCACAACAGGCCCATTACTATCCTAATAAACCCACCTATCTTTTGTTTACATTACCACCACTGTTCTAACTGATGAAGACCAGTCTACTGCATGAAGCCAACTTTTTATGTTGAATCCTGTATTAGTATCTTCTAGAAGGACAGTAACCATTTCCCTCAAGGATGCCGCTCACTGAGTACCTCAACCTTCTCCATAGCCCATGTGACCAGGTCTCCTGTATCTTTCTGGAAAGAGCCCACATTTTTCCTAGTCTTCCTTTTATCACTGATATACCTGCAGAAACTTTTCTTGTTACTCTTGATGCTCCTGGCCATATTTAATTCTATCAGAGATTTAGTTTTCCTAACCGGATCTCTGGCTGCTCAGACAATTTCTTTGTACCCCTCCCAGGTTACCTGTCCTTGCTTCCACCCTCTGTAGACTTTCTTTTTGCATCTGTGTCCAAGAGTTCCATGTTCATCAATGCAGGCCTCCTGACACTTTTGTCTGCCTTCCTCTTTGTAGGGATGTCTTGCTCCTGGGATTGGAGGAGGTGATCCTTGAATACTGACCAGCTTTTTGGCCTCCTCTCCCCTTCAGGGCTTTATCCCATGGTACCCTATCAAGTAGATCCCTGAAGAGGTCCAAGTCAGCTCTCCTGAATTCCAGAGTAGTGAGCTTGCTGCACACCCTCCTTGTTGCCCTAAGGATCCTGGATCCTGAATTCTACCATTTCACTGGTCACTGGAGCCAAGGCTGCCCTTAAGCTTCATATTGTCCACCAGCTTGTCCTTGCTGGTGAGAACAAGGTTCAGCATAGTACGTTTTCTCATTTGTTCCTCTGCCACTTGGAGAGGGAAATTGTCATCAGTGCATTCCAGGAACCTCCTGGATTGTTGGTGCCTTGCTGTGGTGTCCCTCCAGCAGATGTCAGGGTGGTTGAAATCCCCCATGTGGACCAGAGCCTTTGACTGCAAAACTGCTCCTGTCTATAGAGGGCCTCATCATCTCGGTCTTCCTGGTCAGGTGGCCTGTAGCAGACCCCCACTATGATATCACCTGCCCCTGTCTTTCCTTTAACCCTGACCCACAAGCTCTCAGTCAGCTCCTCAACCACCGCCAGGTGGAGCTCCATGGACTCCAGCTGGCCATAGAGATAGAGGGCAACATCCACCTCTCTTCTCCCCTGCCAGCCCTTCTTAGAGAGCCTGTATCCATACTTCCTGCAATATGATTGGCCTTTGGCACACAGAGGCAGAGGTGCCTCAGATGCCACCAACAGGACATTTTTATAAAAAGGATATGAGGGGAGAGAAAGGTTCATCAACATCCATGCATCAGTTATGCAGCTCTTCCTCCTGCTTGTTGAGTGCTAATACTCACGTCACTCATTCTTTCTATAGCTCTCCATGTGCCACCAGTAGCAAAGGTTCAGCCAGGGGGTTTGCAGGGGAGGGCTAAACAGTCTCAGTGTATCCAAAAGCCTCTGCTGATGAAGCAGGAGGAAGACAATGCAATCGCCCTGACCCACGAGACAGAGAGTGTTGCTTCTTACCTGGGGAAAGTGGTAGGTGTGTGCAACTGAGTGAAGTGACCCATAAGGGAAAAGAATGATCAAAAAGCTGAAACCTCTCCTCCGTGAGGAGGGAGGAGGGAATCCTGCAATCGCTGAGCTTGCTTTGGGAAAAAAGCTCCCCATTGCCTCTCAAACTACACATGGGCACTCAGGCAGTCCACAAGACCCACAGTCACTTGCAGACTTCAAATGAAGAGTTCCTAACCTGAGAGAAGGGATGGATCCTGCTCCTCTAAACAACCAGGAACTTCTCAGGAGGCTTTGGAGCATTTCATAACTGCATGGAATGGAGTCAAAGCCTGAGAAGTCCTGTTTTTTTCTCTATAATTCAAGTAACAGCCCACCCACATACTTAGACTGAGGTGTACTTTAGGACAATGGAAAGTATGAATTCTCTTCTTATGAGAGTTTCTTATGAAAACTTCTCTGTTATTCCATCAATCCTCTCTGTTGACACAGGATGACAGAGATGTAGTAAATCAGGCAGACAGTATTTTGGATGTTTTTCTTTGATGCCAAATCTCAGATCCTGTCCTGCTCATCAACATACTTATATGGCATCAGGAACTTTATCTTATACCTAGGGATTACTCCTTTTCCCATTCCTGTGCAGTTTTGCTGGCGTTACTTGCAAAACCTCCCTACTCACAGGCTGGAGCTGGCACTGGAGTGGCCATCTGTCTTTCCTGTCTGCATGAGGCTTTCATCCAGGCTCTTGTCTTGCTAGGAGCCAGGGCATGGCTCCTTCTGGCTCTCCATCCCACCAGGTGCTGGAATCCAGAGCTGCTAATGCTCCAGCCACTGAGGAGGCAGTGTGACCCTGATGCAAATGGGTAAGTTAGAACCTCTGTCAAAGGCATCAGGAAAAGTGATTTTACTGAAATATGATGTTATAAAAGTTCAACTTAACAAAGGCTGACGGCAAGGTTCACTCTATTACTGTACTGCACAATCATTTGAACAATGATTTGAAACTACCAAGGAATGTCACTGTTACCAAGGCAGAGACACAAATCAAGGTTACCATAATACAAGGTTATGCATGATATTGGTCTCTTACCAAAGATCTGCCACTGGTGAAAGATCTCTCTGCCACAAGGAGCAACCTTGAGAGATGTCCCAGCTCAAGAGGAGATCACCGCCATGCAGCCAAGCTGCTTAGCACAGAGAGCTCAAAAAAGGCTCACTCAGGGTGTCAAATTTATGGAATAAAGTGGTTGGCTTGTACTCAAGTTACATGTGATGGAAAAGGTATGCATTAGACTCCTTGTACCTACAACTTTCTTTGTTCCTTGATAAATGAGTCTTGCAAAGTCTTGCACCCACTTTTCGTATGTTAATTGCATGATTGGTGTTCCAAGCTCATATGCATCGATGTTCACTGGGTCACTCTGCTCCTTTGTGGGCTTTCAGAAAACAGATGAGAACCAAATAAGTTCTTGGCCCAGTTATGGATTAGGTGTTTACCTCCTTTGGACCCCGAACCAGACTAAAGCTAGTCAGTTTGGTTAAGCAGTTGAGTGCATCCATCACAGACCCCCATACCTGCAATACTGCATTTTGACCTGGGATCTGCCAGGATCTGCCAGGATCTGACCCAGTCCTAGGACCTGGCTGCCACAGCTGAAGCATGTGGACTATCCTGAAGCAAGCTGAGGATTCTGTATGCAAGGGTAGGAAGGCAGCAAAACAATTGCCCTTTCCCATAGAGAAAAGCCAAACCCTGTTCCCACAGAAATCAATAGCGAAGCTGTCGGGACCTCAGTAATGACAGTCCAGGTCCTTCCTAATTGTTTGCCTCCTAAAAGGAATTTTGCTTCATTAAGATGATGAGTCTTTCTAATTGGAATATTTCATTTGCTTCAGGTCTTGGGTTGTCTTCATGACGTGGCTGCCAACAGGGAATCAAAAGGGGCATCTCTGAACCTGCTGTGAGGCCATGAAACTTTTACAAAGCATTACATGTGGCCCGAGAACAAGTGGGAAGGCAGGTTCCCGAGGGAGTGCTTCCCTGTTTGATACCATTGTTATGGAAACTTAAAACTTCAGGGTAAACCTGGAAGACCAGTGAAATGCAAATGGCACGAGGCCCAAGAGATACTGTATTTGCTCACTACTCACCTTGTTTCTGCACAACAAAATGTCTGAGTTTCTGCCCTTTGTGAAAACGAGCTTTCCTGGGGTTCTAAGGATAAACTCCCTAGTAGGCGTAAAGGTCAGGAATCCAGCAGCGGGAGGTGATAGACACAAATCCCAACAGCCACTTGAGGTGCTTATTCTGCAAACCAACTCTCACACACAAGTGATGAAACCAGTAGACATGATGCAACAGCAAAACAAATGAAAACTGTGTGCTTTGTCCCAGGATGAGTTACCTCCTGGAAGTGGGAGGGCAAGAGCAGTTCCTCTATTGCATACCTCCAGGTTTTCACATCTGCTTGAACCCAGTTGGCCAATGATGACAAAAACTTCATGAATTTTTGTGAAATCTAACAATGTGATTTTAATAGCACAGGAAGAAACGTCCTTCAGCAGCAAAGTAAGTGACTAGCTAGAGGTGGTTCATTGCACAACAATTTACGAAGCAGAATGGCACTCTACCATAGTGCAAAATAATGCTCTTTTGAACAAAAGAAAGGGTTCATTTTTTTTGTTGCAAATGGCTTAATTAATCACTTCCCTCAGCTCCAAATGGAAAGAGGCTTGAGCTACAAAAGCTCTGCTTGTATTAACCTCCAGGCAAGCAGATGCTTTTCCCTAAAATCCATTTAGCTGTCAAAATGAGGAAAAAATGCCAGCAACAAAGAGGCTCAAAAACTGTGAAGTCCAGGCACTTTGATGAGGATATTAATAATTAATAATAATAATAGCAATAGTAATAATAATACACTGACACCCAGCTCTAGAGAAGAAATTGTTCCCATTTCTCCAGAAGGGAGAGGTAGGGCGAGGATACCACCAGCACTTTTACATTAAGTCTTTTCATGTAAATTACTCCAAATGGGAGCTCTTGCTCTTGCCTGCAGACAAAAGCAGAATGCATCACTGTTGCCAGACCACCTGGGACATGGGGAGGAGAGGAAATTTCCAGATGGGTTTTAAAGACAATTCATTTATATTTATATAGCCAGAATATTTTTTTTTTTCTGAGATAGCATTTCCCTTTGCTCTATCTAGACCACCAACAAAAGGAGGAGGCACAGAATTTCTATTGCATTAATAGTCCTGGTGTTTACAGTTTTGGCTTTTATGAACTTGTGAGAGATGTTTATTGAGTCATAAACTCTACTAATGGGGATATTATCTCTAAATTATATAAGTACTACAGTATTTGGGTTAGTTAAAAGAAAGGTTTAAAACAGTTACATACTTACAGTTTATCTCAGTTATCAACATGATCCCATAATGGGAATTTAATTGCTAATTGCTAGCTCATATTGCAAAACCACCACAATAACAGTACACAATATATAGCCTGTATAAACATGTCCAGACAATTCTATATTACAATTCTTTCACTGCTACCTTCTCATACAGTGGGTTTTTTTATTACAAGGATTTAAGTCCTAAATGCCTCAAATCAGGAAGTCCTCTTTGTCAGGAACGCATTTCCACCAGTGCTTCATTTGATGGGTTTTAGCAAGCCTCCTGCACACACCCAAGTGGCTTTGTGCAAAAAGGGACAGCCTTATACACACACTTACATACTTTGCTAAATAAGACTCTCAGAGAGCTCTAACAAGAGATATCCTAGTCTTATTTAAATCAACTCTGGTTTTCCTGTTTACCTCTCTGGAATGAAATTTGACAAAGACTCACCGACCAGAGGCTGCATGAAGCTCACTGAGGACAGTCAGGTCCTCCTGCTAAGCATGACCCCAAGTCTCTGATCAGGCTAAGATCCAGAATACCCCATAAGAGGGATCACATGCATGGTCAGCATGCAGTGTAGAACACGTTCTCCTCTGCCTGGTCTGCCCAGCTCAACCCAGACCACTTCCCCCTGCCTGAAGCTCAGTCCTTCCTGCATGTACCATACTCTCTGCAGTGTGGCCAAAACCTGCAGCAAGACTGGGGAGCAGCCAAGCAGTCGCCATGCGTGACCTCAGTGCTCCTCTAGCAATGCTGATGGATCCCAAGCATGGGGTTCATCTCACCTGACAGCAATGTAAACGTGCATTTAGCTGACTGTTGTAAACCTTTCTCAGCCAGTGCAGAGGAAGAGGCAGTGCCCATCACCCTTCCATCAGCAAGTAAGGGATCCAGAGAGCTAGGGCAAGTGTGGATATCTGCACTGTAGACATCTGAAGGCAAGCAACATCAATGTCACCCATAAACCTCATGCTAATTTAGAGGAGACTGTGTCCCACCTGCACCACAGCAGCTCTGCAAAAGTTCCTCCTCCTGTCTCTCAAGACAATGACATTCGTCTCACAGATTTGCCTTTGAAAGTGCGAGCTCTCTAAAGTATTGTTAGGTGGTACAATTACTTTTTGCTGTGAAAAGCCATGCCACTCTACTGCTTGGCAGGGTTCTGCATCAGATTTTGGAGAAGCTTGTTAATCAGCTCCTTTACTTCTCTTTGTTTATAGTTGTTAATATGACACTAGCCTGTCAAAAGAGAGCACAGAGGACAGATGGCTAAGATGAAGGACAGATGAGGATAGCTAGTTTATTTATGTGTAATACATACCTAAAGGAACTTCCAGGTGATTTAGAAATACCCAACTGTGCAGAGAAAGAGTTTATATAATCCCTCTATAGCCTTAATATATTATATCTATATTAACTTCCTGCCTTGTCTTAGTTGTGTTCCCCCCTTGGTTTTAAACTTTCATTGGATACTGGTAGGGACAAGGACTTCCCCAATAGCCCTAACTGGCTTGTTTGACCACTGTCTAAAACAAGAGTGCTGCTCCTGGCTGGGTTTGAGTTACCACTCTTAACAAACACTGAGAATTTAATTCAGAGCAAGCAGTATCTTTAAAAAGTCTTCTTTCAAGATAGTTGTCTCTCAAATGTTATCTATATTGCCCTCTAAAAGGTAAAAATATATTTTTAAATCTAACTGAGCTCAGATTGTGGTATTTTTTCCTCCTGAAATTGTAACTTATTCACAAACATGCTGCTGTTTTGTCTTTCTTTTTGTACTGGGGCTTGCTGCCTAGGCCACCTCAAAGAGAAAGAAGTGCTGTGAGTAAATATGAAACAGATACATTACTGAGGGTACAAGACATTATTGCCTTCCATTCCACTGAAGGGTCCAGCAAGACTAATGATTTATTACTAGTGACATACAGACTGCTGTTATCTGAATGCTGTCAAGTGACTGAAAACATCCAATATTTTGGTTATTGTGGAATTAGGATCCTTGCACTTTTCACAGAACTGTCAGAATTTGAAGGGACTTCTAGAAATCATCTAGTCCAACTCCCCTGCTAAAGCAGGATCCCCTAGAGCACATTACTCAGGACTGCATCCAGGTGGGTCTTGAATGTCTCCAGAGAAGGGGACTCCTCAACCGCTCTGGGCAGCCTGTTCCAGTGCTCTGTCACCATCACTGTAAAGAAGTTTTTCCTCATATTTAAATGGAACTTCCTATGTTCCAGCTTGTGCCCAATGCCCCTCATCCTGTCACTGGGGACTACTGAAAAGAGTCTGGCTCCATCCTCCTTGCACCCACCCTTTAGATACTTGTAGGCATTACTAAGGTCACCCCTCAGCCTCCTCTTCTCCAGGCTAAAGAGTCCCAGATCTCTCAGCCTTTCCTTATAAGGGAGATGCTCCAATCCCCCAGTCATCTTTGTTGCCCTCTGCTGGACTCTCTCCAGTGGTTCCCTGTCTCTCTTGAACTGTGGAGCCCAGAACTGGACGCAGTATTCCAGGTGTGGCCGCACCAAGGCAGAGAGAGGGGGAGAATGAATTCCCTCGACTTACTGGCCACACTCTTCCTTATGCAACCCAGAATTCCATTTGTCTTCTTGGTGACAAGGGCACATTGCTGGTTCATGGATAACATGGATAACACCAGGACTCCCAGATCCTTCTCCTTGGAACTGCTTTCCAGCAGGTCCACCCCTAACCTACACTGATGCATGGGGTTCTTCCTCCCCAGGTGCAGGACCCTACACTTGCCCTTGTTGAACCTCATTAGGTTCCTCTTTGCCCAGCTCTCCAGCCTGCCCAGGTCACACCAGATGGCAGCACATCCCTCTGGAGCGTCAGCCACCCTCCCAGTTTGGTATCATCAGCAAACTTGCTGAGGATAAACTCTGTCCCCCCATCCAGGTCACTGATGAACATATTGAACAAGACCAAACCGAGTATTGACCCCTGGGGGACACCACTGATTACAGGCCTCCAACTTGACCCTGCTGCATTGGTCACAACCCTCTGAGTTCTGTCACACAGCCAGCTCTCAATCCACCTCACTGTCCACTCATCTAGCCCACACCTCTTGAGTTTCCTAATGAGGATGTTATGGGAGACAGTGTCAAAAGCCTTGCTGAAGTCAAGATAGATAACATCCACTGCTCTCCCCTCATCTAGCCAGCCAGTAATGACATCATAGAAGGCAATCAGATTGGTCAAGCATGATTTCCCTTTGGTGAATCCATGCTGACTTCTGCCAATTACATTATTTGCTTTCACATGTTTAGTGATGATGTCCAGTATTTTTTCCAACACCTTCCCAGGGACAGAGGTGAGACTAATCAGCCTGTAGTTCTCTGGGTCATCCTTCTTGCCCTTTTTGAAGACTGGAGTGACATTAGCCCTCTTCCAGTCCTCAGACACCTCCCCTATTCTCCATGACCTTTCAAAGATGATGGAGAGTGGCCCAGCAATAATATCTGTCAGCTCTCTCAGAACTCATGGATGCATCCCATCAGGGCCCATGGATTTACAGATGTCCAGTTTGGCTAAGTGGCCTTCCCACAGAAGGTTTGCCTTTGGAAGGCAGAAATGTGTCCTGGGCTGAAAGGACAAGACAGGGAGAGTAGACATAGCAGTCAACTGAGCCCAAACTTTTTGTGAAGAGCTTTCCTGCCATGAAGTAGGATCAAATCACATCGGCACATCAGGGACAGATGCAGAAGGAGGACTTCAACATCTTTTCAATTATGTAGATAAACACCTGTCTGATGTTTGTACAAATGGCTCTGTCTCAAAAAAAAAAAAAAGTAGATGACTGTATGATGGGCAGGACATAAGAGAATAGTTTTTTGTGAGGAACTTCATTTTTGTCCACAGATTGTCTATGCCTGCTTGTGGCTACCATGTCTGAGGGGAGGCCCATCTACTGGTCACCAGAGCAGGCACTCTGAACTGGACAGGAGCAGAAGCTGATGCAGGGCTCTTATCTAACTGGCAGACCACCTGCACAAAAGGACAGCTCCTCTTTCCTGTTTGCAGCCTGCCATTTGCTTGCAGCAGCAGCAGCTATTCCAGAGAACTTGAAGCCTCTTATTCTCAAATGCCAAGTTGAGGAAATAAAAATTAACACTGAACTTGCAGCAGATCCCAGCAGTGAGATGGGGAGCTGGTACTGTAATGTGAATCTCTTCGTTCCTTCTGTGGACAGCACAGATAGTTGTGGAAAGAAGATATCTTTGGCTCCCCTACAGAGATAGAGAGCTGAGATTAATGGCAACTGTGAGGGCTGCCTTCCCCTTTATGCGATGCATGCTTTAAAGCTGTGGCCTCCTGCCATCTTGAAACATAACCTCGTGGTATTGTCTTCATTCAGGCCCCTCATCAGCAATGTAAAAAGAGAGAAGAAGCTGGTGGCAGGATTAGATGAGAAGTTGAAATATTCTGGGCAGCATATGCTGCAAGTCACATTATACAAAGAGTATTATTATTGGACTGCTCATTGGCTAGGGCTTTCCCTTCAGGAAGCACTGCTGCTTGTGAAAAAGAAAACCTGGTGAAAAGTGTTAATAACACTTCAGGCTGCAGCATATGACACATTGTGAGCTCGGTGAGAAGCACTGAAAATATTTTTCAGGCCCTACGTGTCCTGCTCCTAGGAGATCTTTTTGTGCTCGTCAGGGTTATGCAACATGCATGGGAAAAGAGGAGAAAGATAAGTGAGTGTAATAATTCTGAAGGGTATTAATACACATCCTAAAATACTGTCATCAGATGACCCATCTTAACCTTAAAACTAATTGGAGACCCTCATTGTTTTAGAAGTGAGAAACCACCTTTTGCTGTTCAGTTTAAATTTATTCATGGCAAATTATACCTATTTGCTCTTAGACTACCAATGTTCTTAACTGAAACATAATTTGCCTCACACAGCCATAGTGTACTTGGAGAGAGCTCCCATATTCTCTCTGATAATTCATTTTATTTCTCTAAATAATCCAAGCTCCTTTAGTCTCCTTTCTTATATCCATTCTCTTGGTCACCTTTATAGTTCTTTTCTGCAGAGGTTCCAGTCACCTTTCTTGACTATGACTAGGCTAGACCATGATTGACCACACCTATACACACAGTTCCATATGAAATTATATTTCTTGTACTATTTTTTTTTCCTCTGAAGAGAGGCTCCTCTTAGTCCTATATGCATAAAGGAAAACACATCAAAATCAATCACCCATCTCTAAAAGCTACTTGGGAAGTTATAAATGTTCAGAGTCAATCTTTCTTGGAAATCCTTGGCTGTACAAGAGTTCCACAACTGAAACATAAACTTCTGAAGTCTGGGGAACATAAAAAATTTACAAGAGCAACTGCATTCATTTAAAGTGAATCTTGGTGGCATGTTTTAAAAATTTTCAGCTTTCATCAAACGGGCTTCAAATGCAAGTTATTATTGTTTTGCTCCTGACAGTATCCCTGTGGTCAAACATTTTTCTTGTCACGTAAAAACCATTTTCCTCTTTTGGATCAAAAAGCACTACATAGTCTTGTCTACAACTTGGAGCACTCTAACAAGATTTTAGAGTTTTCTTTTGGACCTCCTGGACACAGACACTTTTTATCCATCATAAATATTTTTAATTATTTTTATTGTAAATATTTAACTTTTAATTATATTAAAAATATTTAACTTTTAATTGTTTTAATTAATATTTTAATTTACTAGTTTATTGCAAACATCTTCCTAAGCAGCAGCAACACACATAATTATGTTTTGCCTCAAGTCCTTTTTTGCTGACAAAAAAGGTAGAAAGTGGCCAAAAGCTTCATATTTTGCCATAGGGAGGGAAAATAATTTCTTCTCAGAACTAGAGGGGTTCGAGAGAAGACATACAATTAAGACCTTTATTTATACTATAATGCAAAAGTGCAAGGTATTTCTAAATGGAATTACAATTCAAAAGGGGATCTCCAAGTTTCCAAAAAGATTTACCATGTTAAGTTATTCTTTGAACTATTGCCTTTCCCTCAGTTTGGGGATTTAGATACATTGTATTCTCATCCTTGTAAATTAAACACTTCCTCCCTGAATTGTAATTTCAGATTACAGAAAGCACAGGGTTCTCAGTCTTCTGAATATGTGTGTGTCCTAGCCACTGGCAGCGGGGTGCTGGCTTGCATCTCTCCCCTTTCCCCTGTGGAATCAACATGGATGAGTCAGCTGCCCCGCTGACCTCAGCTCTTCCATTCTTTAAACTGGGTAAATTGCTTCTCTCACAAAACCATGCAGTAAATTCAGACCTAAACATGGCTTTGAGCTGGCATAAGCTTAAAAAGATGCAAAAATGCTGACAGGAACTCTATTTAGTCATGATGATTTTGAGAAAAGAGAAAGGCATCAAAGAATTTTCAAAGGGCAAGTACAGTGCTACTGCAAGAAAGCGGCACACTACAATTTATGAAAGGCAGGTCCTGCCTGACAAACCTCATCTCCTTCTATGACATTATGACCCGACTATTGGACAAGGGAAAGTCTGTGGATATTGTCTACCTGGACCTTCAAAAAGCATTTGACACTGTTCCTCATAGAATTGTCATGAAAAAACTGTCTGCTCATGGCCTGGATGAGCATACGATCTGTTGGATTAAGCACTGGCTGGACAGACAGGCCCAAAGAGTGGTGGTCAATGCAGTTAAATCCAGCTGGCAGCCAGTCACAAGTGGTGTTTCTCAGGGATCAGTGTTGGGACCATTTCTGTTTAACATCCTTATTGATGATCTTGATAAGGACACAGAGTGTATCATCAGTAAGTTCGCAGATTACACCAAGTTAGGCAAGAGTGTTGATCTGCATGAGGATAGGGAGGCTCTACAGAGACTTGGATAGATTGGATCATTGGGCTAATGTTAATTGTATGAGCTTCAACAAGGCCAAGTGACAGGTCTTGCACTTGGGTCATAACAACCCCATGCAACGCTACAGGCTTGGGAAGTGTGGCTGGTAAGCTGTCTGGCAGAAAAGGACCTGTGTCCAGGTGGCCAAAAAAGCCAATGGCATCCTGGCTTGTATTAGAAATAGTGTGACAAGCAGAAGTAGAGCCGTGATTGTCCCCCTGTACTCAGCACTGGTAAGGCCACACCTAGAGTATTGTGTCCAGTTTTGGGCACCTCTATTCAAGAGAGATATTGAGGTGATGGAGCGAGTACAGAGGAGGGCAATGAAGCTGGTGAAGGGCCTAGAGAATCTTATGAAGAACACTTGAAGAAGCCAGGAACGTTTAGCTTGAGGAAGAGGAGGCTGAGGGGAGACCTCATCACTCTCTCACTCTCTACAACTACTTGAAAGGACATTGTAGAGAGGTTGATGCTGGTCTCTTCTCACAGGTAATTAGCGATAGAACAAGAGGAAATGGCTTCAACCTGCAACAGGGGAGGTTTAGACTGGACATTAGGAAAAAACTTTTCACATAAAGAGTGGTCAGATACTGGAATAGGCTGCCCAGGGAGGTGATTGAGTCACCATCCCTGGATGTGTTTAAGGGTCATTTGGATGTGGTGTTGGTGGATATGGTTTAGGGGAGAACATTGTAGAGTAGGGATGATGGTTGGACTTGATGATCCCAAAGGTCTTTTCCAACCTGAATGGTTCTATGATTCTATGAATCATAGAATGGTTTGGGCTGGAAGAGACCTTAAAGATCATCTAGTCCAAGCCTGCTGCCATGGGGTGGGGGGGGGTTGTACTGAAACCCCTTCTCTTCATACATGCCTCACCAAAGAAAACTCGAGTGGCTACTCATCTGACTCACATTTAAAACAAAAAGTGAGAACTGGCAGCTTCTCTGCTCCGCCTGCAATATATTTACTTCTAGACTGGAAGGCTATAATTATCTTTGATACTGAGCAACTTCATACTGTGCTAAAACCTTGCTAGTATTTCCTCCATAAAATAACAAACTTGGACACAACCAGTACTTAAGCATCACTACAGGGATATAGCAAAACCACAGGTATAAACTACAGAGGAAGAGAGGAAATTTGAACAGAATTATCTTACTGTTCTACTATAGTCTGACCTAATATTTTAAGAGGTCATCCAACGACCTCATTTGTTTGCAGAACCAAAGCAGGGTTAGTTAGATTTTTCTCTGCTTGACTCAAAGACTTCTCAATACTTGTAATTTCTCCATATAACCAGACACAAAGAGTAGAGGATACAGTTTTAATTATGTTTGTGTAAGTATGAAAGAGTACTGTTTGTTGATTTAGATGGAGTTACAAACACACACAAAGTGTACATCTATGTTGGAATATGAAATTAAATGCTATAAAACCTGTAAGTGATTGTTTGACAATAAATGTTTTCGGTATCTAAGTAAGCTTTGGAGCTGAAACACTAAGCCAAAAGCAGTGCCTTGCACAGATCATATTATTCTTCCTTGCCAAACAGATCATCCAGAAGAGGCAAGTATTTGATCCTTTTCGCATTAAGGGATGGTGGTTGTCTGCTCCTGTGTTCTTCATTCTGAAATCAGTAATCCAAAGAATTTTTTAGAACATAATATTGAAAACAAGAACAATTGAAAGCTAGTAAATGTAAGATTGAATGAACTGCTTCATTTCACTAATTTGTGAAAAAGTGGACCTTTATATAGCACATCCTCTTAAAATACTACTACATGCACATTTTTATCAACCTTGCAGAATATCTTAAAATATTTTCTACCATTAGCCCTTTTGCAGATATTTTCAAATTAAATAATGCTATATTTTCCTCATAAGATACTTATACTTGAAAGTCTTGCAAGTCATCTGTACCTCAGCAGCAAAAATCATACAAAATAATAAGACAGAAAGAAATAAAAAGTCAGCCAAACACGCGCAAATCTCTTGCTGAAGTCTATCTGTCAAGTAAAGGTACTGTAGCCCAAAAATTTTGCTGTTAATACATGGTAAGTCATGAACGGAATGACAATTGGATTCTAAAGTTGAACAAGATTCAAATCCCTTCCTTTCTCTGATTTTTTCCATTTCATACTGATCTCTTCATTATAATATTCTTGGACTGTACCAAAGATAGCTCAGGTATTGTTAGGTAACTAACAAAAAAAGTCAATCAAACTGAATAATTTATGCTGGCACCATTTTGAGCACAGTTCATTAATACCAATGCTATATGTCAGTATGACAGTTTATATGTCAGTATGACAGTTACAGGAAGGCTTTGGAGCTGATGAGGAACTGATTACCGCAGCATGATTATGACTTTTTTTTCCTTTTTGATTTCAGCTGTAACCTTCCTCCTGTATCTCCATGTCCAGTTCTCAGCTAGGGTTCTTAAGCATCAGCCTCTCCTAGAAAACCCATCCACTGGTTGCCCTCCAAGCGAAGATAATATCTTCTTCACACCCAAACAAAACCTCATCTCTTACACCGACTGGAATACGTTTCACCACAAATCAAGGAATCATGGAATTGTCAGAGTTGGAAGGGACCTCTAGAGATCACCTAGTCCAACTCCCTCACCAAAGGAGGATTGCTTAGACCACATTACTCAGGACTGCATCCAGGTGGGTCTTGAATGTCTCCAGAGAAGGGGACTCCACAACCTCCCTGGGCAGCCTGTTCCAGTGCTCTGTCACCCTCACAGTAAAGAAGTTTTTCCTCATATTTCAATGGAACTTCCTATGTTCCCGCTTGTGCCCGATGCCCCTTGTCCTGTCTCTGGAAACTACTGAAAAGAGTCTGGCTCCATCCTCCTTGCACCCACCCTTTAGATACTTATGGCATTAATAAGGTCTCCCCTCAGCCTTCTCTTCTCCCGGCTAAACAGCCCCAGCTCTCTCAGCATCTCCTCATAAGAGTTCACTTCAACCTCCTGCTTGTTTCACAAGCACATTTTCCTCCACACCTCCAACTTGTGAAGGCTGCCTCTTGGTTCCACTACCACTCGCACCCCACCTTCACCCGGCAGGAGTCATCTCCTTTCCTCACCTGTCAGAAATCAGGTCATGCTAATTGGCTATGTAAGCCATGCAGGGGAGGGGAAAAAAATGGTCAAACACATTCAACAGCAAGTGTATCTGTACCTCTGCTTCTTTCACCCTTGCTTTTTGGTACAGAGCTTAGCACCATCTTCAAGACAAAAATCATCTGAGCACAGGCTCTGACCTTCTTTTTGTTCCTATGTTACTGATGCTCATAAGACCCCTTATCCTGACACAATCTTCTGAGAGCAGACACTGTTTAAATATGGAGCTATAACTTAAGCACATAATTCTTCTGTGAAAACAAAGAATACCTACTGAATAAAACCTAATGCACTCTTTGAACTACAGGACTGCTGTATAAAACATGTGGAAGGGCTTTGATTTTATCTGCACAAGATGGAAAAATTCTTATGACAAAGTGAAAAATAAACCACCATGGGAAGCAGAGCAAACCAGCAGCATTAGGACCTTGTTAGACATCACCAACAGTTTGAGAAACTACAGAAGAAAGCTCGTAAGCCAAGTAAGGCAGAGGATTCAAGTTAATAGCACAGTACTTGAGGAATAGTGGATTAAACTATGTCACTGTTGAACTTGAATTTAAAGGAATGCTGTGTTTCTAAATGGTCTGAACACAATCAAACACATTCTCTACAAGCATAGTTACACATTGGCTAAGCCAGAATAGCAAAACTACATGTTGGCTGAAGGGCTTTAGATTAATCTGTTGCAAAGTTTTTTACAATCAGCATAATTGCCTTATGCACTATCTATTTTGAAATTTTCCATTCAACACAAGATGGCAAATGATATTAATCTCTGCAGTTTGTTGATACTGCATTTTCATTTACCCCAAGTAGCAGGCTGGTGGTGATATACAGTTGATCCATCAATACTGCTCTTGCTGTACACCTACCAGTGATGTGGTGTATTATGTACAAGTTTCTGTGGAGTTTGAAAAAATACATAGCTATTTTCTGAAGTGTCAGTGGAGTTTAAAGTATTTCCTGACTATCTCAGCAATCAAACAGATTGTTTGATATGCAACAATTGCATTTGTGGGTGAAGCGGTATTCACAGCCATTGTTCATGGACAAATATGCCTGTTTCCCCTTCACTCTTTTTTTTTTTAATTCTAAAAAAATGTCACAGAGATGTGACACATATTAGGCACAGGGGTGTTACAGGGCTCCTCATCCCTGTCTGACTTCTCTGCTTGTCCTGGTTTGAGCCAGGGTGAAGTGAACTTTCTCTTTGCTGATTTTTATTTCTTTCTTTCAGTGAACTTTTTAGCAGCGCCAGTGACTGATAATAACCAAGGTCACTTCTGACTGTCTGCAGCCTCCCCCCCTACAGGGGAGCGGATTAGACTGAAGGCAGGATCAGCAAATCAGAATATTCCCTTCTCATAATATTTTCTCTATTTGGCTTTCAGTATAGGTTAAGACATCATGGAAGTCAAGCCTCTCTTTTTCCCTTTTATCTCACTTTTCTGCTTCCTGTCACTTCTATCACCCTCTCTTTGGCTCTCTCTTTTTTTTTTTTCCATTTTTCTTCACAGCAGACATCCGAGGACCCCGTCCATGAGCCCGGACACTCCCCCCTTCAGCTGGGAGTCACCAGGGAGAAGAGTTGCTGTGAGAGTCGCTGGCGGAGGAGGGAGGGGAGCGGGTGTTGCACATCTCTTTACAAATATATATATTCCCTTATCACTAATAATTAAAATCAATCTGTTTCACTTTTCAACCCAGAAAGCCTCTCTTTCTCATTTTTCTCCCTCTTTCCCTACCTTGGGGGAGGGGGGTGGGACTGAGACCATTATTGTTATTGGTTTGACTGCCAACCCAGAGCCAATCCGTGACATTGCTTCATTCTAAACCTCTCAGAAAAAAAAAAAATCAATTGATCAAAACAGGCACAAATATACAAAGAAGAAAAGCGTTGTGGTCTCCATTGGATAAAGCACTCATGTTAAAGTTGGACCAGTTATGTCAATCTACTGCATTGCTCCTTTGCTCAGATACACTGGTTTTACCTTGAGTGGAAACTTTATTGTCTGGAAAGCAGGGATTTGATTCTTTCTCCAATTCAGCCCATCCACAAACTTCTTATATTCCACTTGTTTATGGTCATCTTCAAACCTAAGCAGAATATGTTTAAGATCACTCCAGGTTATAGGAAATGTCTAACAAAGTTGTATCGCTATCTACAGCATACTAAAGCATTACCTTTTGGATAATAATTTTTTACTCCTCTATTAAGAAAAATTGGTAGGAGTCCAGAAAAACACTACCAAACTGTCAGGACTTCTATATCATACACTCTATTCCATATACTTTTACCTTATCATTGTCTTTCATAGCAGAATCCAACTTCCTTAAGGCTTATTACATTTCAACTAATTTCATTTTACTTTTGACGCATTGCCCAAACTTTTCTAATATTGGGATCTCACTATTCGTGACAAGCAAAGAGTTGGGATGATCAGTGTATGATTCCTTTGTGTAGAAAAGAAACAGGTAGAATCATATAATCAATTAGGTTGGAAAAGACCTTTAAGATCTTTGAGTCCAGCCGTAAACCTAACACAGCCAAGTCCCACTAAACCAGGTCCCTAAGCACAACATGAATACATCTTTTAAATGCCTTCAGGGAGGGTGATTCAACCACTTCCCTGGGCAGCCTGTTCCAGAGCCTGACAACCCTTTCAATGAAGAAATTTTTTCCAAATATCCAATCTAAACTTACCCTGGCACAACTTGAGGCCAGTTCCTCTTACCCTATCACTTATTACTCAGGAGAAGGGAAACCAACACCCCACTCACTCCAACCTCCTCTCACATAGTTGTAGAGAGTGATAAGGTCTCTCCTCAGGCTCTTTTTCTTCAGACTAAACAACCCTAGTTCCCTCAGCTGCTCCTCATAAGACTTTTGCACTGGACCCTTCACCAGCTTGATAGATAGAATGATAGCTTGACAGGGAGAATGACATGGGACAGCTGTGTTGTAACACAACTGACCTGCTATATATGGCTTCTACAATCATTTCCTGAAAGTAAGCAGTCCTTCAAAAATGCTATTTATACACACCTTGGAATCAATCTACAATTGACAAATACACAACTTATCAAATAATAGCCAGATTTAAAAATCCCAACCCTTGTCATTCGGTAGTTGTTTTATGGTACTGTTCTTTATTTCTATGCAATAAGTATATATTTGTGTCAGTTATGAGGGTCCTCTAAGAGCATGAAGATACACATGCTCCCAGTTAAGGTCTATAGGTAGATGTGCAACATGCCATCTCCCTTCCTCAAACTTCTAAAATCATTACCCTGCACTAATAAATGCCATGGGAGCAGAACTGAAGGCCACGTCAGCCTTCTGCCACTGATTTGGATGAAGCAGCTTCAGAAAAAAAGTCCTCAATTCAGCAAAACCCTTAGGTGATTAAGGCACTTGGGAACCACTGTTACTTCAGAGGGACTAATCAACTGCTTGAAAGATATCTACATGCTGAATCTACTACACAAATCATTCTTGAAATGAATGGTTTAACTGCTCTTCAACAAATACTGTACTAGCAGCTTCTGTGAATGACATTTGTCTCACCTAATACCACCTACATATAAAAGGGACCCGGTTTAGGCATATTAGCACACCCTGGAAGTGTGTGTGCTTCACTGGGGCCCATGGAAAGACAGATACAACTAGCAGACTCAATACCTATTCTTTGGTGGGAAACATCAGGTTAAACAATTCTGCCCTGTAATCTGGTGAGACAAATACTACTGCACCAGAGCAAGATCATCACCAGGAAACAAGCCTTTTAGAAAATCATTTTACCTTGTTCTTAATGAAATAGCACTGAAGAAAACCTGGGCCCCAAAACCCTTTCATCACTGCAGAGGGTTCTGGTAAAAATTAAGCATGAACGTACTTTTAAGGGAGAATTTACAGCACAAACTGGGAAAACAATACCAGAGGAGAAATAAATCTAGTGACAAAAATAAACTGCAATAAAATGCAACTCATCCTGTTTTTCTCCTCCCCCCACACCTTTCATTTAATAGTCAGCAGGAGAGATAATAACAAAATATATTGCGAGCCATAAACAGAGATGCTAGTGATAAACTGGAATGTTAAGTACAGTGAGTTATGCTGAAGATGAAAGCAAAGTCAGAAAAGAATGCTACTGTTACTAGTATTAAAGAGGAGCCTGAAACATTGCCATGAGAAGCCCTCCTATGATAGCTTGTTTCTTTATAATAGCTCACACGCAAGTTAACATTTTCATAAAGCCTTACTTTTGGGGAATATATCCAATATACAACAAAATTCGCATTCTCACTTCTAGGGGCTTCTTGTTTGTTTCAGGTTTTTGCAGGTGGCAATTGGGGGATAAAAAAGGAGGTTTGCATTAGAAGTAACAAGACAATAAAAACGCCTCTTGGAAAAAAAAAACTATGGCATATAGATTTTTAATTTCAGAACTACCATGACAATTGTTTTTTCTATTACTATATATGTATTTATATTTTGATCGTTTTGAAAAGTTAAAAGATTAAGTCTAGTGCCAAGATGCAGAGGTGTATAAGCAGGATTTTTAAATAAAGAGCAGGTGAAGGCGTGTAAGTACCTAAACTTTATTTTAAGGCAATGAATTCAAGGAAAGCATTCTTTCTGCTTTTGACAAACATTAACAGGGAGATAAGTCCTTTGATGTGATTGAACTAGCAAACTGAGATTACAACATGGGCATGAAGTTGACTATAACCAAAGATTTTGACATGGGCAGAAGAAATGGTATTCCTAAATCCCATATTGAAATAGCTACAGAAAGTAGCTTAAAATACTACTCTAGAATAATCCAGAGAGAAAGAAAAAAATCTACCCTTTAGATCTGTTTCCTGCTGTTACTTATGGCATCAACCCAGTAAAAGCACTCATTTGCAATTTAGCACAGGGCATCCAGATGGACTGAGGAGATGTTATCATGCATTACTAGGAAAGAGATGTCATACATTTCAGTGGTTAGAGTTAATATGACTGAAACTGACCGTGCTGTTCAGAAAAGGAAATTATATTTGTCTTATCAAGAAGATGCAACAAAGATCTCTTGAAACTATGCTTCTCTTCCGTTTTGCCCTATGACTTCACCAACGCATGTGATTTTAGGCTATAAAAGTCACTCCCCCATCCCTACCCTAATTTGCAGAGTTGTTTTTTTTCTTTTACATTACAGAAATAATTGCACATTGCTGCTTCTAAAAATATGTTCATAATGAAATAGTCCAGGTACATGAAAAATCTGGTTAAATCACATTATAACCATTCCTGAGGATGCTTTGGTGAGGAAAGGTTACTTAAAGAAAATATTTTCCTTCCCATCAAGAAATTTGTAACCCAAAAATTTATGTAAAAAGTTAATGTACACTCAGAGGTTTTTCAATTCATTAGTTTTGAATAACATTTAGTAAGGTGTTAATCTGATAATCATGCTGTTTTGTTCTTAGAGAAAATGTTGGGATTTCTCAGCCTGTTTGACAGTCTCTGAGTAACACAGGTATACACCTAATTGTCATAAGCTGCTCATATGAAAAGATTTAAAGCAGCAAGCACAGACAAGTCAATGCAGCTGAGCAGTATTGTCCTGGTTTGAGCCAGGATGAAGCAAATTTTCCTTTTACTGATTTTTTTTTCCTTCAGTAAGCTCTCTTTTAAGTAGCAGCAAGTGTTCCACCATTACAAGTATGAAGTAAGTAATGCCTAACATCTTTCGTATATATTTATTCACGTCTTGACCAACAATAGATTAAACCATCAATTCTTCAACATGCTGAGTAACAGAAAGAATTTCTTTTAGGAGATATAAATATTAATGCTAGAGAGTCTTTTCACCACAAACACCATAGGGATTCTCAGGCCTCAAAGGTAACAAGCAGAAGGCAGAGTGCAGGAGAACAATGTTGTGACCATTTCCAATCTCGCTCCTTCTACCAGGACACTTGCTGTAGCATGAAAAGAGGGTTTGCTCACTGAAATAAATAGGTCAGCCCTAAAAAAACATGACAGGTAGGCAGGCAGGAGCAGCCTGGCCTGGCCTAATAGTGGATTAAGAACTGGGATGACCATGTAGGAGGCACATTGCCATCAGGCATTGATACCTGAAACACTAGGAATTAACTTTTTCAAAAGCACAAGTGCACCTCTCGAGTCCAACAGACTCACCCTGGTACTGTGGAGAGGTGAAGAACCACATCGCTGCTTCTAACAGAAATTAAGACGTATTTTTAAAAATAGGGACATACACTTAACAATTAAAGTAACGTGGAACAATCGACACGCAATACTTGGAAACTTGCCATCCATTCTTTCTTCCCTCCATTTTTTCTTTATCTACCAGCTGTTTATATAGCCTGTGGGAAAGAGCTGCATCTTTTTAAGTCCCTGTTAATATACATTTAGCATTGCAGTAAATAAAAATAACAGAAAAAAACCCAACAACCCTAAATTAATTACTTAAGCACCTTAGGAACATACATTTATTAAACAAACTATAATGGTTCATTATGCCTGCCTAAATTCAAAGAAATGCTTATAATGACTTCTGCAGTTTTCTGGCAGAAACAATCGTGTGGCATCTGCATCACTTAACATATTTTGATTTAAAGCCTGTACTGCCCTGTGATTAAAAAAGTGAGAAAATGCTGATGAAGAAAGGAAATACTTTTCAATAAGCCAGCTCAGGTAAATTGGAAAAATGGACACATTGTTGGGTACCTAAATCCTACTATTACACTTCCCCACAATTAAAAATATAAATTTACTCTAGATAGACAATTTGAAAGGGTCTTACAAAACCTCAGTCTTTGTGCTAATTCTCCCTACATTCTGTAGAAACTGAATGGCCTTTGGGTACAGTAAACAAAGTCTTGGGTCATCTGGAAGCGATCACAAAATTAGACAGTAACTCCTAGTCCCATCCCATGCTTTTAATAAGTGACAGACCATTGCAGTGTGATTTACAAATGTAAATAATAAATACTTTAAGAGTATTACCTTTCAAAATGGAAAAATAACAGCATTAAGTCCTTCAGAAAGTCTTTGTCACCTAATCTCGGATAGCAAAGCTGAATAAACATACAGCTTCAGTCTTCAACTATTATCTGATCACATTGTCTAGCATAATTTTATAGCTGAATACAGTCCAGCTAGTGCATTAGCTATATATACTGATTTTGTGGGAATCAATCCAAAGACTTTTATTGCACCACTTTCTTCCTTGATAAATACAGATACACACAGTAGGGACACCACCACCACTTGCTTCAGAAGCATCAATGGACACAAAGTCATATGCTTCCTCATGCAAAAAAAAACCCAACAAAACAAGCAAAAAAAAACCCCAAAACAAAACAACCCCCCCAAAAAAAAAAAAAAAAAAAAAACAAACAACAAAAAAAACCCCAAACCACAAGAACCAAAACAAAACAGGGAAAGAATATTGTTGACAAACTTTGCCCACATTGAATTGCATACTTCCCAGGAGTGAGACTGTTCTTCATTAGCAATAAACCAGCCTGTTTCATGATTCTTTAGTCTTGAAGAAAACTACAGGAGGCAAGAGGAAAAGAAAAGTCTAGCTCTCATTCAGCCAACTCTACTCTTCAATTTCCAGATTACTGGAAATTAACTCCTTAAACAGACTTCAAAAAAAATCTCTCCCTGCCTCTGCACCCTCCTGAAACAATAAGCCTACCAAGCAGTGGTAACTGCACACATTATTAAGAATATGACAGTCTTCCTCTTAATCTGCAGTGCAGGGACTCACCACATAAACCACCATCTTTCAAAGCAGCTGATATTCTAACTTAGAACTGGCATTACACACAGTACTCTACCATGAGAAGTATTTCTTACACTGATTTCCAAGGCCCAGCTTCCCCACCATTTACCTTTCTCATACAGAAATCTGCAATACATGTTGGCCACAGCCTCTTTAGAAATGAAGAGAAATTGGTGGTAATTTAGAAACCCAGCTCTTATAACTCTCTCCTCCATTGCCTACAGAAAGAACCTACCACAGCTGAATTCTAATTCAGCTGTCATGGGTACCTGCCTAAAGCTGGGTGAAATCCAACTCTTAGTCCCCTCCTTATCTTCTAAGCTTATCTCTAATTTTTATTATACTGTACTGGGCTTTTTCTTCTAACTGCCTACCCTGAGACTCTTCAGGAGAGAAGAGGTTCATCTCAAAAAAGCTTTCCCTGGTATAAACTCACAAACAATAAACACGTCTCCGGGGCCTATGATGTGTCAGGCTTGTCTGTTTTTCATCAGCATTGATTTAGTACATAAAGGAAAGCCTCCAGCCCCTTGTCTGTGCATCAATTCAATTTCAGCCTTTATGAAGTAGAAACTATGAGAACCCCTTGTCTAGTACAGGATGTCAGTTGTCCTCAAAACACTTTTTGTGCTGGGTAGCTAGCTTAATGGGAGTTCTAAAAAATTAAATTTAGATTAATGCTAAAATTCAGACCTGCTTCTGATGACGAATACTTGTAACCTAAATATCCGAAGTGATTAATGGCAATCAAATTGCCAAGGCATCTATCTGGCTACTGCAGGGAACTATTCTGAAAGTTTTTGGTCTAGAAACGTGGGCTTTGTGAAAAACAGTGCTTTAGGCTTCTTGAAGCAGTCTTATTGATACTGATTTAAATAGGAAGTCTTGCTTGCAGTAAGAAGGTGTTTTATTAAAATGGACTAAACATTTCTGCCTGACAATAGTCTTCAGATGCTTAGTTTGAAAGTCCTCCTGAAATCAAGAAGCTTATCTACCTGAAAGCATCTAAACATGATAAGTGACAAGATCTGCTCCTGCTTTTTACACAGCATGAAGACAAGGACAAGAGGGAAAGAAGAGACCACTGAGAATGCATTCAAATCTATTACCAGAAAATCTGCTATGAAAACTAAACTCAACATCATAGGAGTGATTAAAACACCATAGGTTACTCTGAAGTCTAGTCTTTAATACAAGTGCACTGAATACCAGTTCTTTTTACTTCTATTCCCATTAACACTGCTAGCCGAGCAATTTAACAATTTCTTGGAAACAATTAAATGTGCTACAGAAAAATACCAAAATCGTGCCAACACTCCTTTTCCTTTTTCAAAATTACAGGAAAATCTGTTTCAGGTGAGATTAATAGGAGTAGCAAACCACTTTTATTTATTACTGATGCTGTCTACTTGATTTGAGGGCATTTTATTTTATTTGCCTTGGTATGTTTCTGAACTATCACATAATATGCTTTCATAAGATTATTGTTTTTACCTCACATATACACAAGAACAACTGAGGCAAGTGAATCTCACTGATAATGATAAGTATCAGTAGCTGATTCCCATAAGATTAACTCCATAGCATTCTGGCAAAACCCAGATGATCTACCATGCCAGAGTATATGAAGAGAAGTTTCTAAGATGGATGCGCTGTAGCTGATTGCAAATATTCTATAAATAGGAATGTCCACATACATCTAGGGACCTTCCAACCCAATACATTCTATGATTCTATGAAAATCAGTATCATGAAATGATTAATATTATATAAATTACAAATTCTTAAGAACTCTGTCTGCAGTAGACATTTAGCTTTGATTTGCACCCATGCATGCAGGTCATACTATCTGTCCTTAACTTACATGGTCAGTAAAGCTTGCAGATCATCATCCACCAGCGGCAACTTAAAGGACTTGCAAATAGTTCTGCACATCTCATGGGGCAGAACTCCACATCTACACAAACAGAAAGAGAGGAGGAGAAGTGTATATTAGATATTTTCCATACTTACTTCAAGTGAATGTTGCTGTGAATAGGAAAACACATGAGGAGTATCATGGTGGAGGTAAACAAAACAAGGTTTATGAAATGTAGCTATTATAAAGCCAAGAAACTTGAAGTGTACATGGTGGCTTGTCCCCACACACTAAGCACCTTAGTGACTCTCTGTGATTCTTTATCTGTGACATTAGAGAATGAAAAGGGCAAATAAGTCATATAAAAAAATCAGCTACAAGTCCCTTCTGTTTTCCCTTAAATCACTGTTTATCCTCTTTGATTTAAAATACTGTTTTACCTGTGTAGGGACATCTGATGATGTCACAGAATGTTCAGTACAGCAGCTATAATAAAAAGTACGCAAACAAAATGAAAAAGAGGCAAAAAGGTTATCCTTTTCTTATGAAAATTACAGTCATGCCAGTCTACTGTTAAGTGCTCAAAGAGGCTTAACATTACAAATAACATTCTACGGCTGCAATATATCATTTGCTCAGCAAAAACCAGAAAGTAGGTAGATTTACAAGCAGACTTTCTCAAATAACAGCTTAGGATAAATAAATAACAGCTTAGGATAAATAAAGGAAACTTACTTTTCACGGTCATTGTATATAAGCACTGCAGACAGCTGTTCAAAATTCTCAAAATTATTTTTCTTTAGTTGTTCTTGAGCTACTGCAAGGAGGAAGTGGAGGTCCATTTCATATTCTTCTGTCACACTGTAATAGCGCCCGAGAGTCATAATTTCATGTTCTGAAAAGGCTCCATCAGTGATACTGACAATCAAATTTCTGTTCACAAAAACAACAGCCTACATTAGTTTTAAGTAAAGGGGTTAAAAACAGTTAATAATCACTTTTTTGGGGGAGGAAAAAAGGATTAAAGTGAAATTATAAAATCACAGTTCACAGAATATTAGGGGTTGGAAGGGACCTCTGAAGATCATTGAGTCCAACCCCCTGCCAGAGCAGGACCAAAAACTAGGGCAGATCACTCAGAAAGGCATCCAGACAGGTCTGGAAAGTTTCCAGAGAAGGAGACTCCACAACCTCTCTGGGGAGCCTGTTCCAGTGCTCTGTAACCCTCACAGTAAAGAAGTTCTTCCTCATGTTGAGGTGGAACTTCCTGTGCTTGTGTTTGAATCCATTGCCCCTCATCCTATCCCAGGGCACAAGTGAAAAGAGGTTGTCCCTGCCTTCTTGACACCCAGGGCTCATGTATTTATAGACATTAATTAGATCCCCTCTCAGTCTTCTCCTCTCTAGACTGAAAAGCCCCAGGTGTCTTAGCCTTTCTTCGTAAGGAAGGTGTCCCAGTCCCTTCATCATCCCTGTAGCCCTCCGTTGGACTCTCTCAAGTAGATTGCTGTCCATGCTGTGTTTAGATCTTTAAACAATGCATCCACTGAAGTTTGAAATCCAGATCTGTTCAAGGAGTTATCATGGAAATTACCTGAACTCAAACTTTTGCAGGATGTCCACATTTCCTCGATAGCTGGCTATACATAGAAAATTACATAATAATGATAATGATGACTGAAGCCCTTTACCATAGATGCCATCCTGGCACAGACTATCAGCAGAGATTTTGTAATTTGATTTATCCAACGAGATAGTGAATTAACAAGTATTACCCTCTTTTGTTCCTAATTATATTTTGCATTTTGCAGTACAGAATTATCTGTAAACACAGAGCATGTACAATATTTGCATAAAATTGACAGAAAGAATTAACAACACAGAAAAGTAGGGCAGAAGATCATGACAGAGAACAGGTATTAATCAAGTGTCAAACCACACCTCACAAAGCATTGTGAAAGCTGGCACTGATGGGTAGCTTTCCAGGGAAAGCTGAGGGAAGGGAAACTGAAACTGGTCACAGAGAGAGGACAGAAAATTACATCCAACTGGTAATCACAAGCCCTCCTGACAAGAATGGAAGACAGGAGGCAGTAGGAAGACCAGTTTATGGTTGGACACTGCCAGTGCAGAATCAGATCCCGTGCAGGGAAGACCTTAAGATTCCCTCTCCTAAGACTGCTTGTGTGGCTCAGCCAAATCAGCCCCATCCTAGGAAGAAGAAATGTTCCTTAAATCCATATCATGGGCAAGTGATGGCACTGAATCATAGAATCATAGAATGTCTTGGGTTGGAAGGGACCTCTAAAGGTCATCTAGTCCAACCCCCCTACAATAAGCAGGGACATCTCCAACTAGAACAGATTGCTCTGTGCCCCATGAAGCCTGACCTTGAATGTCACCAGGGATGGGGCCTCCACCACCTCTCTAGGCAACTGGTTCCAGCGATCCACCACCCTCATACTAAAGAACTTTTTCCTAATGTCCAACCTAAATCTACCCTTTTCTAGCTTAAAACCATTACCCCTTGTCCTACCGTTACATGCCCTTGTGAACAGGTCTTCCCCAACCTCCTTATAGGCCCCTTTCAGGTATTGGAAGGTCACTATAAGGTCCCCCTGGAGCCTTCTCTTCTTCAGGCTGAACAACCCCCACTCCCTCAGCCTGTCTTCATAAGAGAGGTGCTCCAGCCCTCTGATCATTTTCATGGCCCTCCTCTGGACATGCTCCAACAGGCCCACATCCTTCCTTGTACTGGGGGCTCCAAAGCTGGATGCAGTAGTCCAGGTAAGGTATCACCAGGGCAGAGTAGAGGGGCAGAATCACCTCCCTTGATCTGCTGGCCACACTTCTTTTGGTGCAGCCCAGGACACAGTTAGCCTTCTAGGCTGCAATTGCACATTGGTGGCTCATGTCCAGCTTTGGATCCACTAGTACCCCCAGGTTTTTTTCCACAGGGCTGCTCTCCAGCATGTCTTCCCCCAGCCTGTATTGATATCTCTGGTTGTCCCAGCCCACATGCAGGACCCTGCACTTGGCCTTGTTGAATCTCATGAGGTTCACCTGGGCCCACTTCTCCAGCTTGTCCAGTTCCCTCTGGATGGCATCCCGTCCCTCTGGCATATTGACTGCACCACCCAGCTTGGTGTCATTGGCAAACTTGCTGAGGGTGCCCTTGATGCCACTGACTATATTGTTGATGTACATATTAAACAGCACTGGTCCTAGTATGGACCCCTGGGGGACACCACTTGTCACTGTTTTCCATCTGGACGTCAAGTCATTGACCACTACCCTCTGGATGTGATCATCCAGCCAATTCCTTATCCACTGAACAGTCCACCCATCAAACACACATCTTTCCAACTTAGAGGGAAGGATGTTGTGAGGGTCCATGTCAAAGGCCTTGCAGAAGTCCCGATAGATGACATTCATAAGTCTTCACTCATCCACTCCACTGTAGAAGGCAACTAGGTTGCTCAGGCAGGATTTGCCCCTAGTAAAACCACGCTGGCTGTCCTGAATCACCCCTCTGTCCTCCATGTGCCTTAGCATGTCTTTTAGGAGGATCTGTTCCATGATCTTCCCAGGCCCAGAGGTGAGGTTGAAAGGCTTGTAGTTCCCAGTGTTCTTCTTTCCACCCTTTTTAAAAATGGGCGTAACATTTCCTTTCTTCCAGTCACCAGGAACTTCACTTGACTGCCATGACTTCTCAAATATCATGGACAGTGGCTTGGCAACTGTATCAGCAAATTCCTTCAGGAGTCTGGGATGCATCTCATCAGGGAGTGACCAGTAATCCTTGTTAATATCAATAATTTGTTGCTGGTAATAGAGCTGGAGTGATTTCTGGATAAGCTCCTAAATGTACTTGTAGTATACCAGCAAATGGAGACAAGTTTTGGAGCTTAAGGACCAGGACTAGTAATTACAGTTCAGAACAATCTGCCTCTGCTTTATATTGTTGGCAGAGGGGAGAAGAAGGATGAATTTTAAAGACTACACTGTCTTTGCAGCAGGAGTTTTGTTGCCTTCAATGATTACACAGTTCTTCGTATCTCCTGGATGTTGACACAACATAAAAAAACCACCAGTAATGAGGTACACAAGGAAACCTAGGAGGCTTCCTGCTCTCACGAAAAAAAAATGGCCTGAACTGTAGGTTACCTCAGCTGTTACAAGACCTCTTGTCAAACCTGGCTTAGTGTAACTACATCAGCATTACAATTCCAAACGTCTGCCTCTGGTGAGCTCATGTTCGACAGGGTTTTTTTTAACAGCAAGCATCAACATAGGCCTCTGGGCCTCAGTCAAAATTAAATTACACATAATACTGCATATAAACTGCACGAAGAATAAACTTCACCATAATTACTGATGCAATTAGAGCTGTACATTGTGGTATCTGTGAGGGCACTGCATCACTGTGATTATATATCAATCTTTGAAAACAAATGGAAGAAATTCTTAGTGATGTACAAATTTCTGAAACATGAGTAAAACTTCTAGCTGGAGAGTAGTTAAATTCTTGAATGAATCTGATAAAGGGTCTCAACATCCACATGTGAACTGAAAGCAAAGAAACTTAGTTCCCTATCAAACTGCAAAGTTTTATCAATAAACATAATTTTTCACTTTCTTCCTCTCAGAGGCTTGTGTGGTCCTGTTCAAATGCAGGTATCTCTTCACAGAGTATGATTGCACTTACACAGCTATTAAAAAAAGGATGCTAAACACCATATAGTGTCTACTTTGATTCATCTGCTGCTTTTTTCATACTAAATAAATCAGAGAGATCCTTTATTTGCAGTGGCAGGAAATAAATATAAGAAGGCAAGCTGTAGACAGTAGAAAACCTTATTTCAGATTATGCAAACTCAATGACCAAAATCTGGCCCATCTATTTCTATTATCATTAACTTGTCAGTATTGTTATTCCACATACTGAATATTACTATTTATATTGTAGCAGCATGCAGAGATCCAGCCAAATCTGGAGCATCTTTCCTGAATACTGCAGACACAAAGCCAATACAAAGACAATACAGCCTAATAAGCCTGGCACTCTAAATGCTTGGACTGGGGAAGCTGAAAGCACATGGATAAAATCACCCATCTGAGTATTTCCACAGACTGGATTTCCACACATGGCCGAGATTTTTCCAGTGTCAGGATTTTAAAGGTATTTTATTTTCTCAAGCCACTCAGTGACAATCAAGTCACCAAAGCCCCAAGAGAAAATTATTGTCTCATTTGGGAATTAAGGAATATTCTAGTGATTGCTAGTGGCTAATGAGTGAGAACCGAGATTCACAAGCAGAAATACATCTCAAATCTTCCTGACAAAAAGAAACTAACTGCAACAATTGTTCCCACAGTTTAGTTATCTGTTGTTTTACTTTTTTTTTTTAATTATTGTTATTATTCTAGAAGAATAAAACAGATTGCAATCTGAATTTGGTAGAGAAAGAAGAATGAATAATTAACTGCTTAAGAGAGCTGTTTCTCAAGCTGAATTGAAGATAGGCATCTTTGTTAAATCCACATGGTTCTTTGTCTCTAACAGTCCTGCCAGTCACTTATGAGAAAAAGCAGTCTGGACAGGACCATGTGATGCACAGGCAACTAAGTTTCAGGGTTTTTTTTCTTCTCTTTTTAACAAAGCTTTCAATAGTTTTAATGGTATCTTAGGGGATAGCTTCAGTATACACCATGTATTTTCCCAGATGATGTGCCATAGGTTTGGATTCTGAAAGTAGTAAAAGTAAATAGTATAATTGCAATTCTGCTTCACTACATCACACTTACAGGTGTATTTTTTAATGCAGCTCATATAAAATTGCATAGGTAGTAAGGAAGAAATCTGAACAGCCAAATTCAGAACTCAGCAAAGCTTTAGCTATATATAAGAAAAGAGGACTATCATGCTGGTTGAAGCTGTCACACAGATGATTCCCTGTACTAAAAACGATCATTTGTAGTTAGTTATAATCATGAAATGCCACAACAGATTAAAAATAAACAGTGATCTACACAAGAAAATATGAAACTGAATGAAAAATACATATTCTAATGACAGAAAAGTGTCTTTGACTTTTCATAGATACAGAGTGCTCTTGTCTTTGTCACTAACAATGTTTCTTTCATTCTAAAATAAAATACATGGATAACAAAAAGAAGTGAGCCTTTAGATTACTGGATATAATATGAAGGAACAGAAACAATATCTACTATCACTATACAGCATAGATCTTAAATGTTCCTTAGAGGCAAATTCTTCCTCTGGCAGTGTGAATGCTCCCTGCTAGACCCCTTGCAGTGCCACTGCAGGAGGATGTAGACCATTAGTAGGCATTCAGGCAGGCCCCGGTGAACACTGAGGCAAACAGAACAGTGTTACCTGGATTTCTGTGGTGGTCAGGCAGAGAGCCACTGCATTTTTGTTGCTGAAACCGAGTGCCTCAGCACCATATAGCTAGACGTATCTTACTCCATGCCGCAGAACAGCACCAGCTAAATCAAACAGCTGGGCAGTTCACTGCTGCAGAGAGTATCACTGAGATTAAATTTACACTCAGCTGAGACTCTTCTTGATAAAATAAAAATCTTTCCCTGCTGTTTAAAAGTACAATCAGCCCTTCTAAAAGTGTACTCCACTGATTTCATCTCGCAAATGTTCCAAAACATTGACTTGCTCTTAGTGCATGTAAGAAGAAAAAGTTTTGCAGATTATTATTTCATAATTTGAAGCAAAACGATAATTATTTTATTTTAAACAGTTATTGTGTATACAAAATGAAACCTTTTCCCAAGTGCTATAATGTTTCTCCAGATACACATTAACTTTTAATTTTCTCCACTTCTTACTCTAGTAATGACATTGTCCTTATTAATGCAGTTAATTAGAATCCTGCTTCTGTAGAGTGAAACACCTGAGTCTAGAAAGATTTTTACCAAAAACTGCCAATAACAGGATCATTGCCAGAATCCAGGTATCTCCTCACCTAGCTCTACTGAAATTACTATCCAAGCATTAATCATTGCTCTCACTACTGCTTCCCAGTATTTTCTAAAGATGCTTATCACAGCATCCTATAATTTCAATATACCATGGTTCTGCAAAGACTCTCTTCTTTACCAATGATTCAGAACCCAAATAACATCATTTTCAGGAGGCCAACTCAAACATTGCTTCTTGAATTTCAAAACTAGTAATTAATTTGTCTGACTCCCTCAGGATAGGCTTTTCTTTAGCCTTTGGTGTATATATTACTGCTGACTTGCCCTTGTTAACAAAACCCTATGCCAGCACCATAAAAATGTAGCCAGATTTTAGTTGTGCTTTTGAGCTCACCTGAAACTACTCCATTTCTCTTTTTTTCTGGGGCATGGAATCACCCTCTTTTTTTCACATACAGTCTCCAAATAAATGCAAAACAAATGTCATTTGTCAGCCAACATGTGCAGACAGCATCAAGACACAGTTATGCTCTATACTTTTGGGGGGAATGTGCCTTCATTAAATATTAAAAACCAAGATCCAGTGTCTTACCTGAAAGGGTCATAGTTGATCACCTTGGTATGCTCGGGGTCAGTGGCTGCAAACACCTGTCTGATTTCTCGGGAACGAGGCTCTGCTATGTCTTTCAGTTTCTTGAGGATGACACCAATATCAGCCATGGGGAACTTCACGAAGGAAAGGAAGGCACAGATCAGAGAAAAAGGCACTATGCAACCAACTATGCATGTACCAGCAAGAGTTGTCAAGTTGAACTGCTAAGTATTATTAGTTTCTTCATTGTCTCACTTCAAATGCATAAATCAGCACTGTGCTAAGTTTGGAGGGAAGCTTGCTACTGAAAAAATTGCCTCCTACTGACAATATAAATAATCAAACAAAAATCATCAGATCATGCACTCTCAGATGGCTTATTCCAGCTACATAAAAAGACATCCACTTTAGCTTCAAACATTGATTTGTTAAAGCAGAAGCAGAAACATTTAAAGTACAGTTCTAACAACTTGGTCCTCATTTTATACTGGTGTATTTCACTTAATTCTTAATTAATAAAACTCACCACGTTAAAACTATTCTTTTCACCATTGGCTCTAATGTACTGTTGAACAGATATTCTCATTCATGTTAGACTGAGGATGCTATTTTTACATACTCAGAATTAGCAGACCAGAAATTTGTTAGGCACACACTTTTCCTGTCATATACAAAGAATGCATATTTCTTCTGAATATAGGCCGTTAAATTTAGATAAACAGAACTGAAGCACTTAAGCTTCCACCGTATTTTCAAATTTCTTTGTTAGATTTATTTGCTATACTTTATTTTAGCATAAAACATCTATGGATTTAATCATTAGATAGAGATTGAGTCGAAGCATGAGTATCTGATACGGCCTTACATCTGCCATGCTTTACCTAACTTACAAAGCACAATGAACTGTCCAAAAAAAGCTTTTTTCCCATTTCTTCCAGTAAGCAATGTTGACTTAACTAGCAATTATTTAAAATTCGGTATGGCTGGTATTAATGACCTAATCACAACAGAGATTGAGTCTCACTCTCAATTATGCTGAAGTCTGTCTGCAGCATTGTATGAGTTCAAAGGGATCTAGAAAAAGGCATTTAAGATCCCTATGGCACTGCCAGGGCAGTATGAAGTGATCCAAGTTCAAGAAATAAATCAGTGGTTGCAGGTAATATGCTCATATTTAGAGAAAACAGTTGCTGCATATGCCAAAACTGCTCCAGGCACAACCCTGGCATGCAATGCTGCACAAGGAAGTGGTGTGGAGCAGCTAGACCAGCAGTCAAAAAGTTTTAAGAGCCAGTAACTATTTCAATCCCCTCCCCAAGCTCTCGTTGTTTGGGCTGCAAGCACACAGCTTTTTGCTGAAAAAGCAAGGAACACAGACTGAGAACAGACTGGGCAGAAGGAATCAATCAGCCGAGTATTAAAGATGGACAAAGTGTTCCGTCTATTTAAAAACCTGTCTTCTCTAAATTATCAAAGCAGTTATTACATCTTTTTTTCTGAACTACACATTCCAAACACCTACATACACATCGAGTATTTGAGTAGCATAGCAATAAGTCTTTACTCGCTTTCCCCCTTTCTCATGTAACTGCTGACATGCTAGTAGCCACAATCCAGTTTTTGTTTGATTGTCTTGCTGAAGTCAGAGATAATTGTGATTAATTGAATGGAAGTAAAATCAACCTCCATGTTTGTGCTGCAGAAGCCTATGAAGTTGAAACATTTGAGACTATTTCAGAGATTATTAATTCATTTCCAAGGAGGGACAGCCATACATTGTTTGAAAGTGTCCTCCTCACACCTGGATAATATCAGGACTGTATCCAACGCACGTGTACTGTTTTGCAAGCAAATTTACACTTTCTACATACATCTTTCTTTCCTCAAATTGGAAAGGAAATTAAAAGTGTTGAAAAGTTTTGAGAATTTAATCCTTAAAGTTACCTTCAGGAAAGTTGACAGTCAAAATTACAAGAGTCAATTATTTTTCTCTCCCCATAACTTAAAAACAATACAATAGATACTATTTTGAAACAGAAAATTAAACGTTGCCAAATATCTCATAGGGTGTCAAACAAATGGTTCAATGATAGCAAAATCAATTCTCACCTGCACTGTGATTACCCAACCAAAATTTCATCTAAGTCAACAAATGCCTCTAGAAAAGTGGTCATAATGACATTTTCCAGAAGAAAAACATTCCACCTGGATTTCTTTCACCAGTTTTCAGAAAACTTACTGTATGATCTGCTGAAAGGAAATCTCTGTCTATTCAGAAGGAAAATTATTTATGTTTCAATTTTAGAAACAACTGACAAACAGTAATCTTAAAATGGTTTTCTCTTCTTCAACCTATCTTCCAGCTCTACTCTTCCCTAATAATTGCTGAAGTTCTTGTGATTTAACTACATAATGCCCTGATGAATTGAGACAAGGTGTGTCTTTACCTCTGGAGCTCTATTCAAATGAAGAGAATAAAACATCTATCATTGGGAGAATCAACTTTTTTTCTACCAATTGTTTTAAAATTTTAACTGTGCAAAGAACATTTCAAAATTCACTCCAAGTATTTTTAGTGTTGCTTCTTCCCATTTTGCAGATTTTATTTTTACAATCTACAATCATTCAGTCTGGAAAACTAAAATCTCACTTCTTTGATCCAAGATAATCAATGCAAACAGCAGTTTCAAAGAACATTTACAATCAAATTATGTGCTTTGCATTGTGGAGAATTCTTTGGTTTTGATACTGCTAGAAGGACAAACAGTCCAGCAGAAAGAAAACATACTGTATATAGCTTTGTATTTTACTGCTTAAAGCATTTAGCAGTCGTAGCATTTACATCAACAAGCGTTTTGCAGACCTTCATTGTTATTCCAGGGAAGGCAGGTGGTGCTAACTCCACGTTAATTTACAAAGGAATCATGCTGTTCTGCTATTTTCATTTGAGTGAGACCAGCGTGTGTGGCCCAAAGGCAGTAAAGGGTCAGGTTGCATCTATCTCTGCCTCAGCAGCACAACAGCATCAAGATCAAGACTCACAGTCCCCAAGACTGTGCTAGGTCTACTGGTGTCTTGGGAGTCCTGCAGGTTCACTCACTTTGGTGAGCAAGCAGACAGGGAACAATTCAAACTTGCACTAAGAACCTTCTCCCATCTCCATCCACAACAGGTCTGGACAAGTGGGAGGACCATAACTTGCCAAACCCTCCTGGACATTTTCCTTAGCTGTGCTCTCGGCAAGCCTAAGCAAAAGGGCAGCTCTGGAGGTCTGCTGAAAGCACAACTCCTGCTGTTGTCTCACCATGAGCTATGAAGCATACATACAACTGCAAAGTCCTTACAGCACAGCCTAGTCCAAAGGCTGATGTTCAAGATCACCCTGTGACGAAGCAACGATTCAGAAGAGGGACTGAGATGCAGAAACACCTTGGCTCCTGAGCTGGGTCTCAGAGCGACTGGGTCAGAGCTATAGGTAACAGGAATTTCCAAGAATACCTGAGTGCATTTATTCAAATATTGCAGCACAAATTTCATTGAAATAGTAATCTACAGTTCTTATCAAGATAACATAAAATCCCACAAAACATTCTGTGACTTTTCTGTGGTTCTCCATCCCTGTACTCCTTCTTTTTTTACCTCTGTGACAATTGCTATAGGACAATCAATTTCCTCCTGTTGGATGTGCTTCTGGCTTTGGCAAATGAGGGCATCTTTACCAGCCATTTGTGTAATGACTGATAGCATGAAGTTATACATCAGCAGATGCTCCCCAGCTCTCTTAACTGTTTCTCTCCCCTCTGAAGGCAAAACTAAAACATAGTGAAACTCAGTACAACTGTAAGCTCTAATTCCTGTTAAATGGATTTCTAATATTACAAGGGAAACATTTTGGCAGATAAATATGTATGAACCCAAACACTGAAATCAAGGAATAAAATAGCTTCATCAGCACACTGGATGTGCCCACATCTTGAGTACTGTGCACTGTTCCAGTCTCCACATCTCACAGTTGCCTTGCAAGGACAGGCTAAAAAGGGTGAGATGCTTAAATAGATAGGATTAGGCTGAGGGGGAAGAATGTCTGAGATTTACAAAGTTATGAAGGCAGTACAAAACATCAATGGGGATCTTCACCAAAGCCCAGAACACTAGAACTGGCATTGAAACTAGAGGGAAGTTGGTTTAAATCAGATAAAAGATACTTACTTCTTTTATCATATATATTTTTTACACAGAAGGCAGTGAATTTTTCAACTTGCTGCCACAGAAAGCTGTGGAAGCAGACAGTATCTTTAGGATCAATAAGGGTTGGATCAATTCAGGGACAAGAAGTCCATAAACAGTCTCAAGAAGGAAGAGGTGAGGATATACCTTCTACCAACCCCATATACAGGAAGAGTGGATGCTGAGAAAGTAGAAGGGGAATGGATGGTAAAGAGTGGACAGACTTGCATGCACTCCCTAGCTAGCATCTCCTAAATCTGTTGCTAGACAGACAGCACGGGGCTGTGAACTCTGAGTGAAGAAAGTGGGTATAAATTATTCTGAAAAAATATGTAGATAAGGTACAGTTCTTAAAGATAACAGAAAATAACAAGAGCCTGCTTCACCTCATTTGCATGCTTCTCCATGTAGTTGAACGTGTACTCATCAGCATCCACTAAAAGAAAGTTGTGTCCATGGAAACAAACTCTGGATCCAACAAACAGATTCTGAGCCTTGAAGTATTCAGATGGCTTGCTCTTAAAGAGCTCCTGCCCAGGCTTCTTAATGCGACCTCTTTCCAAGAACTTCCCACCAACTATCCCTATGGGAATAGAATTATAAATAATTAATTGTGGCTTTACTTGGGAAAGAAAAACCACAAAAGAAAACCTGAAAGACACCCCAAACCAGCTGGTTTGTATTTAAATATCAGTTTTCATCTTTGAATTTCGTGTATTGGAGTATACTCTCCCCCTCCCTTCTCTTTGGTGAAAGAAGTGTCTGGGCCAGTGACCACAGCAACAGTTACATTGTGCATATTCTGTGACATGTCTCGTTTGAATGCCTGCCAAACACCTTCCCCTTTTTTCTTTTATTTAAAATGGGACAGAAATGTGCCTCTTCAAATCGTTCCCATAACCCTTTCACCAGTCTTGGGACTGACCCTTGAGAAATGTAGATACAAAATGTAAGATGCAGGCAAATATCCTGGAACTGTTACAGGACAAAAAAACTAAAAAAAGAAATCACAACTTAGGATAGAATAGTCCTATGAAGATCATGCACTATAATTCTAAGTTGTTTTTAAGGGCTTTTGAATGTAAAAAAAAAACCAACAACCAAACAAAAAACAAACCAAAAGAAGCAAGAGTGATACGACACTATCTTCCACATACTGTTCTGCCAATGCAATTTAATTGCAATCTGCTATTTCCTTTGTGAGCTGAGTATGTCACATTCTTTCTTTTCACATTATATGATTTTATTAATGCCACCAGAAACTCATTGTAATGTTCAAGGGCATGTAAGATAATAAAAGGAACATTTAGCTTTCCAGTACTACCTCCTGGTGCACCACAAGACTGCATTGCATATACCAAGCTTTCTAGAAAATGTTCTGTCCCATGTTTAGTTTCATCAGGATATGCACCCTACAACAACTCTGGACTGCCTGGGGTTCATTTCCTGTTTATACTTGAGTTTCCAAACCAGAAGTCAAAAAGTGTACTTTAGTAACATTGAATGATGTCTTACATATTAGGTAGTGATTCAAGTTCAGTAAAAGGCTGATGAACAGTGTAATTAAAAAAATGTCTTTTATAGTAAAAATTATAAATTAATGTGAAACCCAAACTACTTATTAAACCAGAGTTTGGCTCAGATGTCTGTCTTAATTGCTTTACTAGCACCATAAAAGCAAAAGGCAAAAAATATGCTATGGTAATGGGCAGGTCTAGCTTGAATAAAACAGTTATTCAAATCACTAATGAGAGTTTAATCTGAATACTTTTTTTTTTTTTCATCCAGTTATTAAAACAAATATGAAATTTCAGGTTCTATAATGCTGGCAACTGTTTGTAATATTTAAACAGAACTGGTCACTGTAAGACTGGAACTTCAATCTTGTCTCTGCATTTTCCTGCAATTGTATACTTAGATTGGAAACTTACTGTAACACATCTGTTTCATAATTGTTTTTTAAATGTTACAAGTGAGTACATTTCATGTGGTATAAAGCAAAACAACCAAAAATATCTCATTAAGCTGAAGATTTTACTCTGAAACCTGATGAGAAAATTTGATGGAAATCTACAAGAGCCAGGCTCAAAGCACAAAATAAACACTACAACCAAAGACCCTCTTCCATTAAGATCAGATCAGACTTTGCAGGTGTTTGTACAGCTGCTGGCTTGGTCTTAAACTGAGTAAAAAAGGAGTTGTGATCTCCTACATGGGGAGCCAAAGTTCTAATGCTTTGACCCCCATCCCAGCAAGTGCTTCAAGATGTCCAGCCCTGTGCATTTCAAATACAGTTTCGCAGCATTACTAATAGTGTGAAGCATTTATCTGCAAGATTCAGGTTGTTGGACTGAGAAAAATAAGAGCAACTTTATTACTTCCATCTTAGGACTGAGATTTGGAACATTTTTACTTGCCAATTTGTATCAATTAATAAAAAAGCTCTGGCCTTACACCCCTGCTGTTGAGAGACTGACCAACTGACCACATCTGCAGTGCACCTTGCATGGCTCTGACTCTGCTCCACGTGCTATGTGATAAATCTGGGATCTTAAGACACAGCTATTATTTTTGTGTGTTCAAACTGTGTGAAGGTATGTGATGGCTGTGCTGCACTCCAACAGTGGTGTTTTCCAGCAAACAACTGAAGGCATGAATGGCAGCCCCAGGGGTTGGCAGAAGGACCTGAATTTTTGAGTGTGCAAAACCTCCTGGGATAGTGTTAGATGACTGATAAGGCTGGAGCACACCACACCTGGTGCAGCCTTGTCCTTACTGCCTTGCAGGAGAGTTTCCTGGACTTAAGTATCCTCCAGGAGGGGGCTCAGGCTCTCTGGGGCCTTGTTTAATTGGAATGGTGTAAAGGAGAATCAGGAGTGACTGAACAGGCAATACTTATGATTGGGGTCCAAGATTCAAGCTTTTCCCTGAACTTTAATTTAACAGTGCAGCTGTACCCTTAGCATCCTTTATGTCTCTGGACATAAAGAATACCAGTCAAACACATCAGGAGAACTGAGCTGCTCTTGAGCCTCACAGCAGCATCACACAATAAATACATACGTAAGTGTATTTATCTTTAGCTCTAATAAAAGAAGTTGCATAAATTACAGGCCACTGGATGGCAGGAAACTAGTAAAATAGTAATGACAAGACACTGCTGCCAGAAGCAGTACTAAATCTTTATGTTGCAGTGGAGCTGGTCCAACTGGGAACACTCATTGAAGCCTAGCCAGGTACTCTACACTTTTTCAAAATGTCTCTAAGAGAATTGCTTGCATTTTGATTGGGGGTGAGGTTGGTATTTATGCATTTGTAATATACTTGGATACAAGCAGAGATGCCATTAGAAATTCTTTGCATTGAAAAGGCTCAAGTCTTCTCAAAAACCTACTCATGTGCCGGGCACTCAAAACACCAATACAGAAAGAGTTCAGAATATAGATGGATCTAGAGAGTTGCCACACTTCCATTTTTTATGGATGTGATGTTAATGGCAGGACTGAAATAGATTAACATCAGAAATCATTCTCATTGAAGGCCTAAAAGCAAGGTTACAAGAATACTTAGTCCTTAACTGGACCTCAGAAAGTCAACTGCTGCCACCGAGTCTGAACCAAAGGAGAGTGAACAGTCCTCCCTAGGACAGTCTTTGCTCTACACAGTGAGCTGGGAGTACCCAGCAGGTCAGTACTGAGCACAGTGAGCTGGTCACCATGGCAGAGTGTACCTGAAGTACCACACTAAGGTGCTCTGTGCCAGGAAGATGCTGTAGAGCAATTCAAGTAGCATCAAAAGAGCTAAAAAAGCTAGTCATGTGGTTCCACAAGAGCCCAACATGGTAACTAAGGAAACTAAGGAAACCTTCTATTACTCTTTCTCTTGTCTTTGAGAGAATGTGATTTCCTGATTTTTTTTCTCTCTATGGTTTTATCAGAGGCTGACAGCAGCTTTTAAGCATCAGTCCTTCAACTGCACATGTTGAGAGATGCCAGAACACTCTGAATGTTGACTGCTCTGAAACTGCTGCTGCAGATGTTTTGTGGGCTTCACAGAAATACACTAATCTCTTCAACTGGATCATGCTCAGCCAAGGCTTCCCTGTCTCTCTGAGTTACATAATGACTTCTTGACATCCTTCCCAGTGCTGTGTCCTTCCATCCATGTGCAAGGCATTCCAAGAAAATAAAATGATGCTTGGAAATCACATAACCTCTAATATCCTCAGTTGTAGGTAGCCTACAACAAACAACAGTGGTCAAAAGAACTTAACCATGACAACATTGGGTGACTATGCTCCAGCAACAGAATAAATGTGATCAAGCAACTGAGAAAAAAAAAAAAGTCTTTGTCACTTAAACACTGATAGTCTGGCTCTTGAAATTCAGTTCAGTGTTATGCAATCACACACATCCAGATGCTAGCACAGCGCAATCTGCTCTCTTTATATGCTCAACACTACATGATTAATGATAAAGTATGCTAAAAAATATCACAGCTGTGGTGTTTTCATGAGCTGCTTCTATGCAATGGATGCTATATAGGTATCACAACACCACATCACAATCTTGCAAAACAAAGGATTTACTCTTTCACTCTTGAGGTCTTACATTTCCTGTCTCTACTTATCACCAGTTACAACACAATTACTGTATGTTATCCACAGCAAAAGCAAATTTTTAAAGGCCAAATTTGCAAATTAATATGTAGTAAATGTTTTAATGCATTAAACTTCCAGTTCCCAAATGACATTGTGAAGTACTGTCATGCAATGAACAGTGTTAATTTGAGTGATGCAGATTATAAATTACTATGACATACAGCTATGAAAGTGAACGCAGTATAGCTGCTGGTGTAATTCCCATTGCATTTAAAAATCCACATCCCTGCTTCTGCTAGTGCTCAGTCTGGCCACAACATTTATTGTAAACTCTAATCAAATGAACAGGACAGCTGGGACTGATTGCAAGACATTACTGCATCTTACCTGTGTTTTGCTGTGTAAGTTCAAAAACTGAAATGGTATCATCACTGAGGAAGTAGGAAATAATGAATTTCCGATCCTTGTCAATAGGACTATCTGTGCTGAGTTTTGCAACAAAGCGCAGTATGTTACTTTCCATGCCACTTCTAAAAAGAAAAAGAAGAGGCAAGAAATCAAAAATGGAGTATAAGAAAAGTTTTCATCACTAAGAGATGCATTCTCCTCAGTTTTGAAACATGCACTAATTATGTTATTCCTGGACCAAGAAGGGAAATGGAAAAAGGTTCCCTACTTTGTCAAAAAGCATTTTCAGCTTAAACTAACAGAACCAACTAGAGTCAGCCAGATAGAAAGGTATCATTTTCAGAGGAAAATTTCCACAGGTCTGGAATGAATTTGTATTCAAATTCAGTTGCAAATTAAGCTCCAAGTTTCTTTCCAGAAAATTTATAAAGGAAGAACACATTTAGGTATGTATATTTTCAAATCACATTCTGAATAGCAATAGATACTAGGATTACCTCCACAAAATCAGGCCCCACTAGATGATTTTACTAGTTGGGTATTTGTTAAGTGATTGTGCTTTAAATTATTTACAGTACCACTACATGAACTATCACTACATTCCCAAGCCTGTTTCTAATAGCTTTCTTTTTTTACAGAGGTTCTACAGGTGAATCTCTAGCATGTCACTTCGCTTTCTGCTTAGGCCTTAACAACCACGGCCTGACAAATTATTACATGATGAAAAGTAAAGAGTTAATACTTTAATAATGCTACAATAAACTGCATTAAATTCAGCAGACAAAAAAAAAAAAATGTCAGAAAGTCAAACAGAAAAACAAATCAGTGTTGGACTGATGAAACATACAAAATTCCTGACTAATTCCTGGACTAAGGCTTCCATTAAATTCCCACTGAAGACAGCAGAAGAGAAGGAGCTACAGAATGGGAGGGTCAGAATATTTGCCTTCTCAAAAGAGAATTTTTGCTGAGTTTGGAGAAAACTGGAGTATTGTGTCACTAAACTACTCCTCATGATTCTGTCCCTTAGAATTCTGATGAGCTGCATACTTTGCTGAAAAAAAAAAAGACACCCTTACTGAACATCTATCTCCTTCACAAAAAAACCCACAATTTTTAAAGTTGGAATTATTTTTCACTGAAATACCTGTCTTTCTCCATGAATTTTTTGAAATCTTTTTGGGGAGGCTTGAGAAGCAGACTCATACAGGAGCAAAGAGAATCCTCTTCGGAACCAAATCCAGTATAAGGAGGAAACGTTTTTTCTGGTTTTGGAGGAGGTGGTGAAGCCTTATATGGAACTGGGGTGAAATCCTCTACAACAAAGATAGTAAGACTTGTTTATTACTGTTCTGATTAAGCTAGTCTACCAAGGATTTAAACTTCCAATATGAATACTTATGAGCCTATTTCTGTAACAGAGCACTGATCAAAGTCAAACCAGGATCCTTCTCACTGTTACAGGGTAGAAAAAGACTCCATAAAAGCCAACAGATAAATGCTTGTTTCTTCAAGGGTTTCAGGATTTCATCTATAATCTTAAAATGCTTGACAAATATCATCAAGAAACAAAGGCAAAAGGAAAGATAAATACAGTTTTAAAATGGGATAAATTAACAATTCTAAATTAATTTTTCAGTTTTATCCTTTGAGAAAACATTATTAAGTAAATACTTGGCTTATGGGTTTCCTGCCTTCTGCTTTTTGCCCGAGAAAAATAAATGCATAAACAAATAAAATTCTATTCATTATTTAAATAATACATATATGAGAAGAAATTGGTATATTAAAGCCAACAGCTTCAGTCCACATCTCACTTTCTCCAGAGTTTCAGACGCTTTGTTTTTACTAATTTTTCCCAGTTTCAAGTCATTCCTCATAGTGATCAATGGTCCTATCTCAGATACAAAGCATGAGCTCCCCTGACTCAGCAGACATGTTTTGCCAGGGACCTGCACTCACTTCCCATAGGGGTTTCTCTCAAAAGCCCTGTTGCCCTACAGTCCCTCCTTACTCCTCTACTGGGGAAAATCTTGCTGCACCATTTGGCTCTTTGTTGTTTCCCTGCCCTGTTACTTCACTGCAGCACATCCTCCCGCTGCCATTGGGGTTCATATAAACCTTCAACAGAGTAACAGTATGCTGGTTAAAGAAGGTTAACAGAAAATGTCAGAGAATGAAAGTAACTTTCATGTGGGAAAAGTAAACGGGCAGACCTGAGGCAAATGAAGCCACAGAAACACGGGGTACTTCAGACTGGATGGTGCCTTGGGAGGACTCTGCTATGGTCTCCTGCTCTGTGCGGGGTCAGCCCCAGGCCTGATCAGGCTGCTCAGGTCTGTGTCCAGGTTGGGCTTGAAACCTTCCAGGACGGAGCCTCTGCAGCTTGCCCTGGCAGCCTGCCCCACGTTGGGGGAAAGTTTTTCCTGATATCCAACACTGATCCTCTTGTTTTTAGTTAAGCACATTGTCTTGTGCCCTCCCGCCATGTATCCCTGTGAAGTGCCAGGCTGTCTGGTCTCAGTAACCTCTCCATGGGTGGCAGCTGTTCAGGGCCCTTCCCAGGCAGAACAAGCCCTGCTCACCCAGTCACTCCTCAGCCCTGACCCTCCTGGGGCCTCCTCTGAGCTGTATTGCAAACTGCAGCAATAAAAGTGGACTCCAGGAAAAAAACATTCTTTTTTCTTTAAAACTTAACTTTTCTACTCTGAGTTGAAGGGAGATTAATAATCTATACTTGTAGCATGGACTCTGGTGCAGAGGAGAACTGTCTCTTGCTGTCACTTGGAGCATTTTCTGAATTGGTTTGTGATTAAAATGTTTTAAACATGGCTATATTCAAAGATCAAGCAGTATGAAGTTGAAAAATACAGAAATAATTCAGATGTCCAAGTTATTATTAACTTGAAAACACAATGAGATCTCCCTTGGCCATTACCTCTTAGAGGAATGTGGTCTGACTCAAAAAACTAATACCTTCACCTGAATCAGACAAAAAGGGATTTTGCAAAACCATGACAATATTTTTCTCCATAAAAAAGACATATGCCATTTCTGTGAGTCAGAAATACAAGTACATATGCCAAAGAAAGTGCAGCCAGAAATTTTCTAAGCAATTTTCACCATGAAAGAGCATGTGTGTTATGTAAATACACACCAAAATACTATTTTCTAAACACTGTTTGTGACAAAATTGCCTTGTGAGACATTTGCAGTGTGCCACGTGGTGTAACTTACACACACAGTTCATATTCCGATAAACACAGAGTATGCAAATTGACATGTACAGAGACTGAGAGAAAACCCCCATACTCAGAGGCACCAAGCTGGTATGTGCTCCGTCACGATGTGACCCCACAGCACTGGTAGCAGATCCGGATGAAAGGAAATGGCCTCAAGTTGTGCCAAGGGGGGGGGTTAGGCTTGGTATTAGAAGGAACTTGTTCACAGAAAGGGCTGTCAGACACCGGAACAGGCTGCTCAGAGAGGTGGTGGAGTCACCATCCCTGGAGATGTTTAAAAGACGTGTAGATGTGGTGCTCAGGGACACGGTTTAGCACCGGACTGGGTACAGTTGGATTAATGGGTTGGACTTGCCAATCTCAAAGCTCTTTTCCAAGCTAAACGATTCCGTGCTGCCATGACGGAGCTTGCGCCGTCTACGCGCGGCTCCCGCGCTCCCACAGCGCCACCTCGTGGCCGTGCGGCACGGCAGGCGGCCCCGCTCCGCCGTACCCGCTGCACGCCAGGGGAGAGCCGCGACTCTCCTTTTCTTTAGTGATGCGCTGGGTCAGCCTGTAGTGGTATCTTCTCCCTCAAATTCCAAACCAAACGGAGGTTTGTCGCAGCGTGTGTTAGCAGAAACAACCCCCTTCTCTCTGCACGGCTGCAAACACCACACACTTCTGTCAAAAGCGTTGGGGACGCCAGGACATGAAGCTGAACTGGTAAACTCGAAAGAGAAGCTGATGTGTTTGCATTCAGGTCTCAGTGCATGCACATTAACACTCTCACATAAGGCATTCATTAGCAAATGCATTTCCTTTTCTATATACTTCAGCACATATGAATTAAAATTGGATATATAAACTAAAAGGAAACTACAAATTAAGAGGAATATTGTGTTAGTCCCAGAGAGTATATCAAATCCTTCACAACCCAAGCATGGGCTAAACAAAGTTGAAAGGTAAGTTCAGCGCTTTGGTTCTCATCCCTTCCCTGATGTAAAATGACCTTGCTTCATTCAGATTCACTGAACACAAACATCCAGCCTCGTGCCACCTACAGTTTCCAGGATTTTAAAAGATTATGTATTCAGATTCTCTCCTGGGAATGAGGAAATTCAGAAAGGAATCGCCATGGAGAAATACAGTTTATGAAACCAGTTAAAAACTCATTTCTGCAACTTTCAAACAGCCAGATAGATGCAGTAGACTAATAAACATACATGAGTTCAAAACTCATTTCGTCTTTGCTCTGTCACACACCATTAGGGTAGAATCAGACAACTTGCACTTACACATAAAACACACTCCTCTCAAGGTTGTCACTATTTCTCAGGAAAACTACCACTGTCTAGTCCGGAAACGGAATCAATGCTTTCTTCTTCCAGGCGGTAATATTTTCAATGTGGATTTACAGTGGGGTAGAGGGTAAATTGGAAGTCCTGGACTACAAATTTCTATACTTCCAGAAAGAACAGCACAGGTATTTTCCCCATGGACAGTTTCACCCCTTTTTACTGCCTCAGTTGATGCCCAGCAGGAGATAGGCTGGCACTGTAGGGTTTATTTCACCTCGTATATCAAATATGTACCACGTACTATTATCTTTTTCTCATGACATCAAAACCTGAGCAAGATTTGAACAAGCACTGAAAAAAAGCAGCTCCAGCCACATCTTTAGCATATAACCAACCTGAAGATAGCATGCCATTCTTACTAAGAAATACTAAATATAGGTAGGCAAGAAATTCTGCCTTCAGAGGAAGAGCACAGACACTTATGAGCATTACACCAAAGAACAGGAGAGAGAAATCCCACTAGACTTGGACTTCATAAGAGGTGGCAAGAACAGAGAGGGATAACACTGTTAATATGATGCTCTCTATACATAACAGCAGATGTATAACAAACAGCTGAGACTTGGCTTTTGTGAGAGTCTGTTTCACAATTTAGGTGAGAATTAAGTAAGAAGGCAATACCCCATCTTTACAACTTTTACATGCAGGATTAAAGAAAACCTAGTGCTCACAGAACTGTGCATGCAGCTAAAATATGACAGCGTTTATTCTGTTTCAAAGAAAAAACTCCTTTTACAGAGTCTTACTTCATGATTATTCCATTTACCTGAAGAAAAAAAAAAGGCATCTGTAAATGCACAAGTATACTCAGAAGCTGTTACTCAGTCTCGACCACATGAAGCAGCAAGGTTTGACGCCAGAGAGAATCTTGATCTCTGACGAGCCTAGTGAAAATTGGCAGCAGGCTTCAATGCCCCCACTGAGAGAAAAGCAAGAAGTCAGCTGTTATCCAGCAGCAGCTGCCTGGCCAAAAGCACACATGTACTGGCCAGCTGATCACCCCGCACGCTGCTCTGCCCAGGCAGCGGGTCAGAGAGGGAGCCTGAGAAATGAGGGGGTGGGAGGGCGAGGAGAGCTGGGACAGGAGAGGGAACACACGGTGCTGTGAAAAGGCCTAACAGACAGCCTTGGGAGGTGCTGGGACATTGAATAAAAAACAGTAGGAAACCAGATTTTACTGGTTTCATTCCTTCAGGAACAATCTGTTATTTAAGAAAGAACACTTGATACTCAACTCTACACTTCATACTCAACTCTGTGCCGAAGTACTGTATTTAGTGAGAAAAATTCTCCCCACTGTACATCAGCAGTGCATTTCATGTTTCAGCTGGGTGACCACAACACCTACATAGCCATAAAATATTTTTCTCCTTTTCTGAAGCTGCACTAGCAAGTCTGGACAGATAATATGACACATCAATGCTTTTTCTCTTGCACTCTTAACACTGCTAGGTGACAGTAATGTCAAAAGCTTCTTGTTGAAGGGCATTAGCTATTGTTTACCCATGGTGAAGCTCTCCTTTGCTTTTCAAAAACAGTACAAAGAGTATAACAGGCAAAAACAATATTGGAAATATATCAGATATCATAATCATGCACTTCAAGGGAAATCTAAACTGCCCTCAATTCTCGTAACAGGCAAATTCCATCAGAAAGCAACTTATGCTGAAACTGCAGAGTCAAAAATAAATGTTGGCCTCTTTAATGGCTTTGGCAGAAGAATATAAGTTGAAGGGGAGTAATGTGAAAACACAATAACAAACAGCTGGATTGATGCCATGAGGTGTTGAGCACTGTGGCTTGATGTAAGAACTCATTTATCTACTTGCTTACTCTTACTCAAGTAAATGGTCTCCCTGGACTCAAACTGCAATTAAGCATGTTTCAGTGTTTAATTGGATGGGAGCAGAATGCCGGGCACTTTGTGGGACTGAGCCTGCTGAGAGCACCTTGTACATCCACCAGACACAAACAAAATTTCTAACTCACTAAGAATAAAAGGTGAACCCTAACCCTTCCTCTCACAATACCTGCTTCTAAGCCAAATACTACCCTGATGCTGCTCTTAACCCCTTCTAGCTAAAACGGCACACCCACATTTTTTAAATCCTGATGGGAAAACGGGAGAGAATTTCCCAGCAAATTGTGAGAATCTTTTTCTGTGAACAAGACAGGCTGCATTAAGATGGATGGTTTCTCATGTTAGCCAGAGTCTCTGCCATCATGTATCCTTAAAGTTACACGCAAACCACTTCCCAGATCCCTGAAGGTCTCAACTAGAGCACATCTTTGTGTGTCATGTGTTAAGGTGGTAGACAAACTGGGGAAAGCACTAAGAAAAAACAGAAGAATTAATACAAATATAAAAGAATGGACAATGGAGAAAGACTGAAAGGATTCCCCTGGCAGCAAATGGCCCAGGAAGTGGGAAGGGGAAGAGAGAGTGGTAAGATGGTGTATTAGAATACTGTACAAGGTTTTTATGAAACAAAGGTACTGAACAGTTGTTATCCATGTGCAACAAAGATAAGACAAACAAGTTACCCTCTCACTTTACACAAACCAGCATCAGAGTGGCTATTAAGCAGCATTTCTAACTATGAGCTTAGAGCAAGCTACCTCAGGAGGTAAATAAATCTCCTCTACCAGAGGATGCTGATAAAAGGCTATACAAACATCAGCTAGTGACAGTCTATGCATATACAGTATCCTGCCCCAGTACAATGGCAATGCATTAGAACATCTGTGGTCCCAGTTTTCTAGAATTCTACACATCAGCAGCTTCCTATTTCTCCTAACTTGGAAACCACCTACCTTTAATATCCAGATACACAACCAGTAATTACTGAGCCAGCATTACAGAAGGGGAACAGTGTTTGTGTAGCACTTGGTTGCATTGCTTGGTGGATAGAGAATGGTCAGCTCCCTTTCATTTAATGCTTGTTGTGAGTAAGAAATCCCCATTCACTGTTCCAGGATATGTTGCTCAGACAGAGTATATTGCTGCCAAACAGCGGCAGTGGTCTTGGCTGAAGAAATTGACAGGAAAGAACCCCCCTGTTTTGCATCCCTGGAGTTAGACTCGCTGTTATTATAGATAATACTACAGTTATTGAATATGGCTTTCTTACACACTGGCTAGTATAAGAAAAGATTTATTTTGGTACAGACATGCCAAGCTGTTATTAAAAAGTTCTAATGAGACGTGTTTTGCCAAGTAAGAAATTCAGTGTTGTAATGGCATTTAATTACCCTAATGCAGCAGACAAGCTTTGATCCAAACACTACACTCTATCTGATCACAAGCTGAAAGAAATAGTCCACCCTGGTAGTTTGTTTCACAATGTCAGAGAAAGGCCATAGTAGGATTCTTCCAACCAGCTCTGAACAGTCAGACCCTTAGCTATATTTACAGAATAATAAACTGCCAGAAATTAACTAGGTTATTTTTGCAAGATGATGTCCATAATAGAACCATTAGCAAGTCTTACTGAGAGAATTCAGACACAGATAAACGAAAGCTTCTATTGTTATACATATCCAAAATGCTTTTCCATTATGGTCATAGTTGCTAAATGTTTCCAGAATTCAGTGTTGAAACTTCAATGGATACATGCTCTAATAATCCAGAACACACAAAACTCTATTGTGAAAATCAATAATGTTACAGACTACTACTGTTGTGTCGAAAAATCATATTATGTGAGGGTTCTGACATCCATATTAAATGAAAGGTAGTATAATGGAAAATAATTAAGCTCATTCTACCTATCCTCTCACTACATGCTCTTTATTATTCTTCTGACTGCAAACACAGGTATTGGAATAGGAAAGGGAAAGAGAGAAGAACTGAAAGTCTATCCATATGACTATTTTGTCATTCTAGTTTTAAAATAGAGGCAATTAGGAGCAGAACATGCACATTATGTGTTAGTTTTCAATGGAGTAAAATATAAGAAAGCCCTTTTGGATCACCTGCAAAATTACTGCTTTGCTGTTCAACAGCCTACAACAGATTGTTATTGCTAAAGATTTTAATGCACACGTTTCGTCAATTATGAAATTTGAAGATGGCTCTGTCAAACTCAGTAGTATAAAAATCCTCATTAGGAAGGATTATTATCACTACTTACCAATTCCATACTTTGTTCTGTAATATTCTTTAGTGAATTCATCACAATCACAGAGTATTATCTTCCTTCCCCAAACATTAATTACTGCCCCTATTTTCAGGTCACTGTCTCTGTAAAATTCCTGATGCACTGCTCCTGTCTAATAAAAGATGGAACAGCATCTCTGTAAATATCAGAATCCCACAACCTTTCTTAAAATCTAGATAATTCAATGCATGTGATTTAAAATATAAACTTCATAGTCTACTTGCAAGTATTTTTCACCCCATGCTAAGCTACTTCACTTTCACAAATGTGGAATTTACATATAATAAATCTCAGTAGTTTTCATTTGAGGTATTCTCCAGCAGTAACACAATTTTATAAATAACTCTTTGTTGTAGAGGACAACAATCACAGAAATTAAGAACAAAAATACTATGAAGGCATTCAATGATATCCAACCTTACGACTGTCTAGTATATAACGGCTTCTGTTTCCTACTGACTTTCCAAACACATTGAGAACAGTGCGACTGGTGATTGTGCCTGGCTGATGCAGTCCAGTGGGAGCATGCTGCAAGAAAAGAGACCAACTCTTAAGAAATACAGTTGACAGTGAAGAAAGAGAACCTTAGAACTAGCTGTTTTTTTACAGACTGGCTGTTATTGTAGTATTTTCTTGGGAGAGTCTTTAGTAAACTCTACGGTAAGGAAGCCTGTCAATAGCCTGTATGTATACCAGAAAAAGCATTCAGAATCTTACTGCATATCCAAGAGTAATGTCTTTGTTTTCTTGGAAGCAAACAGAAGGCAAAGATTAGCACACCTGAAGTAGCACATCCTTGCAAAATCTGCTCTAAAGCTATTATTTTTATTGGTAATAATTATGAAAACATGCAAATGAACCATTCAGGGTTGGTCCTACTGTGCTAAACCACTGCACAAATACAGGGGATTCAAGCCATCATGATTCTATTGGCAAAAATATTAGTATTTTTGTTTCTATCCTAAGTTTCAAAATTACAATAGTATTTTACCCCAGTAATAGCAAACTTAATAAGCTAACATACTACATTTTTTAAAAACATTAACAAACTGCTGATGATGGGTAACCAAAGTGAGGTTATTCTGTCATACAAGTTTCCCTGACTCCCCAACTTTTGACTGATCTCCTCTGCTGTCCTCAAAATTTCCACTGAATTAAGAGGAAGAAGCCAGCCCTTAAAATTGCAACATGCATTTCAATGGCAGAACGGGTCTGTCAGCACAACGTAGCAGGACGCTCCATCTCTCAATATGCCTGCCTCAGTTTTACTCTATTATTCAGCTGCTTTTGTCTCTCAGTTTTGCAGGCTCAGGCCTGAAGTGAACACGGAGCTCAGCCCAGCCACAACTAGGCCCTCTGTTTATAAATCTTGATTAGTGCATATACGTCTCGTCTGCCTTGCATTCCATCCAGGACACACAGATCCACTGCTAAATCAGCATCAGAACACGGGATGCACAAGGTGAGAAAAGTGCAATATTTTACTGTTAGGTTTTTACTATAAAATCTCATGTACAACATGTATGGCATCACAAACAGATTACCAGTATTAGAAGGAAAGGAGAGAAAAGATTCCCTGGTGGTTTAATCTATCTGTGAGTCGGTTGATATATCAGCAGGATCTGTCTGGAGTGATACAGAAGTGTATCCAGGTGGTTAATGTTATAATCACAACAGGCTACAGGGGACCCAAACCCCTTGAAGATTTCTCTCAGAGGAGCGTTCTCTAATAAGCAAATTATTAATGTCTGACAAAGTTTATTCACAGATTCCGATTGATTTTAACTAGCTTTACATACACTCCCAAATCTTAGTTTTAAGAAATCATACACTCAATTTTAAGAAATCACTCTAGATTTGCTACAAAGTAATGTTACAGAATACTAAACTGGACTTTTCCAAAGGTCCCAAATACCCATCATGTGGACCATATCTGAATTTGCCTGAGTTTTTCATTAGTTTATCTATAAATATTTATTAATTTTCTGGACTTCCATTACTGCGCAACTTTACTTACCTTAATACATTGACGCAGTAAAAAGGAAATTTCTGCCTAAAGTATCTCTCCTTTCAAGCATGACAAGCCTCAACTTACTTTTTTCCATCACTTATTAAGTTACTATATGAATATGTGTGCAAAACCTAAATAATGCAATTATTATTAATACTCTAATTGCACTTTCTGAGTATCACCACCTAACACAGGATTTTCAAAGCAAGGCATTTAATATCTCTTATGTAGTAGAAAAATTTGAAATAAGCTGAAATTTTCATCCCTCACCTTTGGAAGCTTATCTCTTCTGAGGAAAAGTGGAACTGCATCCCGGCCTGAGTTTATTGGTACAATTTCTTTTATATCAATAGTATCATCAGACAAGTAATAGTGAAGAACAAGTTCCCGTGGGTCATGAAACATGGATTCTGGGTCATCCCAAACACAGAAAAAACGTAAAACATGTCCATCATGCTCCAGAAATTGTTTTAAAGTGTCAATGCGCTCATAAGGGCGCAGTGGCTTCATACTCTCCAGAATCTGCAGATAAAGGAGAAATTAAGATAAATACCTTTTTAATTATTTGCTCTTAAAAACAGAATACCACACTGCTGGGAACCATCTAATCTTAAAACATCCTTTTAGAATTTTCAAATAACACCACACAATAACAATACATGAAACACTATTTATGCCATTACCAAAGAATAATTTACAAGGTTGCTGTGCCTTCAGAAAACATGAAAACAATTTTGGATAGATTTTGATCCTTGTTTTTCTTGCAATAAGGTCCTTCAGATCAGAAAATTTTTTAATTATTTATGGTACAGCTCACATTTTCAACAAATTGCCCATGGTAATCAGAAGACTACAACTCCAAGCAGCATCACTCTTCCTGATTTACTTCCTTGAAAATTATTTTTATAGATGATGTGGCATAAATAATTAATTCTTTCTTTTCCCTTTGGCTTTCCTTTCTTTTAGCTTTAGAACATAGTTAATTAACTTTTGATTCATGCCATACAGTTGGCAGGTACTGGGTATGTATGTTTTCCTCTCAATATACACCCATAGGTCTGAAAAGTAACAGCAAATTTCCAACTAAAAATACATTCCAGTTTATGTGATCTATGACAAGATGCTGCCTACAGTTATGGCTGCTGCAAAACCAGTAGCACTGGGTTAAATCGGATCCCATGATGATGATTCAGTACAAGGACTGCACTTACATACAGTTAGCTACAGTCACATATATAAACACTGTTCTGAACAAGGTGTTTTTCCTAAGTCAAAGTCCATCATGCCCAAAGGGAGTTAAAGGAGCACAACAGTCCTTCTAATTGACAAAATCATACACAATTGCTTCCAAGGAGAATGGTGACCGATATCAATGACACGCTATAAACTGAGCTGTCTGAACAGAAAGAACTTTTTACTATGAGCACTATACAAAATTGTCTAACTTCCTATTCATCCACTGATATATCTTCTGTTCTTAAAAATCTGAGAGGGAAAAGGCCCATTCTTTCAGATCATCAAATTTTAAAATTAGGACAGCAGACCCAAGTTTTGCTTGCCAGTGTGCTCAGTGATCTGCAATACTCTTTCCATTTCAGGCATCACCATGCTCATGTGTGGTATATACCATCCCAATGCTATCCTTCCTCCTTCCTGACCCTTGGAGATGCACTGAGCAACCAAACACAGCCACAAAGTCAGATAACTTCACCATCCATTGGATATCCTCTCAAGCAATACATCTCCAAAATGTCTCATTACATTTTTAAGTTATGTCAATTTCTATCCCATTGTATTCTTTCCTTTCCTTTGTCCCTTCATTTTCTGGCCATCTGCACTACTGGGAATCTAATGCAAAATCAAAGTAGTCCAGAGCAATCCACCCTTAATAAATTAAAAAATTACCTTCCACAAATTACTCACAGGAAAGTGAGAACATAAAGCAGCCAGAATTTGCTAGATAAAACTTTTCTGTAATTTCTCAACAACTGAGAATATTAAGACATACATTTCAGTAATTTTTGGTCTTCTGATGCTCTTATTTCTCTAACCTCTTTTTCCCCTCCCCATTATCTTTAGGCATACATATGTGCAATACTTGAATGTTTTGCCTGCTGTTTTTACCAAAAAAAAAATCAAAATCTAAGCAGGTGATGCAGCACCATATATAATGTTGACATGGTCTGCCAATATCAAGGCAACTCAGTGTGTGTTAATACACACCTGTTACTTACAAGGCATGAGTAAGTGAAAAGCAACCCATGGCCAGGCAGAGTCACCCACTACACAGAACTAGGAGACACATTATAAATAATATTTTTCCACTGGGGGACAGCAAAAAGCCTGAAAGCACCAATGAAGTGAAATCAATGTTAGCCTAAGAATGCTTCGAAGACATGGTCCTACACATTTCCGTCATAACTACCTTCCATTTTTGCTGCTGAGAGCTGCAGCAGTTTTCTCAATAGGAGAGATTAAATTGAATGCAAAAGACATGTAGTATTTGTTGCTTTCAGAGTACTAATCTGGATCTATCACAACAGGCTGCGTATCGTGTGCCAACAGTCCTAACAGAGTCAGGTCAAGGGAAAAATACAGTACCATCTGCACTCATATTAAATTAGGAAGAACAGAAGTGAAAGAAACTGTCATTATCTCCTACAGAAAACATCACTCCCACTTCTATTCCCAGAGAAAAGACTTCAAATCCTGCAGAAAGGAATCCACGTAGCATCTAGTACCTGTGAGAGAGATTTTTGGAGGAGGTGTGTGTTTCCATATACTCATAAAAGAAGGAACTGCATTCAAATAAAATCTCACAAGTCCTAAAACTGCAGAGTGCTGGGTTCTTTGTGGCAGCAGAATTTGCTTTACACATGCAAAGAGCTGTTAATAAGAGGTAGGGTAGAGATGAAGGATGACATATGAATAAACCAAGTGAGTATGCAGAAAACCACAGATGTGCTTGAACCACAATTTCAATTAGATCTCTTAAACACTTTAAAGCGTTATCATTAAATAACCCCAAGCCAAATCCTAGGTAGAGCATATAAAAGGTCCATTTTTTTTCATTTCAGTTTAATACGGAAAGGTTTACTTTATTTTTACCAGTTCATTGTGTTCTGTCTCAAAAGGTATGTGAACACATCAGGAGAAAATAAGTTCTGTTTGGGACTTCACTATGTTAGTACAACAAGCCATATAACAACATTTTAAAAAGCAAGTTTCCTCTTGTGATTCATTAAGTGGAATTAGCTACCTTGACATACTTTCTATTTGCTATTAGAGAAATATTTTATATAATGTACATTACTAATAGCAACGGCACTTTTATTAAAATCAGGTTTTCACTATTACTGCCTCATCTGACCTTTTGCCTCTCTTTAGTGTATGGGTCATCTGGATGACCTGCAGGAGGATTTAATTTAATTCCCATCTTCCTCAGGAAATTTTTTGTAAATTGGTCACAATCTATAATCTTATATCTTCGGCCATAAAGGATTATTTCTATGTTGATATTGAAATTATCTATAGTATAGAACTCCTCTTCATGAGGAGGTGGAAGTGGAATCCGATGTCGTCGAACAATAGTTCCTGTAAAAGAATTAGAATAAATTCAGAGTTAATATTCCTTGCTCTAAGGATCACTTCACAGACTTGCTAATGCTCTATGGTGAGATGACCAACACAGATGAAGCTATATGGGACAAACAAAATTACGCTTCATTGAGCAAAATAACTATTGGGTCAGAGCTTCCTTTTCATTAATAACAATTCTTTATGTTGATCATCTTCTAGAACCTCCACTTCTAGTATTGGACTTCAGTTAATACAGAAAATTACCACCTCCTGGAGCAAACAGGAAACCACTGGAATAAATCCCCATGTGCTCCTGCAAATGTAACAGGTCAGCTTTTTTCAACAAGAGTAACAAAGACACTGCTCTCACTAAGACAAGAGATGTCCTTTTCATGTTTTCTGAGATGCAAAACAGTCTCCAGGACTCATTAGAATAATTAATCTTTCTTAAAAAAAAAAAAAACAAAACACAGAAGAAGTTGTGCAAAACAACATGTGGCAGGGGTGTACAGAAGGAACTAGATTTATCTACACTCTGCCATGTATAGCTAAGGTTAGAGTAAAAAACTGCCCTACCAAGGCCAAACGTGCTATCTTTCAAGCATGGAAGGAGCTGCATTCAACTGAGCTTCCTCAAGTAGAGGCAACTGACATGAGTTGCGCTGATTGCTGGGCTGCTCTAGAGAAACGTAAATACTGATCCATCTCAGAAATACAGAGCCAGGAACTCATAACCCACAGTCTAACAGAACACTATCCAAAATAAGGTGGTAAGATAAAAAGAAAAAAAGAGACACATTTTTATAGTAAGTATACATTTAAGTTTTCTTCTCAATAATCTTTAAATGAAAGGACTGTCATTCTGGGAGCATTGGTTTTGTTTACATTTACCACATTAAAAGAAATCTGCTATTGGTCTATCAGCTGAAAAATCACAAATGCATTGATGAATTGGGTAATGTTTCAAAAGTAGCCACTGGTGGTGATTAAGAGACTATCTCTCATATGGAAAGGTTGAGAGAGCTGGGTCTGTCCAACCCAGAGTGGAGGTGGCTTAGGGGGAACTTAGCAATGTTTATAAATATCTGATGGGAGGGAATTAATAAGACAGAGTCAGGCATCAGTGATGCTCACTGAGAGGACATGAGGCAATGGGCACAAACTAAATTATGCAAAATTCCATCTGAACACACAAAAATAGTTTTTTACTGGGAGAGTGATGAAACTTTGGAACAGGCTGTCCAAAAAAATTGTAGAGTCTCCATCCTTGGAGATATTTAAAACCCAACTGGCCAGGCCCTGGGCTTGTGGCACTAGCTGATCCATCTTTGTTTGGACTAGACAATCTTAAGATATCCCTTAAAGCCTCAATGACTCCATGATACTACAAGTATTTGAGAAATAACTTAGAAGCTACAGCCTCATAGGTTAAACAAACACGTAACGCATACATTAAAGAAAGACATGCAGCTGCACGTATGTCAAGCTATGATTTATTTTGAGTGAAGTTAGAGTTCACAAAGAACAGCAGATTGGCAAAGCTTTTTTTTCCAACATTAAAAACAGGATAACAGCAAAAGGTTTGCCAGATCAATACCTTAGTATAGTTGTGTGAAAATACCCTGCAGAGAATAAAAAGATGGTCCAGTTTTCAACTTCAGGCTCTTTGCTGTGCTTACCAACCCAGACGCCTCTCTAACACCAGCTTTTTAATGCAGATGCCCAGTGGCTAAGCCTAGTCAGGAATCACCAACCCATTATTTTATAATAATTCCTTGCCACCATAGTTTTCCAGCAACTTTAAAATTACAGCACCTGTAAGAGGTGCAACTTTAAGACAACTACAGTAAATACAAAAATTCCAAAACTAAAAACAGTTCCAGTACTAACCTACTACTGCAATAATAGTTTACTACACACAATTATCTGAAAGGTCTGTCTCATTATCTCTTACTACAGAACAGGATTTCTTTCCAGTGCCCTTCAGCTGTGCATCTGGTGGTGTTTCCCATTGAGTCTCATTTGATGATTTTCCAGCACTATTTTGTTTTGGGGGTAGGTGGGAGTGGAGGGGGGCAGGGAGAGGAGGGATGAAGAGGGGCAGCGGAAGAAGAAGAAAGATATCATTGTGTGGTTTTGTTTGGTGTTTGAAGAGTCTTATTTCTGAGTTAATCCATGGAAATTCTTTATTGTTCACTTTATTTCCCTAAGGACTAATCCGTATGAAATACATTCCACTACTACATTATCAGAGTTGTTCGTTAAATTCTAGCACTTACAATGAAAACATAACCTTAATTTTTCAGGGGAATAAAGCAACAGAGCAGATTTACTTTATATTCCCATTAAAATAATTATTTAAGACCCGTTCAGGATCCTGATGTTTCACATGTACCAAATGCAACATTCTGGTTACTCCCCTTTGTAAAATAAATTTGAAACTCTATCTGTTTAAACATACTCACACATGTATTTGAGCTGCATCTTCATGGAAATATTAGTTAGAAAACATGGTAACTAGCACATTTTAACACGATGCAAAACTGCATCACATTACCATTAACAAAACCACATACTTCAAAATACGTTCCCTGATTTTGGCTAATCCTTGAGCCGTTCCTACAAAAATCAACAGATAATGTGCTAAGTCAGAGCAATTCTTTGCATAAATGCAAATCTTGTCAAATCATCATTTTTGTGAAAATCTAATGGTTGACAATTTTCTAATATGAGGTGTTTTCTGAAGGTATATTCACCACAGAACTCGTGAATAAGCCTTCAGCTATTTTTTCATGTTACTTTTCAAAGTATAACACACATGGCCATTTTGTTCCGAAGGATAAGAATTACTTTCCTAATGGAAAATGTCTTGTAAAGGTAATATCCGTAGCAACCCTTTGCTTTTATGAGGTATCACTGTGCCTGATCTACACATGTAGAGGATACATTTTATATTGCTGAATTTTAAATTGAATAAAACCTGATCAGCTGAGGTTAGGTCTCGGCATTTTTTAAACTGTCCTTCCTTCTGGAAAATTATTACATTTCTACTTGTCAAAATTTCCTAAAAGTTGTTGAAGGTGGACCTGGGCATGTGCAACATTCAGGTTGCTCAAGATGGATGGTTATACTTGATGTTGCTTTTGTCAATTTATTGAGCAGGCTATCCTACTGCACCATCAAGCATTATTTTAAGTATTTGCATGTGGCCAGCCTAAAGCTCTCCCCTTTCGACTATGGTGCAGCTCATGAAGCTGGGCAGCAAATTATTTGGTCTCTGCTTGTGGAGAACAGTCAGACTGTAACACTGCTGCTACACTGCTCTGCAGAAGAAATAAAGTGGTATCAAGATTTCCTCAGCACAGTTTTCTCACTCCCTCTGCACTACTCAAGAGTGCATTAGAAAGAGGAGAGGAATGGGTAACACCTGGAGTTGGTACACTCTTTGCTTGCACAGGAAGGAGGAGAAGCAACCACTCCTATTCCTGTAACACAAAGAGTTCACCTCAATAAACAAGGAGGCTTCGTACATTCATTTATTCACCCTTCTCAGAACATAGCAAGGTCGTGATTTGGCCACCATTAAGTATGGCAAAATCACAATTATTTCAAGGCCCCGGGGGAGGTCTTAAACTCTTAAATAATTGGTTTTACTGGAGAAGCTGACTGCAACTTCACTTTCCAGCTTGGACTTTCCTTTTCAGCCAGCCGGCCTTGGGAACCCAGCCAGCAGGCAGCTCCTCTTTTTCAGCTGGCTGACCTTGGGGAAACCAGCCAGCTGCTCCCCTCTGCTCTGGCTTGCAGGGCCTGCATTGCACTGGAAGCCACAGTCAACCCCATGGGACATAAATGACCTTTTGATAAAGCAGTATCAGCCAACCACAGTCCTGTTAACTGGGAATTAGATGTACAAAACTCTAGCACTGCCCTATCTAGCCTGGCTCTCTATGGGAGAATTTATTTTTATATAGGAAGAATAATTAGCAATGTGGCTCTGGAAGAACACAGTGGAGTTTGCTATGAGGTCAAGTTTACTGTCCTTCTCTTCCCTCTGTACTCCCTTATCTTAGCTTTTGTGCACTGTGATTGTCCTGGTATTTTTGCTTTGATTCTGGTTTCTCAAGTTCAGGTTGGCCTCTGCATTTCTTTGTGTTTTGCACTGAATTTCTCTGTTTGTATAGATTTCTTCTAATGCTTCTAATATTTTCCAAAGTTCAAACTACAGTAAGGCAGTTTCCAAGATTAAAGGAAGTTTAAATTTCAGTTATTTGATAGCAACCTTATCTGTCCAAAATCATGTCCAAGTACAGCAGCCAATGCCATAATGCACCTTTTTAAAGTCACTGAAATATATTTCCCACAGATTATTTACTATGTCTCTCTGAGAGTTGATCAATGGTAAAAGCACATTTTCTGACTTTTTTTTTCCAAAGCCAATTTGGTTTAGTTTTGTAAAATCATAATAGAAGTTAGAAATTCTTCTAAATTGTTGACAGCTATTCCTTCGCCAAGTCTTCCTGCAAACCACAAGCCTCTCCAAGTTTTTCTTCTGTAAAGCCACAAGTGCTACTCACAGTGGAAAGTAAAGTGGGAAACTACTACATTTCTCTGGTCCCACCATGCCCAGGGACACCCATTCAGACCACCAAGCTCTCATTCACGGGTTACAGCACAAGCACTGGTAATCCTGTAGCCTCAAGGCATTAACCATTCAAGCTAAGATGATCTACCTTTGATCTACCCTACCACTTGCCTTTGATCTACCCCACCACTGCTATATCCACTCTGCAAGAAGAGTCCTGAGAACAGCCATTTGAACTGTAGATTTTACATCTTTTCTGCCAGGGTAATCATTCAATTTAAGGTCACCACCACCTTCTTCCTTCAAAAGTTCAATTCCATTTTTTTCCATTAAGTTTTTTTGCTGTTCCTCCTTTACACAACCCCTTTCCTGCCACTGTGACACTCCAACTGTTCACAAAGACTGAGTCTATCCTGCTCCTGATGTTCCCACACTTTTTTCTTCACCTATTTCCCCACACCTGTGCTTTTGTTCAGTGCAGGCTGCCTTTCAACAACCTAAGCTCTCCTACAGTTGAACTGTCCCCTACAAACCCTTGGCATTTTAATTATCTGAAATGTACTCCAGCAGACCTGCAGAGGACAGCATTATGGTTACGATCCTGAACTTCAGTTCAATTACTCATCCTGTTAACAACCTTTTCTGCATGATCATGGGCAAGATTTTCACTTATTTGCACTTCAGTATACCAACTTTCACCATGCAGACAGTTATGCTTCTGTTGTTCTCAGGCTAACAAATTCCCAGTCAGGACAGGGAATTTGAATAATATAAGAGATATATAGAATTATAGTGGAAGTGGCAACAGGCCAATTTTTAACTGAAAACAGAGAAAGACTAGCAGCTAATGGTTTGGCATTTCTTTTTAAGAGACACTGCTTTTGAATATATTCACCAACAAATATTTAGTGCCTTTAACATAACAACTTCATGGTTGTTCTTCAGTTATGGAGCATGACGTCACTGCCCAAGTGCATGTGAGTAAAGAATCCTCTTATAGGCATCTCCAACACCTTTCTCACTCTACATCATATTAGTCTTTAAGATAATAAGAATATTTATGTAGATATTGATGGTGAAGTATAGGCCCCAGTTGTCCTCATCAACTGTGAAGCCTAAAGACATTCCAAATAGTCCTTGGGCCTTCCAATGTACAGTATCTCTTCCCTCCTAAACACAATCAACACACAGAGCTTCCTTCCCAGCCCAGATACCAGCAACAAACAAATTAAGTGCACTTTTGACATCCTGGAACATTTATTTTTAATCGATCAGTTCAATACATTGTGTATACTCATTTATCACACATAAAGTACTCATACAAATTGCAGTGGCCTTCAAAATATCTTTGCATGGAAGACTGAGAGAATTCTTGTTTCTCTCTAACACTACTCAGCTAATTTTAGATTCAGTACCAAAGGTGACTCCAAAACCATTAACAGAAGATATAACCAAGGAAATAGGGGGAAATTGTAGCCTTCCTGTCACCACAGCATCATGACTAGACTGCCAGGAAAATCAGGCCTGAAGGGACAGCCTGCACAACCCATACTAAAAAGACAATGAAAATTACTCATTACTATAGCTAGATTCAAAGGAACCAGCTTTGAATTTGCTTTATCCTACTGTAATGAACCTGGCTTCCACCCTCCCTGTCAAATATGTTGCCTCTGCCTCTCAGGTTAACTGTACTTCCTTTATTGATGGTCTTTTGTTCTAAGCCACAAAATCCAGAAACAGCTGCTCCCACTCCTGTGACATACAAGCCAAGGAAAACCTAAACCAAATTATGTCTCCAGCCTCACACATATGAGTGCAGGGAAGTGATAAGTAACTTGGAAGTTCCCAGGATATGAGATGCAACATATTTTTCTTCAGGTCTTGATAAAGCACTTACCAGGTTGGAGTAGGAAAAGGTTCCTTGGAATTCAAAATCAGTTCCTGCTTTCTGGCAAGAAGAACCACTCAACACAGGGAGAGCAGGGCCTGAGGTACTAGTTTAAGAAAAGATTCCCAGGTACTTTTATCCCAGGTCTAACAGTAATGATGCAGGTAACACCTTTGAAATATTATCCTACTTGGTAGACAGAGGAATTGACAGCATCTGCTGATCTTGAAAAAGAATATGGTAGTTAAATGGTTAACATGTTTTTGAACACTGCTGCATTAAGATCCACCAGAATGCACAAAATATCTCTGGGGATTGGGAGGCGCAGTCTTCCCAAGACATCCTGCTTATCTGGACTAAATCCCTTGAAAACTTTTTTAATTCTGGCAGTGACCCATAAACACCAAGAAGCAGCAGCTGTGCTCCCCTTCTGCAACAGGATGTTGGCCACTAGATTGCATTTTCTTAAAGTAAACCAAGTCCCTTAATACTCCAGTAAATCAGCTCAGTATATCCTCCTCCAAAAGTCCTTAGGCTGGCCCAAGTGCAGTGATGTGACACTCAGGTAAGACAGCATCTAACTTAGAGGTATCAAGGAAAAATTACAGTGCCAAGTTCACTTTAATCATAAAAGAATCAACAGCCAGAGTCACAAACAGCTCTCTCCTTCAGCTACAGCAGAGATACTGCAGCAGCTAATGAACAATTACAAAGCTGCACCTACAGAACGTACTGTCAGTGCCAAGCTGGGAGGAATGGAGGCTCAGGAATGGAGATCTAGAACACAAACTGTTTTGGTAGAAGTGACACAACACCAAGAACAGGCCCACTATCATTTTATTTCAAACAGGTATGTTAGAGAAAAAATTGCACATGTGCATGCAGGAGGGTATTCTGCCTTACAAAACCTACATCTTCAGAAACTAAGACAATAGAAAAGTTTGCATTATGATCTGTAACAAGAAAAGACAACTATAGCTGTTCACTTACAGCCTATTTTAACTATAAGAAGTCACATTATGTATCCATTAGAATGGACCAAGACTGTACTGAAGATATAAAGGGAAAAAAAAACAACAGAGTGCTATTAAAAATAAATACCTTGATTGATGCCACTATTTTTCACTCGGGGTTCAAGCACTTGAATTGTATCATCTTCAAGGTAGAAGTATATTTTACAAAGTCTGATTCTATAAGGCTCTTGATTTTTGTCAGGTACTTCTTCCTCAAAATAGGCATCAAAAGACAATACCTAGTAAAAAAAATTAAAGCAGCAAAATCTTCAATGCTTTTGCAAAATATGTCAATAAAATAAACTTATATAGATTATAAGTAACTAAAGGTAAGGATTTCAGGAGGTAGATTTATTTCTCAGAAATGTTAGAATAGAAATCTACATTAAATCACATACATTTAAAATTCTTTGCTTGACATTTTTATTATCACAACATATAAGCAGAGATGGAACTCTACTAAAGTAATGAAATAAATCAAATATAAAACTATCAGCAGGCTGTTTGGAAAATCTTCTGAACAAAGCACTTTTGATAGCACAGTGAGCTACCTAGGTCCTGAAGCAAATTTTAGACATCTACTCAGTGAAATGCTGAAAAATAAACTGCATTATGACAGTGATGTCTTTACCATTTGAGGTAAGTGGAAAGGAGTGTTCTTCTTAAGCGAATCCTGAAAGCTCTCTAATGAATGCTGCTGAAGATTATCAGAGAGAAATGACATTTTTCAGAAGTCATTTAGAGCTGTGCACTATTTGCATTTCAAAACTTACCTGGTTCTGCAATTCAGTGAGTGGAAAACCTCAGACTGTGTATCAGCTGGGCTTCATGGTCTCTTGCAATAGCAGTAACACAATAAAAAAACCTGCACAGGTGAGGTGCTCAGTGGTTTACTTCAGTGGCCTTTATGTCTGGAGATCCCAACTCAAACTCATCAAACCATTACACAATTTTGCACTTCTTGGTATCATTTATGACGTTTAATGACCAGGACCAATTTTAAGGGAAGGTGCAAGTAGTGCATTATCCACCAGGATGCTTGCTGTGGTATGTGCAGGGAGGCAATCATTAAAACAGGGTTCCCATCCTGCTCCCCCAACACACTTGAGTCAAATCAGTGCTAATCCATACTTCAGTTTTTAGCAATGTGTCTATTCAATATATTAAATTACCTTTATTCTTGATTCATTAGACAAACTGAAGCACTGGAATAAAAGACAACTTAGCTGTTCCCTGTGTTTCAGTGAGCATCTTGCAGATCATGGCTTGAAAAGGCTTGAAAGCTAGTGAGTTAGCCAAGATCCCCATATGACACAGAACAGACCAGTTAATAGTTTGTATTCCTTCAGCATGTCCCTTTAAGAACCTCAGAGTACTTCCATGAACACTAATGACAGAGATTTTAAAACACATTAACAAACACAACCTCTTTTTCTACATCTGAGAGAGCTAGTGGCTTGCTCAGGAGCACACAGAAATAGCCACCCTGTGTTCTAGCCAGACTTCTCAATAGGCCACTCTCCCTTCTTTCAGACAGGGTAAATGCAAGATGAGACAAATTCTTGTTTCTGCAAACTATTTCAAAGGCTGAGACCCCACCGATTTTCACGATGCACCAAACAATATGACAGACACGTTTTTCTCATCAACTCTCCTGCACTGTGATCCATCACTATTAGAGAAATAGAATTTAAATTATAATCAAATGTTATCACTGTTACCTGTTAAACCTGATGGCATTAAATCTTCACACAAAAAGAATCTAGCCACTATCAGTTATGGTTTGTTTAAGTAGTACAATGTGAAAGTTGCTGAACAACCTACAGATGAAATAGTTGAAAATATATAAAAATTAATTCTCACCACATGTTATTTTTAACTGTGGATTTCACTGTTTCATGTATCAAACACAAAAACACTGGATAAAACATCTGACATACAACAAAGCCAACACAAACAGCTCTATCATCCTCGAACATCTCTTCTTCCTTCCATTTGTCTAAACATTGGTCTATAGTGCCACATTTGGTGACCAGGGTATCCTTCCTGGCCTCCAGCTTCTATTGTGTAAATCTCTTAAATCCTTCAGGGGTCTCAAAAGGTACTAAGATGGAATCACTATATCCCAGTCTGAACATCCTGAGGTTCAGCCGACAAGGAGCTGAATTTCATTCCCTGCCCAGCTGCTGAGAAGCCATGCAACCATTGGAAACTTTCATAGATGCTGTATCCTCTTCTTCCTATTCTCCTAGTCACACCAGAGCATAGTCATTTGACAAAAACATTGTTCACACGCCCTATTTGGTTACTACTTGTTCTTAATTTTGCCAATTACCTTTTCTAAGAATGGTTGTTTCATGAGACACCGGCCAGGCGAAATGGTTCGTTTGCACAATCAGGTCCTAAAAACACTGTATTTCTTTCACTGAACAGACACCTAATGGTTTACTCCATTCGAGGAGTTTGTCCAAGCTCTTTTGAACTTAAACTTTATTATCTTTATACCCTTATCAACATGCTAGAGTATGAAATATGCAGCAGCCAACTGTAATTTTGCAGATCAAAACAGATGATTCAGGATGGGTGAGGAGGGGAAGGAACAGAAAAAAAGGTTACTTACTTTTCATTTTAAAGCAAAGTTAAGTTCAAAAGTACTCGAAATATAACACTGTCTAACTCATGTCTCATCTATAATACATGCCTTGTGCAATGTTCCATCCCACTCTTTAAGAAAAACTAAATGTTACACGTGAAAACCAAAAGTAACAAATATTGAATAAACTCTGTGGCATTTTGTAAAGTTGGCACAAGGTTCCCCTGGCACTTGCGGTAGTCAAATGAAAAACCATGTTTCAAGTCCAGGAGAATTTGTGTCTGTACTTAATTGTAGAAGAAATGAAACTTAGACCTGCTTCCTATTAGGCACATGGAATTGCAAAAACTACTTCTTAACCTACTTAGTAATGAAGTTTTATGCCTTTCCTTCCTCCAACTACTGTAGTACTGCTGAAAGTTAGAAACCAAAGAAATAAGGTGAGAAAGCAGACTACATTTAAAAAGATAAACACCTACTCAAATCAATTTTCACTAAGTCAGTTTTGCTGAGTCACAAACTGCAGCACTGGAGGACATAGCTGCATTCTAGGCCCTTAACTGGGGAAGCTAAATTAGTTGGGTAGTAGTACCCTTTAGCTGACTGCAATGAATACAAACGCATGAGGCCTCCTGAGTCCAATTCTGAAGCCACAGACTCCTGCCCTGTATTGCCCTGTGGAGGAATACACTGATTAGAGAAGGAATGTTGAAAGGCTAGCTGGTTCATCTCATCAGCCATGTTCAGCGGCAGGTCCCCACTGGGTCCTATCTAATGCCTTTATTTCCTAAACTTGGGTCCAAGTCCTGCTAACTTATGCATGGCCCTCAGAAGCCAACACACATCTCAATGAAATACAGGTGCAGATAAACCAAGTGCAGGACTGGTTGAAGCCTTAACACTCTGGCACATCAGAAAAATTCATCCTGGAGCACACTGCTGAAACTTATGTGAGCAATACTAAGGACTTCTGAGGTAATGCTAACTGAAGTCATGTGTATCTGTTCAAGCCTTGCATTTTCTTGGAGTAGTTCTGGTCTGACAGAGCTGAATGCATAATTGTACTGCAATTACCTGCACGGCTTTTCTTTTAAAGCAAAAATTATGAGATTAGCCATTCTTCCCAATATTTAAATACCATAATTATCTAGTCACGCAACATTTCTGCAATATGCTGAATGATTTCTTTTTTTGGATCATTTTTCTTCTTTGATTGTAGGCTTTTTGCTTAAGAAATAAAACATCACTAAGTAGAATATAATGTAAATTTAAACATGGAAAATAATGAAAGTGCGCTACAAAATCAATATAATCACAGATTATAGTTATTTGATTACTCTCTAACTGTAAAGGTGTCACTACATTCTTAAAAAAAAAAAAAAGTTAAATTCCTGTGTCTGTAACAGACACAATCTACCTGTATTACACATTAAAAGATCACACAAAAGCCAAAAGGACTTTGAGCAAGCAAACATGATAACATAAGTGAATTCTGAGTGGACAACACTCCACTGTGGTCAATGGTTCCTGAGTGCCCATGCACAGTTTCTCCTGGACTGGGGCCTGCCTTACATTCATACTTACCAGGTTGCCAAATAACTCCTTTATTGTCACCATTTTCACTAAAAAGTAATATATCAACCACTCCATTATTCATATGATATCTGGTAGGAGATGTACCCCAATAAATAAATGTTTTTATATGTTGCTGTATGGCATGATATATGTTTATATTAAATGTCTAATGTACCAGTATGATAGAAAAATAGATGTTACAACTCTTTTTGTCTATCTAGGAGGGGTTTCTGCATGCACAAAATAATCTTCTGAAGTATTTGACTAACTGAATTTCTCCTTTATGTCATCTTTGTCATAATGTAGCTATTAATAAAAAACATACAGATACAGATTTCTACGTACCTGCTTGTCAAATGCTACCCAAGCAGGAGCATCACTTCCTATCCCTTCAGGAAACACACTGTATTTAGGTTTCAGCTTCTGACCAGGTAACGGTACACCTCCCAGCCCAGGTTTATCTTCTCCAACCAGCATAGCAACATTATTGCAGTAACCCCAGTGCTGTGACTTGTGGAACTTTTCTTTCCCTATCTGTCAAAAGTTTGGAAGAAAAAGAGAAAAAAAAAAATCTGTGTGTTTGTTTTTAAATCCTAAAGATTTAACTATCTGGGCAAGGAGGATTAAACATGTAAAACTGACTCTATAATTACTTTAATACGGAGTCTGGAAACCTGTAACAACTGGAATGCTGCAAGTGAAGTTACATATTTCAGTGGTCAATTTGCCAGCCTTATAGACAAAAATGGAAAATTATTTCAGTAATCTACCCAGGCTGAGGGACGGGATGGATACTGGCCCTTTCCCCCTGCCTCTTTCCCTGCAACAAGGCTTGATGCATGTGGAAGAAAGAAGCAAGTCACCCATGAGAACTGGTGCAAAAGGCAGAGGGGAAAAGTCTTTTTTATAGATCTCCAGATGACAAATGGAAATGGTTCAGGAGTACCCAGAGAACAGCCTGATATCATTACTTATGTCATAGATCTTATTTAAACCTGCATCCATGAGTGCAAAATAAATAGCTCTGTATTAGTGAATACACTTGAATTTTGGGAGGATGGATCTGAATCAAAAGATAGAATATTTATTCCATTTGGGCTTATTCCAAAAGAAGGTCTCTGTAGTTTTTCTTATATTATTAATATTTTTCAGGCAATTAAGGATAGATTGTTTAAAAAAAAAAAAAAGCACAACTAACTGCAAAGAAACCCATCTTGCCTACTCTCATTTCTTGGCTGGGGCTAGAGCCAGCCTTGAAGTGATGCAGGAAAGCCTCTGGCATCACATGAATATCAGTCCTGCCTGTGGGAATGTCCCTCCTAATGAGCTGCCTGCTTTGCCGGCCAGTTCCCTCCAATGGAAGCAGCCGGTGTGAGCTGTGTTTGGGCAGCAATCCCTAACAACCCCACTCATCAGTCTCACTCAAGAGGACAGGGAAATAGGAAAAGCCAACAGAAAGCTCCACTAACCCTTTCTCCAATTAGCAGCAATCCTGACTTGTTAACTCCTCTTGCTCTGCTATTCCTCCCTTCCTCGCCCTCTCAGATCCTCCAAACATTTTGTCTGGGAAGGGAGAGAAGGGCCACAGGGTAATTGCATCTCAGCACACCTAGTAAGGGGAGATGGAGACTACTGCAGCTGTGCCCCACCTCGGCCTGGGACTGGGTGAACATGAGGGAAGATGCAACTGAAGGGGGAGGGACAGATGTTATGGGAGAGAGGGCCCCAGATAGAGGAAAAGACTGGACAGCAACATTTTCTTCGGAGCACCAGAGCAGGTATGTCAGCAAAGTCACAGAGGGCCAAAATTGTCTCTCATTTGGAAAACTGAGCAATGCTAATTCTCACATACATATATATATTTAAACCAGTACTCCCCCCAAAGTTGTAGACAACTCTTAAGTTACTATCAGGAATCAAAAAATGGCCAAGAAAAACAACAAAGAAAAGGAAGAGATCGGTTTTTTTTCATCATGGTAACATTCAAGTACTCCAAGGTAACATAACACAGCAGAGCAGTTCTGGGAACAAGTGCAAGCAGTGAAGCAGCAAGACCTGAAAGTAACTGAGTAGTTATTTCATTCTGCCAGTAAGAAAGAGAGTGAGGAATCTGAAAGGCAGCTACTCAGCTTCATGGCTTATAACATCCAGCATACTTATAGACCAGCTACTGCACACTGAAAGTTGCAATCTGAACTGTTCACCTGCCTTGCAGTGCTCTACATCCAATGACACCGGATGAAGAGCTGCCCTTGACATGAACAGCTCAATCACTATCTTAGCTTAACCTTTGATTAAAATCCTTTTTCCATGCCCCTTGTGTCCTTTTGCAAGGACAGTGGTATGAAAAACAATAAATTACTTACTATTTTTATAAATTATTATTTTTAATACCAAAATAATCAATGGCCATACCGTGCCTAGGTTAACAAAATCCAGGCTAGCCAGCAGCCTTCAAAACAGTCATTACAAAATGAGACAAGGTTCACATACTGGGACAGTAATGATTTGGAGTATGGAAGCACTTCCTCAAAGAAGATATTTAAAAGGTAAGCAATGTTTTGAAAAGAGCCAATGCTACATGGCAAGTAATACAATGGAAAGAGTAATACAAAGGAAAAAATTTACTCCTCAATCATATGTTTATAACTCAAGAACAAAGGTTACTGAATAAAAGAGAAAATCAATAAAAGGAAATACTTGTTTGTATAATGACTAGTTAGGCTTCAGGCCCTGCTGCCACACAGCATTACTCATGCCAGGAATTTTTAACTAAATTTAAAAAGAGCTGTATGTTTGCAGCAACAATGCCCAAAATAAAATATTTCATATCAGCACTTTTTTTTGAGCTGTGATATAAAACTTCATACTTCAGTGTGCAGTGTAAGCACTGACATTTGGGGATTAGGAGCAGCTCTTCATGTGGTCTCCAGCATCCTTCCCTGAGAAGTGAGCGCAGGCACCTTCCCAGGCACAGGACCCTGGAACAGACAGGAACTGTTGGGGTTTGGCACCCACTTTGCAACACGTCTGCACTTGGGATGTTTTTCTCCTTCTCCTTGGGGCATTGCTGAGCTGCCCTTTCTGCTTTTATTGCCTTTTTAAATAATTTTGTTCCTCAGTAAGCTGATAAAGAGTTGGGGAGAAGTCACAATGGGAGGGAGCTTTCTGCATTTATCAGTTCAAATGTGGAATAACTATAGTCAAGCTGAGTTTTAAAAGGGAAATTTGTAGGCAGAAACATGATCTATACAGAAGGTGCTGTAGAACAGACCCACATTCTAGCACAGCAAGCATTTAATGATTTTCCCTCTATTACCAAAGCATGAGTTAGGGAGAAAGGCATAGTTATCAAAGCACAGTGAGGGTGACAGTTTTCCTGAGCAAAGGAAAGCTTTTCATGTCCTCAAAGCTTCTTCTAGGAGCATGTGCTGTTCATCTGCTTCCAGGGTTTGGTGAGCTACAGTGTGGTAAAATGTTCATCAGAGTAATCCAGGTTTGTCCCTGATGGAAATTTTTCAAGATTTAGGGATGAAATCACAACATCGTTCACAATTTGGTATTAAAAAAATACAGGCCCAACAGCTGCAATTCTGTTAAGAATCTTCTGTAGCATTCTTGTGACTTTTTAAAGTTCAACAGAAAGACCACTTTAGATTCTTACTTAATTAGAAGCCATGAAAAGCATCTAAATCCATTTGCAGAATAATCTCTTCTAAAGATCTGAACAGGTCATTTCTTTAAAAACAAACAAAAGAAAGTTTAAGAATTCTAACTGAATTATCACAAATCATGAAAGAGAAAAATTACTTTTGGGGAACTTCAGCTAATGAACTCCAACCACATCCAGCCTAAAATAGTGACAGAACATCATGTTACCTCCATAATAATAATAAATGACTTCTAAAAGAAGGGAAAGAGCTTTACTGTGTCTGCTGTGCTAATGGAGCTAAACTGAGCAGGCTGCAGATCTGCTGAACAAAGCTGCCATTTTCTGTGCGGTGAGCCTGAAATAAATATTAAGGATACATCCAATAGCGACTAATGCAAAGGTCAGGATTCTCTGACTGCAACTATTGGCTTTGCAAATTCAGCCACTGCAGTCCTTGAGGAACACTGCCTCATGTTCTCTCCATCTTGCTCTTTAATACTCTTGTACAGTCACAGCAAGCTCATCAGGGAGCATCAGGTTTCAACTGAACCAAACATAACTGGAAACCTCTAACCACAGCAGCTGGGGTGATGGAGGAGCCCTGTGATACACACTATCTCAGGAGCTACGCGTTTTTTAACAAAGTCTCACAGGGAGTTATGGCAGAAGCCACTGGTAGGAGTCCAGTTCTCTTCCCTGTATCCCTTTTTTAATTCCCACCTTGAGAACAGCAGCTGCTTTGTGGAGGTCCTGCTTAAATCCTGTATCAGGATGAACCGTGGTGTTTACGGACTACTTAGGGCTACTGATACAATAGCTAGTTTCATCAGTTAAGCAATGGAAATAAATTGAAATAAATGCTGCACACAGTGCCAGTTAAATTCATGTGACCTCCTGCCCTGTGGAAAGCACAGGTCACCACCAGAGACAAGACAAACAGCTGAAGTTCCTGAAATACTTATAAGTAGCATCCCTCACAAAGTTAGTGCTGACTGCTTAGTGAAAAGCCATATTTCAGCTACTGGTTTTCAAGTATTTTATCATCCCTGGCTTGCTGCAGAGGTTTTAGTATGTTCAGATGTTAAGTGCTACTGTAAAAGGAGGATTACGTCAAGACATTTTTCCCAGCCACTGTGGTGCCCCTCTAACGTGTCACAGAAAAAAAAGGTGCACCAATACTAACAGCCTGGAGCAGCTTGCTCGTACTGCCTGAGCTGATACAGTCTGAGAGAAGACAAAAGGCAGGTCCAAAATGCAACCCTGACGGACAGCTACAGGAAGGTTTGGGTTTGGGGTTGTAAACAAAGAGAGATCTCGGGATGTGGGGCTGAGAGAAAGGAGGAAGGGGAAGGGGTTCAGAAAAGAAGTCCAGGGCAAGGAGAAGGAAAGGCACAGCAGGCAGGCTTACTTACAAAGAGGCTGGCAAGCTCTCTGTCAAGAAAAAACAATGTGCCATTTTGGCACCAATGATTACAGAGCAGCAGAAAATACTCAAGCCAGGAAACAGAGACTTGCAAGAGTAGCACAGCTGAGAACAATTCCAAGCTCCTGCAATAAACCAGGAAGATGTGGAATTTCATAAAATCTGCAATAGAAACTGATCTTCTCAAGGATGTATTTTCCCCTTGAGACCTATATACTCATTCTCTGATTCTCTGAGAAATGCCACACAGAATTGTTGCAAAGAATTCTCTCTTTGCGAGGGATTTCAAACCTCAGGCACAACAATCCCCACTGGTCAGCTAGCACCTGGTAAAACTGACCCATAGGAGTATGCACTTCTGTCAATTAGCTGCTGATATAAGGCAAGAACATCAGTTTGGTATCAGAAGGGACAGCTGCCTTGGACAACAGGAGGTAGACAAGTAACACTAACAAAGGAAGTACTGATGCTGTTGTACTGCAACCAGCATCATCCTTAACACAGCTCAGACTCTGGATGAACAAACTTTTTCCTGCAGTAACAGAATAAATGTATTATATGATATGTTTCCAACACAGGCAGGATTAAATACCATTAGAAAGATCCATGACTTTCTGTCCTGACAAACAGCTGACATGCGTATAACTTGCATGAACAAAGCTGAAAATCTCACTAATGAACAGTTTCAGTGTCACTTGGACTCTGCTGACAGAAGCTACAATGTCTAGGTCTCCCTGTAGCTCTTAAATATTGGCTTCAGTGGCAGTAGCAAAAGAGGAATTCCCCATTTCAAGGGTACAAAACAGGTAGCAGAATCTTCAAACCAACAACCCATGAGTTACTGTTCGAGAAAATCAAGAAATTAATAAACACTTTTATCCAACAAGATGGTAAATGATGTGTGAGCACCACATCCTGCCACCACTGAGCAGACAAGGGCATACCTCTCTACAGCTGCCAGGATGGAAGAGCATGAGCCTTGCCGAGGGGCAGGAGCACTTCCAGCACAGACTCGAGTCTTCCCAGCCTCCACAAAGGGGAAAGCCCTGACTTCTGCCCATTAGCCAGCACCTGAGGAGGGGGGCCTCGCAAGTGTGTAGCATATGGGCTAATCTGTGCTCAAAGTACCAGCCTGCTCTATCCTTAGATCTCCTGATTACCCACATGTGAACATGACAGGCTCTGCTGATGAGCAGCTTATCTTTGGACTTCTGTTCAAGGAACAGGAATTTTTAAGGAGGTGAAGGAGGTTTATTTGATGGGTAGATTTGTGTGTACACAAATTACTGTAATTTTTATTTTAAACAGCTTTGAAAAAATAGGGGTGGTTCCTTTTACTCTCCTTGTAGACAGTAAATATTTTATGCTCCTAGTGCCTTCTGCTAGCAGTCATTCTTTTCCACCCCATCAAATCAAACATCAAACGTGGCACTGCTTGTGCTATGCCTGCTCCTTTCATCCCTGCTCTTCATTTAGCACAAAGGAAACATTACCTTACATTACTGTAGGAACCACTCTGGCTGTTTTAAGTGTCTGTCACCTTCCTGTTTCGCTCCAGTCTCATTAGCTGCGATGCCCGAGCAGTAAGATTTTTGTCCCAGCTATGCAGGACATCGCTCTTGGGGAAGTTGCTGAATTGGCCACCAGGTGGTTACAGTTAAGGGAGAGAAAAATAGTAAAAGCCAGCCAGCAGCTGCTGCCTTGCGCAGTGCCGGCACCAGGGGCGGCTGTGAGCTGCCTAGCCTTGTTGCCCTTGCTCCCTGCCAGCAATGAAGCATTTCTGTTCCTACAAGCATTCTCGGTAGAGCTAACTAGAAGTAATAATCAGGATGGAGGGGTAATACAAGAGCCAGTGGATCTTAGATCCAGAGGCCTAGGCGTTGTGGAAAGATTTATCACTTCCCATTTTCCCATGCAGTCCCTGCTGCCCTGAAGTTAGACTCTCTGAAACCTAACTACCCTAAACCTCTGATTTTCTGGGAACAGCCCAGCTGCCTTATGAAACATATCCAAGGTAGACAAAACGTGTATGTATTCCTCTCCCACTGCCTTTCATGGGCCTATGTATGAGGTCGGTGAAAGCATTAGGGGCAGAGAAAAGAGGATTGCAGCAGTAGCTCAAACAGTGCTAACAGTGGAATTAATACCCATAATTATAAACCAAGGGCTGCCTGTCCCCTGCTCATCCTTCTTCAGGGGATGCTTTGCTACTGTTGTTTCTGTGCAATAAGAGGCACTGATGGCAATGCTTAGAGTATTCATGGTGAAAATACTTTCTTCTTTTTCATTTTTTCTATAGCATTTACACTTGTGTATTTCCTTTAAATATGCTCTTCTGAGCCTCTTATTTGTGGAACTACATACAAATAAAATTAAATCTAATAGCCAGCAACGAAGTGGAGATCAGAAAAGCTTTTCAAGAAAGGCAAGTTATCAGTATTAACTCCACTATCTCAAGGACTGTCAGAGCAATTTGGAGACCCTGACAATGGTATAACCATGGTTTTACACTGCTATCTTGTGGCAAATGTGACTTGGTTTTCACACCTTTAGTTTTCATAACACTTATACACACTGTAGGTACTTCAGCATTGGGTGTTCAATGCTCTCTATATGTAATCTTCCCAAGCACGTGAAGCCAAATACTGTGCTTTTCTTCTGAAAAAGGAGGCACCATGTCTATCACAAAGCATCTTCACTGCTCCTGTGGAGCTCTGGAGTCAACTCATTCCATCATACTCCAAAGACAATAATCCCTAACAATTAAGTTACAGTGAAATCTGGAGAACAATAAAGTCATGGATAACATTGAGCTGAGCTATTTTGCTCCCACCCAGCAGATACCAATGGTATACATCTATTTCAATGCTGCTGATAATGCCCACTCAGCAGCTACCTGAAGTGTTATGTACACAACCAACTCTTTACAATACAAATTTGAATTTATCAAGAGAGACTGAGTATTCACTGCCAGACCCTTTTTTTTTTTCACGCCTTCTAAAACAATGGCACCCAGCCTGCTGTTGGTGGGGAAGAATCTGCTGTAAGATCCTCACTGCTTGTAAGGTGGGCTCCTCCTGCAAAGAGGTCCTCTGTTTGCACACACCTGTCCAATACTGACACACCAAGTGAGGCTGGGGAGTTCAGCTATTTCTACACAATCTCGTGTCCTCTGAACCAGCAACTGGTCAGCTCCAATTGTGTCTACCTGTCTTGTTTGTTTACAGAGCTTCCAGAGGTTTTCAACTGAACCATACTTAATGCAAACTCATTCATCACTCATGAAGAAGGTTCTAGACTTCCTAATGGCACAGACAAGTCACATATTGAAGGGGTAGTGACACTCATGTTATGATTGGCATTTATACATGTGTCTTAACAAATCATTTCCAAATCGTCCCTGAACTGTATTATCACCTCCCAAATGTTCTCTTAGGGGGAGGACTAGACTCAGGAGCTAGCCAAGTATCCCAGCAGCCAGACTGCAGAAATGAGGGCTCTAATGGCCACAACAGGTTCATAGTGTGACAGATTCCCTTCCAGATATTTTAACATGATTAAGAAAGTCTACGCTGTTTCATCTGCCTCCTAAAGGCACCAGCTACAGTGCCTTGCCCAAATCCATCCTTCCCTCCTGCAGTATTTCACAGTACAGATTGTACTCAGCAAATTTCTAGCTGTCCTTGCTGAGCAAGTTTGAAGTAGTGATGGCAGCCTTTTCTTTTGTTTACTACTGTAGCTCATGATAAAAACATCATCTATATTCACAGACTGCTACTGGTACTTAATGGCATTGGCAAATCTGAAGAAACACAGTAGCATCTCTAGCATTTCCCCTCCCCTCTACAAAGACTTTTTGGTTTATTTAGAAGGTATCTGCCTCTTCCAGTTTTGCTTTGTTAGAAACAAAACAAGAACTCAAACTATCTCACGGCAGCTGCCAGATGCCGGCGTAGCTGCAGAGTATTCCGCCTCCCAGGGTAAGGCTGGAGGAGGTTCGAACACCTAACGGCAGCTCGTTTTCCACCTGCCGAGTAAGGAGAAGGGAGAGAGGCCTCCCCGGGGCACCAGGGCTTGCTCGCCACCCCGGGGCTGACTCCGCAGGAAGCACCTGCACCCCACCCCCTCCTGCCGGCCCCACCGACAGCCATAGAACATCTTGTTCCGCACTCGTCGCCGTTCAGGCCGTGGCGGCCACGTCGGCCGCGTTGCCCCCGGCCTGGCCTGCCCTGGCCTGGGGGGGACGGCCGGGCCCACCGACAGGGACACCGGCACCGCCCCCACGGCAGCCCCAGTACTGGCACTGGGGCAGGGAGGGATAGGAGCGTTCCCTCCGCTGTCACTCACGTTCCGGTCGCGAGAGACCCCGGGCAGCAGCGGTAGCGCCATGCCTGCCCCGGACTGCCTGTAGCGCCGCACGGCACAGCTGTCCCGCCGGCTTGCGCCGCTGGGGGCGCCGTTGCCTGGAGACAGGCCGATGGCGTCACGGAGGGCGGGGCCGAGCGGGGCCGAGCGGGGCCGAGCGGGGCCGAGCGGGGCCGAGCGGGGCCGAGCGGGGCCGAGCGGGGCCGAGCGGGGCCGAGCGGGGCCGAGCGGGGCCGAGCGGGGCCGAGCGGGGCCGAGCGGGGCCGAGCGGGGCCGAGCGGGGCGCCCCCAGGCTTACCCCTCCCCGTTCCCTCAGACTGCCGCCGCTTCCCCCGGTGCTACAGCCCGCCCAGGCGGTACCGGACGGAGGCGGGCCCTGGGCTTTGTCCTCAGGAGCCCCGGCTCCGCTGGAGTGCGGGTGATGTGGCAGAGCGGTCCTAGAATAAGGGGGCGAATCAGCGACTGGGGCCCCTGGGACCGAAGTAGAAATAAATACGAAGTAATTTATTTAGTTTTCCAGAATTTATTGCTGGCTTCTTCACAAATTTCTCAAGATTTACCTCAGGCCCAAAGCTTTGTGCAGTGCCCTCCCTCCCACCCACCTGACAGGGTGCCAGTCACCTCGGTCTGAACATGGTTCCCCCAAAAAAATAACGCTGGAGCCAAGGTCGTGGACAGGGAAAATCCCACCGCATTTGCCATTTCCTGCCTGAATTAATCTTTACTGTTTCTCATTTTGTGACTTTCATACAGTACATTTTACTTTGGGGCCATGGCGGGCTTGAGGGAGTGGGGGCTGGGATGCTTTTACATCTTTGTTTTATTTTGTTTTTGTTGGTTTTTTTGCATTTTAGTCCACCGGGATGGTGAAACTAGGTCAGTGGGTTTCCACTTTCTGGTTTCCCAGTGCTGTATTATGCACCTGCATTTGCATTTAGTGCGGAAAGGTAAACATTTAAAATGTATTTTAATTGAAAATAAAAGGGACCATCATTTTAATCACATTCATTTCATGTAGTGGGTGGTATTACTGTCAAATTTAAATTTCAAACAGAAAATACACCAAGAGTTTCTCACGGATGGCTTAGGGGGAAGGGTTGTTTCTTTCTTTAATGGAAGTAACATTTTCCTTATTAACAAAGGAGGATGCATTTCAGATCACCACCAAAGCCTATTCCAGAGAACCACAACCATGCTATGCTATGTTCCTCCATTTTACATAAAGCTCTTCACGAATATATTTTTTTAATTAGAATGGGTTTTTTTCATTTTTTTTTTACAGAAAAATGAGTTTATGGAAAAATAGTTAGCTGAAACCCAAGTATTTTAATTCTGATATGCCATCCCACTGTCTTGGAGGAGCTGTACTTCTGTTGCTTTATGTCCTTATTCTCATAGATAGAGTGGATCTCCCATCCCGTATTTCATACTCTATGATGCATCAGGCCATGATATTCTCATAACATATCCTCTCTCCTCCCTGAAAGAGAGGCCCATGAAACAGCATGGGCAGTGTGTTCAGTCTCAGTGAGTCAAGGACGCACTCACGGTGCAGCCTCCATGGAGTGCTTGTGCAGCATTCGCTATCAGAATTGGTATTTGGCCAAAATGTTGTGATTTTACTGTAATTTCACTGAAAATTCTTTATTTTTTTATCTTTTCCGGGAAGGGAAGGGAAGGGAAGGGAAGGGAAGGGAAGGGAAGGGAAGGGAAGGGAAGGGAAGGGAAGGGAAGGGGAAAGGGAAAGGGAAAAAGGGAAGGGGAAAGGGAAAGGGAAAAAGGGAAGGGAAGTTGTGCAAATTCTGAAAGGGTTATTGCAGGGTGTTGAACACTGCCGTTTCAGCATCTCTCGTTCGTTGCATGTTCATGTGATCACTCAATATTCTTTCAATATGTCTTTATGGACCTTACAAACATTGCATGGTTCACAGCTGGCATAGTCATAAAACATACCTTTCAGTTTTGGCAGCTGTCATTAGAGAGTGAGGATTTTCGGAAAGTGGATCCAAAGCATTTTATAATGTGGATGTGCCAGCGTGTCCCTCTGAGATTATTGAACCAGCATAGCTGTGGCTTTACACAGAATCCCCACAGGCTCTTGCAACTAATGGCACAACTTCTCATTTGGGATAGCAACTGTCATCAAAACACAATAATGAAGAGTGAATGCCTCTTTTCACTTCATTTTTCCCCCAGAATTGGTCTCATGTTTAGTTTTTGTGGCACATTTCATGGTGAGGTGGTTGATAGTTCTTCCGATATCAATAATGAACTGTTGCTCCAAGGTTTCAGGCAGTATGGGCGGAGTGTGTGAAAAACATGCAAGGGAGACGGCAGCACCTCTTCAGGAAGGTTAATGAAGTGCACGGCAGCAGTAGAGAGTCCAGTGGACTTCCAGCAGAAAATCCTGTGACTCATGACTGACTTTCAGGTTAGATAATTCTGAATGGGATTACCTTCTGCCCCACCCAGTAAATAAACCACAGGGAGCTGTGGAGCAGGGGAGCATCTTCATTGTGCACTAGAAGCATGGTTGCAATATGGTGTTTTCTTTCATCTTCAATCATTTTTTTTCTTTCAAAAACGGGGGGGAAAAAAGTGTATTCTACTTTAGAACAGAATTGTTTCTTCCTATATTACCTTCTCTTTGGGGTTTCTCTCACATATCTATCTTTTTTGTTCCTTACTATATTCACTCAAGAATACAGACCAAGTGAAAACAAATTAATTTTAATGCCTTTTCTGGGAAAAATAAAAGTACTACAGGAAAACAATTTTTTATAAAAGCTTTTCATTAAATGAAGATTTTTAATGACAACAAAGGCAAGCAGTTTTTGGCAGTAGTAAATTAACTGTATTCTGACAGTACTCTACGAATTATAGTGGAGAATGTATGTAAGTGCATTTGTTGTGCAGTTCAAAGGAGAAAGAAAGCAGGAGGGAAGCTAAAGCTGGGAAAACATGAAAAATACTGTGTTCTTAATAAAAAGAAATTCTAGTCCCTCTGTTTTGGGATTTTTACTAGCAGACTTGAAATCAGTACGGGTATTCAAACTGTAATCTTCTGAGCAACTGAAAACTTTCCAGAAAAAGCTTAATTTTTAAAAAAAATATATACTGGGTTTAACTCTGACCAAGTGCTGTAGACTCCAGATTCTTGTTAGTCCATTTGTCTCAGTGGAAGACCAGGTCTTCCAGGTTGTGTCAGTTTAGAATAGGGAAGTTTGGAAAGAAGAGGAAATGGGGGAAGTTTTACTTAAATCAGCATAATTTAGTGTCATGTCACTGTGAAGACATGTCTCTGCTTCCATCACATGTGTTACTTCATCCTCTTTCTGGGACTGGTTTTACAGGCCGTGGTAAGGCTGGGCTGTCCAAAATTAGATTGTTCCCAGGCTGCCTAGTTTAAAGTGAATTATACCCCCCTGTGGATCTTCATGCAAGCACACTAAGACATGAACATAAGATGAACTCTGACATACAGACTGAAAGGGGATCTTACTAGTGTCTATAAATATCTGAAGGGTGGGTGTCAAGAAGGAGGGGCCAATCGCTTTTCAGTTGTGCCCTGTGATAGGACAAGGGGCAATGGATGCAAACTAAAACACAGGAAGTTCCACCTCAACATGAGGAAAAACTTCTTTCCTGTAAGGCTTACAGAGCACTAGAACAGGCTGCCCAGAGAAGTTGTGGAGTCTCCTTCTCTGGAGACTTCCAAGACCCATCTGGATGTGTTTCTATGCGATGTGCCCTAGGTGGTCCTGCTCTGGCAGGGGACTTGGACTCGACGATCTCCAAAGGTCCCTTCCAACCCCTAACAGTCTGCGATTCTGAGATTCAGTGATACACTTAATCAGGTACCAGAAATTAAGAATGGAATACTATTAGCTATTAATACCTTCTTCCTTAGGTCTGTCTTAGAAAATCATTAAATGCCGGAACAGTCATCACAGAAATCACATAGAAGATATGAATAAAGGAATTAAGCACACATACACACATGAAGAGAGCTACAGCCCTACCTGCAGCTACTTAGCTCAGGGGGAAAAAGGGCAAATCCTGATGTGGCTGTTCATTGCAGTGCAGACTAGGTCAACTGATACCGTCAATGAAAGATCCTTAAAAATACCAACTCTTTATGTTTTACCATGTCTCTTATTACCTTATTAATTTTGTCTTCACCAGTCAATGAACACAAAGCAATTGAAAATACTTCTTCAGTGGCCGGAAAACAATGCTCAGACCATATTTTTTGGCTGCAGCTGTGGAGTGTGCCAGACAACTCACTCAGGGAAAACTGGGTGTTTTTGCAGCCACGGACCTGTGCTGACTATGTACCCCAGGAGCGCTTGATGCATTTTTGCTGCAGCTGCTCACTGCCCCAAGAAAGCAAGGTATCAAGCATGAATTTCCATGGCTGATGGCCCATAATATTTTTCTCCTGGTGATGCTGTGGGGAATAAAATCATAGAATCATATAATGGGTTTGGTTGGAAGGGACCTTAAAGACCATCTAGTTCTGAATCCCCTGCCATTGGCTGGGACATTTTCCACTAGACCACATTGCTTAAAGCACCATACAACCTGGCCTTGAACACTTCCAGGGAGGGGCATCCACAACTTCCCTGGGCAACTGGTTCTAGTGTCTCACTACTGAAGGATTACTTCTTAATGTCTAACCTAAATCTCCCCTCTTCCAGTTTAAAGCCATTACCCCTTGTCCTGTCACTACATGCCCTTGTAAAACCCTGTGTGGAAGAGGCCATGCAGCAGGCTGGTTTTCCTCCCCTTCTGTCCCCAGCTCATCACACCATCTAACAAATTTATCAGTCTCTAGAAACTTGATGAGAGAAGTTCTCTGTCTTACAGAACAAGCTTAATGGGCGTGTTTCACTTTGCCATGCCTATTTAATGCATTTTGAAGCTCCAACTCATCTGATACTGAGCTCTTTTACATAAGGTGTGAGCTCTTCAGGGATGTTTGCTATTGGCCTGACTTCCCTGTCATTGAAGTCGGGAAGACTATGAGGAGCCACTTTCCTAAATCACTCACACTTCCGAAAGTACACGAAAAGGAAACATTCTGGGCCTGGTAGACACTTTTGAGTTGCCCCTGATGCATATATTCAGTGAGATCTGCAGTTCCAAGTAGCTGTTTGGTTCCTTTTCACCCTCCTTACGTGGGCTGATTTGAGATGCAGCCATGCTAGTAAAATGAACCTGACAGAAAAGCCTCTAATTTAATTCAGAAGTAGAATGCAGATTTTATGCAATTAGACCATAGAGACACGTTTAACACAGCACGCAGTAGCTGCTAGGAAGAGTAAGAAAAAACCATGATCAGTAACACACCGAACAAACTGGCAGAAGAAAGGTATGAATACAGCACTTGGCAGCACCATCACCATTCATCAAAATGCAGTCAAGGCCTCTAAGTTATGTCATCACCCCCACGAAGAGTGAATGACACGTTCCTCCCTCCAGATCACAGCTATTTCAGAGTGAAGATAAGTCACCTGGGAACGAGAAGCCCCAGTGGCAGTGGGGCACCGTGATGCTCTAACATGAGCAGCCTAAAAGGGCATCCACCCCCAGACAGCCCCATGAAAGTCAGGGAAATTTGCCTCAACTGCAACATCCAGACACCTGGTGACAGTGTCAGATGCTGCAGAGCAGTGGGTCACAATCATCGCCACAATAAAGAAGGGAGGCAGTTGTTTCCCTCCTGACTGTGTTTGTTTCCCTTCCTTTACTCTTGACCTGCCTAGGATGTCACAAACATTTCCTGACTTTCCTCTTTTTGCTCTCACACTGCCGTGCTAACAAAAACAAAGGGTTTGGCTAAGCAGCAGTGTCACTACACATCTTTCATCCTTCCCACCAGTGATGTACCTTGCTTGTAACCTGAATCTCGGTGCCCATTGTCAAAGCTCTCCCATCCAGCCAACAAGACACCAGAAGACACTTAAAAACCCCAGCCCTGGCTCTGTTCAGCCAGGCTTGCCTGTCTGCTTCCTTCTGCCTAGGAAAATTCTGTTGGCATTTCTCCAAGTCTTGCAAGTTGCCTTGAGGATACGCCATCGGTGGAGGCTGCATGACTGATCAATTCCTCCCTTTCCTCCCATCCTCCATTTTCCAGCTTAATTTTTTCAGCTGATGGATAAAACAGCCCAAAAAAAAAAAAAAAACCACAAAAAAACCCCAACCATTTTTAAAACTCCCATGGCAATAAATAGATAGATAGATTACAGTCAATTACCAGAAACTGCTATTGATCAAGGCTGGTTTAGAAGTATACTTGCTTTCTGCAATCAAGCTTGCAATACAATTTGCCCTGCATTCAGCATCTATTTCAATTAAAATGAGAGGGGAGGAAATGCCACTTATTTTAAATAAAAAGCTTTCAAGCTATCCTTTCAGGCTGCTTTGAGGATCTAGGACAGATCAAAGCTGTTTTGAGAACTCATCCATTCTGCTTCAAATATGATAGATCATTGTCCATAGAAAAAATTAAGGCAGTGGAAGATATCAAAGCAGCAAGTACGTTTTGGGTTTCCAAGCAGTGGTCTCAAAACTGGTGAAGTCTGCCAGAATAATAACAAACAGGACTGACAGTAATCCCCTCTGTCACAGAGACCAAGACATTGGCAACTGCAGGCACCACACAAGAAATTGCTTCTTATATTAATCAAGCTCAGTCTTAATGATAATGAGGTCATCTGTATGGATCAAAAGCTTTGGTCAATACCAGCTTCTCAAAACTGAATGAAATCAGTCAATTATGAATGTTAGGAATTGAGGTTTCACCCCAAAACTAATCCCTTTGCTGATTAGGACTTTATTCTAACTTCCAGCCCAAAGGCATTAATGGAAAACATATCCTTTTCATTCTTATTTTGGATAATCTGTCATTTGAATAATGCATCTTTTTCTTGCCGTTCAATGCTTGCTTCTTATGTAATGGCAGATAGCAGTCACATCTCCTTTCAGCTTTTCACCAAATTTTGCAAACCAGACTTTTTGGCACTCCATTTGTGTGATAACTCATCTTTCTCCTGAACACCCAGGTCTGCCTATTCCAGTCTGAGTGCATCTTCCTCAGATAAAGGTAGCTTAACCTAAGATAAGTCTCCCCAAGGTGCTGCACAGTTCCAATCACTCTCATCTCTGCTGCCTGTTGCTCTGCTGTGTCTTCTCAATATTTCCTTCTCCCATCTTTCTGGTTTCTTGGGTTTGCACTTCCACCCGTCCCTTCTCATTCCCACTTGTACTGCTTTTGGACCTGCTTCTTTTCTTCACCGCTGCTTTTCTCATTGAAGGTCAAAATAAGTGAGAAAAGTGTCGAGTCCTCCTTTCCAAACCTGTTGATTGAACATGCTGCAGAGTAAGTGGTGTGCGGGGAATAGGATTTATTGAGCTCTTAGCAAGAATGGAGCCATCTGGTTCAGCCTGTCAAGTCTCTGAGCACTATTTCTTACTGTATAGCTCCATGACTGCTCTTCCTCTCTCTAAATGTATGTTGAAGAGCTTTTGTATTGGTGTGTGAGGCATATGGGTAACATCTAATCTACGGAACAGGAGAAGCAGACTTCACTATCTCTCAGAGGTGCTTTCATGCCCTTAAAATGTATTTGTCAAGACAACTGGTCCTGATGATGCATGGCTATCTTGTCTTCCATCTGCTGAAATTAGAGATGCTGTCCTGATGGGGTTTTGTCTGTTTGTTTGGAGATAATCCATGTTAGCACAGAAAGAAATGTCTTATCTTGAAGTTCAGTTGTACTGAACTTAAGTAAAGCTCAGTTCTTTTTATGAAGGAGGTACCTATACTTATTTGATATGCTTCTACCTTAAAGATGGGGCAAACTCCACATCTTGCCAAGGAAAAGGATAAAGAAGGTTTAAATGAGAGATTAAACTTTTCTGTGATGCTAGGGCATGAAATTAGCTGGTCACTAGCATGTTCTGCACCACAGTCAGAATGTATTTACTTCTGTTTTCCAAATGTTGTAGCAAGGATAGTAAACAAATGAGTAGATGAGTTGAGGTTGAATCCTTAAAGGAATTTCAAGTTGAAAGAAAAAACTAATGTGAAAGTTGAGACTTTAACAACCTCGACAGTGTCCCTTTAAATTACACTTAATAAATACCATGGAGCTGGAATGTTCTGTGGTTATGCATATATTTGTAACAAATGGCTGCACAAATATTTGGCTCCTAACTATGAACTAAATGGTATGACATTTGCCTAGGAAAATTAATTAATTTAATATGTGTTGTATAAAATATGAGATAATCATGTAATGTATGGGTATACTGTAGTGTGTTGCTGAGTGACTAAGTTATTACCAAAGGAAATTTATGAGAAATAAACAAGAAATTCTTAGAGATGCTGTAAATGTCATGTTATGCTCAAGGGCCTTTTGTGGCTGAATAATTTTTATGTGGATGAGGAGAACAGAATCATGCAGCGAAAAGTCAAGTTGGAATGAGTTAATCTTTGTATTTGCATGTAATTTTATTGGTATTTAATGTAACTATGATATTTCTGATTCAGATTGTAGGGTCAGTTCATAATGAAGATGACAAGATCAAATCAGACTAAACGGAGCGATCCAGCATGGTTTCAGCACCAAATTTTAAACTGTCTGTGTTCAAGGAGAAAAGCTGCCTATTAAAGAAATGGAGAATAAAGCAGTTCTGATAGTAAAATAATGGCTGCTGGGTTGAGCAAGATCTTACTGCCTAATTTATGTGACTCTTTGGAAAGGTGAAGTCATCTTCCTTAGAGGTCTTGCCTGTGAAGAGGAGCTTCTCTGTGCAACTGTCATGTCTCACAAGCAGAGAAGGTTCAGCAACTGCCAGAGCTCTGCCCTCCCCTCCCATTAGGATGCTCCGTGGAGTCTACATAAGGCTGTGTACATGAGGAAGAAATGGAAAGCAGTGAACTGGAGAATTACGAACTGGCGAGCGAACAGCAGATACGAACTTTTCTTCCCAGACAAAAAGTGTAGAGCCGATGGACCTGATCTCTAAATAGTAGCAGGAAATAATATGGTAAAAAATCACGTCCGTTTCCTCTAACCAAGAAACTCAGATAGCTGAGGCTCTTTTTTTGAGCAACTAGCAGAATAATTTAAAAAAAATAAATAAAATAGGGCTGATTGGTTTGGGAGGGGTCTTCAACCACTCCAACAGTTATGAAGAGCATGATAAGCTAGGGCACAGTCTGCTTGGTGAGTGTGTCACCAGCATTTTTTTATGCAGCAGCAGGGAAAGCAGCTTCCCAGGTGGCACTCCTGAAGTCAGTCCCTGCCACAGGAGAGGAACAGCTAGGAAGTGTGAAGGTGGAGGACAATGTTGGTGAGAGAGTCACAGGATTTGTAAGCCTCAGGGAGTGCAGGAAGGATAACATAAACCTGAAGGCAAAGGAGTTGAAGGCAGCAGATTTTAATGAACGCAGAGGATGTTAGCAGGTAAATTCCTCTGGGAATCAAATCTATGGGAGAAAAAAGATCCAGAAAGAGTTAATGGTGCGTTAAAAAATAAACAAACAAACAAAAGACAGTAGAAACAGAATCACAAAGTATCTTGGCATGTAGGAAGGATAGAACATGCAGTAAGAGATATCTGTGAAATCACAAGCTCTTCAGTGATCTCAAGTGCAAGAAGGGAGTGTACAGAACATAGAAACTAGGTCAAATATCTAAAAATGAATGTTAAAAAAACCTCAGCATGAGCATACAGAGACAAAATCAGAAAGTCTAGGGCACAAAAATAAAATAGTTCTGTTCTTTGCATATACTAATAAGGCATTTTAAGGGCATTTTTGGTAGCAGCAAAAAAGGAAACCAAAGGAAGAATTACTCCATGGGTAGGAAAATTAGCAGATGATTCTGAAAAGCTCAGAGAGCTTAATGTCTTTTTTTAAGAAGATTGGAAGAGGACAAACATAGTGCTTCTGTTAAATGTAGGGCCAGGGAACTGTGAAGCCAGGGAATTAGGAATAATCACCATCCCTGTAACTCCTGAGAAAAGACTAGAACAAATAATCAGGTGATGTATAATTCCATGAAATTTTAAAATGAGATGCAGCATGAAATGATTTGCCTTTTTCTGAATTCCCTTTTACGACAAGCAAACAGACATTGCAGAGAGAACAATATGGGCCACAAAGAAAGTTGCATGTGTTTGTGCATGTGTACTGGGGATCAGGGGGCAGGCTGGACAGGCCTACCACAAATACATTTGGAGGGGGCTTTCAAACAGAGGCAAAATGGGAGATCCCCTGTTTCCTGCTACCAGTGCTTATGCACCTGCCTGCACTGAAGGTGGTCTGTGGTCTGTAAGAGCTGTAAAATGCAGGGAGCACCAAAGCTGAAAGGAGCATAGAGAGACGTGAGCGATGGGTGAGTTCTTGCAGTGTGGCATTTTTAAGAAACAGGATGGACAGGAAGGAGGGAAGGACAGGCAGGTGGGGAGGCTGTTGGAGGCTGGTGGGGCCATTTGCTGCGTAGCTTTGTGCATCCTGTGCTTCTGAGTTGCAAAGCCGTGTGAATAGGTAACCAGTGATAAACTGCTTGTTGGTGGAAGGAGGGCAAATATAAGAATCCAGCTGCTACATTAAGAAGTTTAGTCATAATCTGAAGCACAGCTACCCAAGCCCTGAGAGTGCTCATGTTTTCACCCTTGCTAGCATATCTGTTGGTAGTCTCATCAGTTGTGGAGTGGGTGACATTTTGTTATTGCAAGCCTCTCGAGGCAATGAAGCTTCATCCCCTCATTGAGTGAAACAGCCTTACCTCTCTCATCCTCTGCCTCTCAGTGAAAAAACTGATGGGTCTTGCTGCCTTATTATTAAAAAACTGGGAGAAGTGCCAGGTCTATCTGCTCTTGGTTTCCTTTGCTTCTATACTCCTGATTGCTCCCTATGTCAAACAGCTTCCTCCATCTTAATTTACCTTTTCCCAACTTCCTTAACAATTGTAATTAACCGTGCCTTAGGTTTCTTTGTGTCTTGCTAGAGAAAGGGCTAACACTAGCCTCTGTTTTAAAGGAGAAAAATGGGTTATTCTGCAGGACGGTGGACAACAGTAACATATCACAAGCAAGATGCTTGAAATGCCTCCTAGAAGAAAGACCAAAGCTCTCTATTGTCTGCAGAGGGATCTTAAGGAGACTAAGCTCCTTAAGCTAAACTAGCTCTTCAGACTGGGTCTCTGTGGAGCATGAGGCTGACCAGAACCAAGTGCAGTATACAAGGTGAATCACTAAACCTTAATGGCATTGGAATGTCATAACACGGGGTATATTTTCCATCCCATTCCTCATATACCCCAACATCTTGTTTGTGATTTGACTATTGGTTTACAATGAGCTTCCAGGTGTGTGTTCCTGTCTTTCCCTGACTTTGTTGTCTGTGATTTAAGACCGAGCACCACATGGAGTGCTTCAGGCTACTCCTTCCACTGGGCATGATTTTGCATTAATGAGCACCAACAGCTTTATCATCCCACTGCCCACAGGCTCAGGCTGGACAAAACTTTTGGGAGTTCTTTTTTCTGCACTAGCACAGCCTAAGCAAAATAACTTTGTGTCACCTTCCAGTGTTGCTCCCCACCTCTTTTACAGATCACAAAGAGGTACTGCAAATATCACAACTCTTTAATATATTAATATTCATACAGGTTAAAAAAAAAAAAAAACGGACTGAAAAAACACTTCAGTTACAAAGATAGGAGATGTCAGGATTAAAGCTTCTTATGTAGTTGTGATCTAAATCCCTCTATACAGCAATGTAGGTTTTAGTCATGGGTATATAGAAGATTATTTAGAGGACTTCTCATTTAGCAGGCAGTATAAATTCTGGACTAGATGGACTATTTTTCTGATCAAGGATGCAGTCTCTGGGTAACTGTTCTGTCACTAGGTGGGCACAGAAATTGCAGCACCATTTCTGATCCATGCTGTCTGGACAGACAACATAAAAGGGACTTCAAGTTGCAGTACAGATCCTCTCCTGGAGTTTATTTTTCTTCCATCTGGTATGAAGACAAGGGGAGAGAGGCCATCTGTCTAAGACCTACACATTTAGGACATATTTAGATGAGTGAAACTACCTTCTTTTTGATTAAAGTAGGAATATATTAATTGTGTTCTGTGCCAGCTTCATCATAGTTTTAGATTTGAAAATGTAAAAATTTGTGTTGCTTGGTAGCCATCACAGCTAAGCTACAATGATCAGATCAGATACTGGACAGTTTTGAGTCATTTACAGGAACACAATTCATACAGATTAGTAAATTAAAATGCGTTCTGTGTGAAGTGTACACTTCACACACTTCTTTATAAGTGTTCAGTTTCTTAGGAAGAGGTTCTTATTTTTCAGTTGTCCCCTGGTTCAGGAAAGCAAGGTGTGAAAACATAGTCAATTTGAGATTACCGTTATGTATTCCTGAATGACATCAAGACTGTGTCACTGCTGTTGTGAAGTAAGTGAGTAATATCCCTAATCAACGACTTTTTTTTTGCCAAGAATCAGTTCTGTTATTTTTGCAAAAGCAATTCCACTGTATACTTAGTTGTGCACTGCAATGAGGGAATTACCTCCACAGATGACCTGTAAAATGTACCCTACAATGTGGCACATAACACAGAAGGAGCAGCATATTTGAGTGTTTTACCAAAGGGGAAAATTACAGTATTGAAGTTGCAAGACTCAAATTTATCCTGCCACGTTTTATCTCTTTCATATTGGGTCCCATATCTTGTTCTAGGTGAGTTACTGCTCACGTAGAACTTCCAAGTAACCTTGCAGGTTGACACATCACCAAATACCCTGGGCCAAGGGATAACTTGTTTTGTCTGAGGGGAGACTGCAGCAAAGAGGGGGGCTGGGGGGAAGAGCTCCAGTCAGGCTGGTCCTACCTGTGGGAGATGCATTGCCAACAGTGAGTGTTAAAGTGATCGTAGGATCACAAGATAACTCACATTGGGGGCCTGAGAGAAGGATCAGCTCATGTTGCTCATGGCTTGAGAAAGACAGGACTTGGAAACTTCCAGTGACGGAGCCTGCACAACCTCTCTGGGCAACCTGCTCTGCTTTGGGCTTGTCCTCATAGGGAACAAGCTCCTTCTTATGTCCAGTCTGAACTTCTCTTACTTCAATGCATGCACCTTGTCTCTCTCCATTCTGCCATGCACCCCTGTGAAAAGCCCATCTCCCTCATCAGAGTGACCTCCCCCTAGGTGTCAGAAAGCAAGTGCTAGATCCCACCAAAGCCTTTGATCTTCACCAGCTGTCTCAAGTGGGACAGGCAAATGTCAAGAAGCAGTGATCTCTACACTGTGGTCATTGCCACTTTCCATTTTATTGAAATAGTTGGACTCTATTGATATGAGTCAGTGAGATTACTATCCCAGGCATATAATAAAATTGTTAACTAAGCAGTCTTTCTTTCTAGGTTCAATGTCATACTGAAATAAAATAATAGCCAGTTGGGTGCATGCACAGATGGGACCTCATGCTTGCTAGCTAGGGGTTTATTTGTGCAGAGCCCCAGGTATCCCAAGTATAGATATGTCCGCTACCACCCACTGGTCTTCTCTCAGCTGTGGTGGGCAGGAGATGGAGGGGTGGAGGTAGCAGGAGAATTTATCTCTCAGCCCACAGACCTCCAGGGCTGAACACCCCAACAGAAAGACTCCTTCATCTGCACATACCATTTTTCCTGAAGTACCTACCAGGCTTCTGGCAAAATTCTCTGTTCAGGTCATTGCCATCTCACACATTGCCCCTTAGCTAGGAGTCTCCTGACAAGAAGCAAGTATGCAACTGAGGCAAAAGTGGCCTGGGCTGGTTTATGCTGCCCAGATAGGGTTATAGGTTGGTATCTCTACATAAAAGATCCCAGCCACAGTCCCCATTTACCTCCTGTCTTCCCCCACCAGGATTCCTTCACCCTAGCACAATCTCAGAAATGGCAAAAGAAGAGGCTGATTTCTCTGTATTTTCTATAATCAGGAAAGTAAGCACTCTGACTTTCTTGTTACCTGCGGAGAGATTAACAGGCCTAAACTCTCTTATGCATCCATAAACAGTTGGGAAAGGCTGACCCTTAAACTGTGTCCATACCGCTTTTCTTCTGGATTCCTCACCTAAACATTTGGTGGATTTGATGAATTTTGCTTTCGGACAAAATCAGACTGGCTGAAATGGTTATCAACATTATTAAGTGTTAAACATGCAGCTGTATTAAATAAGTAAAGTTAATTTAACTGTAAATAAGAGCCAAAATTCAGTAAAATCAGATTAATACAACAAACTACAATAACAGTATTGGAAGGGGGCCTACAAGAAAGCTGGGGTAGGGCTTTTTATACGGGTGTGTAGTGAGAGGACAAGGGGCAATGGTTTGAAACTTAAAGAGGGGAAATTCAGGCTAGACATTAGGAAGAAGTTCTTTCCTGTGAGGGTGGTGAGATGCTGGAACAGGTTGCCCAGGGAGATTGTGGATGCCCCCTCCCTGGAGGTGTTCAAGGCCAGATTGGATGAGGCCTTAAGTAACCTGGTCTAGTGGGAGGTGTCCCTTGCCCATGCAGGGGGGTTGGAACTAGGTGATCTTTAAGGTCCCTTCCAACCCAAACCACTCTATGATTCTATAAACATCCATTGAAACAGGATGGTGCAACATCAACTTCATTTGCAGTTTGTGCTGATCTGGGAAGAAAAAAAAATATGTACCTGGGAAGACAGTCACCAGGGTATTACTGAGAGTTTTTTCTGTTGTGTAATTTTTTAAGAACAAGAACTATCTACTTGTCAATCAGAAATTAAACCAGTGAGACTCAATTAATGCATGACACTGTTCCCTTTGAGAACAAACATGACTCAGAAGCAGTTCATAAAGAAGATAAGCTCTTGCTTAGTTTAGCTAGATGACCTGCTTAGTGCTCAAAGGGACCCATCAGACTGAAATGAGGCAGTTTAAAAAAAAAAAATCATTCTAAATAAATTCAGGAGCTAACAGATCCTGGGATCCCTCTGCTAATTTCTATAGCTTTGCAATCACATTTTCCATTTTTTGGTCAAGTTTCTCTCTTAGGTGAGAACATGATGGTGAGGGGAGGTTGTCTAATCACAACTTTACAGTCTGCACATCAAGTGACAAGCTGCACATAGCATGCTGTCAGCCCATTACCAAGAAAAATGGGTTGTGTTCTGTCCTGTGCTATGGCTGACCACAGGTTTCTGCATTTTCAGTGCTTAGTCAGCTATGATGAGGACTGCTTTGGTGGCACTGGCAATTTAAAGCACGGGGACTTTTGGAGGGCCAAGCTGCCAGCAAGGGCTGAGCACGGAAAGTATCTGCATCACATCGTATCAGTGCAAGGTCCTGGGAAAGGGAAGGGACATCATTCCATGTGGAGTGTGATCATTCTGACTGTCACTCCTTTCTCAGCTGAGAGACTCTTTGGGGTGCAACATTTGGTCTATTTTGCCGTGGATGATTTACAGGAGGTTTGATTAACTATGACAATACTTGGAAAAATAACCAGGCCCCTTTTTAAAAAACATTTCAGGCTCAGCAGTTTTGCATTTGAGAAGACAGGTTGGGAGCCAGTTGCATATTTTCAAACAGGAGCTGTAGAGAGGTGAGAGTGAGGCTGCCAGCTGTAGAGACAAGCTGGACCTCTCAGGGCTATGGTTCAGTTGTCTATATAGAGGCACCCTCTCCCACATGAAACATCCTACAATATCCAAGTCATCCATATATAGTAGAGCTGACACAAAACTTCACATGGATGGCTGGGATACCCTGAGGTGTCCCAAGGGTACTGGACCCCCCTGTTCAGGCATCTGAGTCCTGCCACCTCTGTTGCCCTCCCAGAGATGAGGTGGCACCCGGATCTACAACATCCTGGACAAAAAACTGCATGCATGCAGGGATGGCACCTTTTACTGAAGAGGTCCATCAAGTGAAATTTTGGATGCTTAAGAGGGCAAAATGTCTGAAAGACTTCATTAGGCTTCTACAAATCCCTCAGCAACACGAGGCTACCTGAAAAGCTTCTCACTGCATTAAATTAGTGCATCCCAAAGTCACAGGAATTCACAGCTGGAAAGGACACCCTCCCAACCCTTACTGCCTCATGGACTGAGACAGGGCCAAGCATTTCTGAACCATTAGTGCTGGATGTTTCCTTAATCTTCTCTCTGAGAAACTGAACAAAACATCCCTGGGTTATGTCTTCCAGTGCTGCATGATTCCCACATTAGGAAGTTTTCTCCATTGCCTAGCCTAAATCTTCTTTACTTCAGTTTAAGCTGATTTCTTCTTGTCCTTCTTCTGATGGACATGATGAGCAGTTGATCATAATCCTCTTTATAACAACCTTGTATGTACTGGAGGATTGGGAGACAGAATTTCTGAGGACTTGGTTTTGGCCTTAAAATAACTCTTCCAAATTATTTTGCTTTTGTACCACTTGGCTACAAAATAGTCAGTTTTCATAAAAGAAAGAGGCAGGGACAAACATTTGATGACAATCTCTATCCCTCTGCAAATGCAGGCTTTAGTCCTCTGAGAGGCAACCTGTCAGACATTAAACTGATACTCTTACTTATCAGTGTCATGTGCAATCTATAAATCCTTCTCGTGAGATAAAGGTTTGCAATTTTGTTCAAAAAAAATGTGTGGAAACTTTGACTGGTGCCTCTGATCCCTTATTGAACTTGCAGTGGCCTACGTGACTAGTTGCTGAGGAAAGCTATATTAGGTAATCTGGATAGTAACACAATAGACTCCCACTTCTTTCAAAGCTGGAAATGAAGAAAAGCAGTGCAGATAATCAACAAAACCAAAAGACACTGATTTTAGAAATCACTCAAGTGCATTTTCTCAATGTGTAGGACTGATTTTGCCACTTCAGCTGTGGGTGCTCAGCTCTTGGTGCAAACCTCAGGCTGTGCGTGTTCATGTCTCCTCCTCTCTTCAGAAAGAAACCTCTTGCACAAAACTTGATTTGCCTTTTCTGAAAATTGAAACCTGTGTGCAAAGGAACAGGAACCCTGTCTAAAATCCAGAATCAGTTGGCACTGCTGCCATTGGTCCGTGAGAAGCACTGACCACCTTCGAAAAGCAATGCAAAACCTGTGGGTGCCTCACACTACCATTCCAGTTTAGCTTACAGAGTGGGGGAGATCAAGTCCATCACTGCTCTTTATCTTGAAGGGGATCAGTTTGAGAAAGAAGCAAGGAGGACACAGTACTCCATGTCTCCTGACGCTGAGCAGGCTGCAAGAAACTCAAACCCAAAACTGAGAGTAATACATATTGCTCAGGAATGCTAGCACTTTTAGCCATTTGCAGAAATACTTGTGCCCAAGTTTCACTCAGAAAACATAAGTTTTGCATGTTATATAGCTCCTCGGTGGTGTGACATGATAGCAAGGAGGAGGAAAAGTGATGGGTGACAGCAATGGGTACTGCCTTGTCACCCCCAAGTCAATAGGAATCAAAGCAATACCCATCTGATATGTAACCTGAGGTGTAACACGTGGTTTTGAAGGCTTGGTCATCATTCCTGAAATACCCATGTAACACAGGCAGTGCAGTGCTGCACCTCCCTGTCTCTGTAACCTCCCACTGGGGAGCTTGGCTGCTTGTGTATTGAGGACACAAGGCCCAGCTCTTATAGGGCACAGCTGCATAACCTTGACTCAGGCTGCTGAGAAAGAGCCATGAGAAAGTCAGCATGCTGATAAGAGAGGTAAAATTACAGCTCGAGCTATGGATGCTGAGGAGGCTGCTTGTAGAGCTCAAGAATCCAAGAGGGAAAACACCTGCAGGGAAAGGTATTGAATCTTTTAAACAAACCAAACCAACAAAAGTGAGGCTGTTTGAGGGCTGGTCAAAAATTCAGGGATGATCAGGTCATGTTGTTCATGTTACCTCCCACTGCACAGGGATAACCAGCTTTTTGAAATGCCCATTGCCCCTTGTAGTAAAGGTGCATTACCCTGCTTTGAGTCCCAGAGGTCCCTACCAGCCTCAGGGGTTCTGTCCCACACATGGAAAGATGCTGCTGCAACAGCACCAGGGGAACAGCTATGTCTTGTCTGAGCAGCACAGTGTGGCAAAAAAGGTGTTAACTTTGACACCTCAAGGTGAAGCAAGGACGCAGTGCACAAACCGCAGGAACACAGTGCCTGCCTAGACAAACAGACATGCACACAGACACAGAGCCACTCATTGGGTCACTATCAGACTTTCTGGCCCTCAGCAGGCTAATTCCAGCTGGACTCAGGTGTGCCTTTATTTTTTTCTGAGTCCTGAACTTCAGCCAAAGATGAGTTTGGACATCCAAACCCACACAGCAGCTGCCAAGCAGTGGCACAGGCCATGCTGGAGGATAAACTCATGTCCACGGGGAGCTAAATAAGGATGGGAGCTCCTCCTCAGATGGAAGCAGGACACAGGGACTGCCCAAGGTCCCAGCCCTGCGTGGCCATACCACCAGGTATCCTGGCAAGGTTGGTCTTGGCAGCTCTTTTGCCTCTGCACTGCAGCATCACTGTGGTCCCATGAGGGCTCCTAGATTTGGCACATGCCTAAACCACACAAGAACTGCAGCTAATGAGGGTCTGTTGGCCACCATGCAGTGATGACCATGTCCCATTAACATCCATTTAGGATTTGGGCCTGCAGAAGTCTTGGAGAAGAAACCACGCATGGCAGGTGCTATATGTGAGTGTACTGGGTAGGGTGGTTGCTTTAGAAACATCAGAAACCCTTTAGAAAGGCAAATCATGAATGTAACGTTGCCAAGACCTCTTCTCATATTGACAAGAAAGGATTTGCACTGAGAAATCCTATTAATAGAGATTATTTGCATAAATCTTTCGTGCAGCAGACTCCAAATGATTTCTATTATGTATACTTCTCCTGTGGCATGTATGTTAAAATAATGTATTTTTAATAATATATTCATGTTGCCACTTAGAAGTGCACACAGCCATGACTCAGCAGTATTTAGCTTCCCCTGCAGAAGTGAAGTCAAGCTTACAGATCCATAAATGCCAAAACTTCATTAGACACTCACCAGTTCTCAGTAATTCCCTTTCCAGGAAGTTATCACAACTGTTCCACAAAAGTTTTTCCGCATCTTCCTCTCCCTTTACAATCCTAGGATGTGATTTATCACTCCAGTCTGAGAACTTTTAATAGTACTAATTGCCTTATTATCCACTTCAGTGCAAGAGTAAAACCTTTTGACATTTTTCCTTCCTTCCCTGAGGAAAACAAATCCCAGTTGCTGGGATATTGCCTTCCGCTGCCTCTGTGATTACTGGGGCGATGAATTCCTTTAGGCCCTTTGCCTTATCAACCTCATCTGTCACCAACTTTCCACTCCTGTCTCTCTCTTAGTGCTCCCTAATCACTTTGCATCTTCTGTTATTTTGTGCTATTTTTTTTCCTCTTCCTTTTTATTTGCGATGTCAATCTTCATCACATATTCTATTCCTTATTTTCTATCAGTGTACTTTTTCACATCAGGCTCTGTGATACTTACCTTGCTCCAGTTTACTATTTTTAAAAAAGTGTAGGAGTGCCTATTAAAAAAAAAAGAAACACATTTTTCAGGTGTTCCATATTTGAGAATTTGCAGTGACAACTCCAAGCAAATCACACACATACACAAATTCCTTTATGTCACCTGCCAGAGGATCTTAATTTTCTAGAAGCAAATCTAGTATCATTAAAACATTTGGCAGGTCTCTAACCTTTCTGATGCTGATGTAATAAATAAATTTGCTTTTAAAATTATTTTTAAAGCAAAAAACTGGAATTAATTTCAATACCACATACCCTCACCATCTATTTTTCCTTCTCAGTATGAATAGTAAGAAGAGACCAGCCACAGAAGAGCATTTCTGACGTACGGTCAGATGTGCAGGAACACAAGGCTAAACCCAGAAGAAAGACCAATGGGATGAGCAGGATAACACCTGTTTTTCACAGTCCCACAGATGTGCTGCTTGGATGGGACCACTGGAGCTTTCTGCTCACAGTAGGTCATCAACACTGGATCAGGTCCACTGGCTTTGGCTTTGTTCAGCCACATCTTGTAAACCCCTTAGGAGGCAGAACCCACACTCACCTTTGATGACATGTCTTCGTGCTGCATCACCCTCCTGGTGGAAGAGCTTTTCTTAATGTCCAGTGTGACCTTCCTAAGCCACAGTTTGTGGCTGATTCCCCTTGTTGAGGAAGGTTTGGCTCCATCATCTTGGTGACTCCCCTTCACACAGTTGTAGGCTGCCTTAGATTACCCCTCAGCCTCCTTTTCCTGAGGCTGAACAACCTCAGTTCCCCTTGTAGGTTCTATGCTTTAGGCCCCTAATAAGCTTAGATGTAATCTCTGGAGCCTTTCCGATTTCTCCACATCCCTTATGAACTGGAGTGCCCAAAAGCAGTCACATCATTCCAGGTGTGGTCTCACCAGCACTGAGTACAACCAGGAAGATCACAAACCTCCATAATTGCTGACCATGCTCCTCCTAAGGTACCTCAGTATGTAATTTCCTCTATTTGCAGTGAGAATACAGGGTTCATTGGAATTAAATTTGAGGTTCACTGTAACCTCTGTGCCCTCTCCAGCATAGCTGATACACAGGCAGTGCCTCTCTATGGGGTTAAGCCTGCCCCAGGCACTTGACTTCCTGCTTCTCCCTGCTGAATCCTGTGAGATTGCTCTTTTTGCAATGCTCAACTTCCCCAGCTTTGCCTCTGAATGGAAGCTCTACAGTTTGGTGTGCCAAATGTCTCTCCTAATTTGGCATCATCCACAGTTTGTTAAGGGGCTGCATTCTCACATAGGTCTCTGGTGAAGATATTGAACAATACTCGTGCAGCAGCAGTCCCTGCTGTACTCTGCTTGTTACAATTTCCAGCTGGACACCAAGGTATCCATGGCTGCCCTTGGGACATGGCAATGCAGGCAGTTTTCAACCCACAGAAGAGGTCCCGTTCTCTATATAGCCAGTCATTTCATCAGAGAACAGGCTGGTCAAGCATGACTTGCCCTTGGTAAATCACCTTGTCATCCTTCATGCTCTCGGCAGTTCCAACGTGTTTCACGGAATTCAGCACATGCATCCTTCAGTACCTACAGGTCAGCAAGTCATGGCTTGGGCTGTCTTTAAAAACAATGTGGGGAAATGAGTCCTTCTGTCAGTTTGATCCAAGCCACTGTAGATATCAATTTTAGAGTAAGGTAAATTTGCCACTGAAGCACCTATTTCTAATTTATGTAAGCAGGCCATAGGGTATCCAGCTCAACATCCACCTGCAAACACAGAATCTACTCCTGGTGCACCCCCTCCAACTCCTATATAGTGTGCAGTCCCTGGTTTTCTATTCTCTGCAGTCTACCTGAGGGTTTCAAAGCCTAACTAGAGATTCCTCTAACAACATGAAAAGAGAAAAAATGTGTATATCACTTCCAGTGTTTGTTCTACCTTTTTTTCATATACAAACCAGTCAGTCATGGAAGCATTTGCTTGGTTTTACTTGCAAAGCAGTCCCAAAACCAAAGTTCTTACAGAAGCCGGCTTGCAATTTAGCTGGTACAAGAGGCTTTTATGTTTGGAAAGTAAGCTTCATATTTGATACCATATAAATAGAAAAAAAAAAATTAACATTGTAGAAAGGCAATTTCTCAATCATACACAGTTATAGGAGCATTAAGAAGATAGGCTCCCTTATTGCTGGTAATTTTAATTCCTCCTCTTTCTTGTCCCAAGTGGGTTTTGAAATAATATTTTGCAAGACTTGATTTTCATATATTCCTTTCATACATCTATAGGTTTTTCTTACATTTACAGAATTGTTCAGAAGTATTTTGGCCTAGATTTCTGTCAAAGGAACCTCTAGCTATCAAGGCATTTCAATTCACTGGAGAGGATTTGAAAACTGAAAATAAAAATCTGTGTATTTGCAGCATGAGTTTGTTTTCTGTTAAACACAGGAGAAGACAGGATAACCTTTACTTCACAATTAATACTTCAAGAAAGTAAGATGTTTACTTAAAAATTATATTTGATATATTGGTTTTTAATTCTCTAGGCCCCAGGAGTGTGTATTGGCAAGTGCATGGAGATAGTCTCTTGTTGCGATGAAAGTTCCAAGTATCCTTATTACATGAGAATTGTATGGTTCAAAACTTGTTAATCCCCTTTGTGGATGTGAACATTTTCTAATAAGTATTTTTTAAATATACAGTCCACATATGCATAATTATTTCTTTTTACAGGTTAAGGCTGTCAGCAATTGATTTGGTGGGGGCCTGACGGTGAAGCCAAAACCCCTCATATCAAGTATTAAATATATAACAATATATTCCAGTTCTCAGATAAGCACCCTACCAAGCATACAGAAAAATATCCTGGATGTAGGTAGCTTGCTTTCTTCCATTCTTCCTGTTAGAGCATTTCTACTTCAAGCAGCAAATGTTACTATTTAGCAATGACTTAAGGTAAACTTTGAGGAGACAAGACTCAAGTTTCTGTCCTCACTTCCCTGAATGTTGAAACACATCCACACAACAAGAGTGTGCCAGCACAAGAGACCAAGGATTTCTCATGCCAAAATACCTTATGGATTTGTAGGTAGGATATTGGTCTAGGAAACAGGAGAGGTTTCCCAGGAAGAGGTAACTGAATGTGGTCTCCAGCTTCCTTGATCTCTCTAACCCAGAGGCCTTAGATGTTGGGAAGTCCCACAGTCGAATCAACTTTTGGGATTTATTCCCTAGCTTCACCCCATTTTCACGCACTGCATTTCCTCTTTTTCACATCTTTTGTATAGTGGTGACCAAAACTGAACAGTGTTCCATGTGTGGCCTGACAAGAGCTGAGTAGAGTGGGATGATGACTTCTTTATCTCTGCTGGTGATGCCCTTGCTGATGCAACTCAGCATCCCATTGGCTTTCTCTGCTGCTGCAGCGCACTGTTCAGTCATGTTGAGCTTGTTGGCCACCAGGATCCCCAGGTTCCTTTACACAGAGCCCAAATTTATTTTAGTCAGATTTGTTTCCACTGTGTGGGTTTATCTAAGCTATAAATTTGGCCCAGCTTGGGTCTAGCAAGATTTCTTAGTTAAAGCTTAGCACCACTTGTGCTAGGGATAGCCATGCACCACATTCCTCAGCACTCCAAGACCAAGATGGCCACTTAGCTTCAATGTGGGGCCAAACACAATCGAGGTTTCAGGATATGCTGGATCAGCACAGATGCTTTGTGCAGACTTACCCCACAATTATCTTAATTAAAATTAGCTTCTGGTCTCACATGTTCTGATGAATGTCAGCTGTCTCAGTAGTTAAGAGCCCACTGCATGCTTCCCAAATTGCCCCAAAATAGCAAACATCAAATTTTCCATATGTCCCAGTATTGGGACGTCACCACATTGCATCAGACCTCCAACCTAAAGTTGCTTTTCTTGCATCTTGCAGATATAACTGAGCACTCCTGCAATTTACCTCAATGATGCTCCATCTTATCCTTTTCCTTTCAGCTATACAGTAAAACACAGACATGCAGGCCCAGCCTTTCATTGATTTATGTTGCGCTTTCCTTCTTAATCATCTGCTTTCTAAAATGGAATTTTTTTAAAAAAAAATACTCTTCAAAAAGATTTTCTTCAATCTTTATTCACCCTTCTCTGAATCTTCTTAGCCTGCACAGTTTTTGTTAAAGAACAGTAACCTCGACATCATTCCAGAGAAGAACTTAACCACTAGAAACACTACTTCTGTTACACTCAATAACCCCAACAATATTCCTTTTTCTGACTGTAACTTTATAGAACATTTCCTTATGTACAGTGACATACCAGACTCTATTCTGAGCTGACACATAAAAAATCTCAGGTATTTGCAAGAAAAGCTGCATTTATTTGTCTCAGTAATTTATGTTTATCAATGTCTGCCACTCCATCACCTCTGCACGCTGTCAGTTCTAGCTGTAGTTCCTCACCAGCCTAAGGAGCTGTACCAGGGAACTTCACAAGTATTTCTGTGCCAGCAGTCCTTCTTCTCAAGTCATGAATGGACCACATAAAGCCAATCCTAATACAAACCAGCAGTCTTCACCTTTTCATCTCACATAATGACAACAGCAGAACAACTTTCCTCTGCAGAAATCAGTCTTGCATACTACTATATAAATAGTTTGTGGTTTTTAATTCTACTTTTAACTATGAAGTATAATCCTTGGTCACATGAGCAGCCTTTTCAGCCAGCACACTAAAAGATGCTCCCTTGAAATACTTTAACAGGGTACACTCTTTAAAAATGCACATTTACAGGTTCATGCTACTGAGGTGGCCACTTCATTCCTAAAACCCTTTAGAATGCCCAAGTTCACTCCAGTCAGGGTGGGTGACTTGCATCAGCTGGCTTCCACAACTCTTTTGACATGCCAAAAAGCCATTAGCTTAATCAACAGAAAAGAGCTGACTGGTTACTTTCCCATTATTTAGATTGAACACTAAGGCAAAGAACCTTTCATGTTTTAACATTTTCATCTTTCTTAATTTTTCTTTAAATCCCAATGACCCAACATGCACGTTCTTCCTTAGGCTTCCCATTTCCAATAAACTTCAACAATTGTGCTTACATAACTTCAGGTATTCACCTAAAAAAAAAAAATGTTCAGGATGCTAACGTTTTATTTGTGGCCATTTATGTTCCTTGGTTCTGGGGGTTTGGTTTGGGGGGTGTTAAGTTATATTTTCAAAAGTCTTAAACAGGCTTTACTTAACTAAACCCCAAAACCTCAAAGATGAACGACGTGCTTCATAACTTACTCACCTTGGCCAGAAGCACACATAGATGAAATCTAGATAATACATGTAACACAGACCTCTGAAGCTCACAGATGCACTAATGTGAATGTATACTAGGTTACTATGCAAATGCCTGTCACATACAGCCCAGCTGATGGATGCTCATCCCATGTCCTGTACATCCGAAGTTCACACCTATCCCTCTGCTGCTCATGAATCACTATTGTTGTTCAGACATATGAACACAAACCCAACAGAACCTGCCTGAGAGAGGCTCTGTTCCAAATTAACTTACTGGTACAGTAAAACACAGAGAATCAGGGCAGAGAGAACAGTCCTCGGGTAGAAATTTCTAAGGTTTTCAAGTTTGAAATGCATAAAAATGCGTTATACAGTTGTTTGGGTTCTCAACTTCTTTAGAGCAACCTATTACGAAGTTACCAAAACCACCTTAAAAACCTACTCGAGAATAAATTCTCCAGCCCATCCAGAGTTATGCCTCCAATCTCCTTTAGAATCCGCTTCCTGCTTTCATCTGTCAAAGGCAGATTAAGCCCCATTTCCTTTTCAGACTTCATAAGAAGCAGGCATGCTTCCAATAACTCCAACTTGAAGCCAATCTGTACTGTCATTTTCCCATAGCTGACACCCTAGACAGTGAAAGGCAAATGTATGTCTAAGTTGTGGTGATCACATAGGCAACAGAAGTGAATATGAAAGTGAGTATCATTTCCAGCTACAGTGGACTGCAAGAGCAGCCTTCAGTTCATGCAGGGTGCGCTGTGCTGACTTGCTGTCAAGCCCTACGAGGTACAGGCCCTTGCAGAGTGCTCAGCCAGAAGCCTCACCTTTTCCTCTCTCCAAATGCTGAGGTCTGAAACAACCTCCATGGCTTACTGAGTGGAAAACGATTAAGCATCAGATCACTGTGGAGTGTGCACCTGCAGCGATTATCTGTGTACTACAGTCTTGTCTATGCATTTGTGCATGTCCACACATCTGTGAAAAAGAACATGCATGCATTTACTTAGCACAGAAATATCACAAGCATCTCTGCAAATATTTGTACCAGCTGCCTGTAGGCTACAAACAGAAGACTTTATTTGCTATGCACACAAAGGCCAGAGTCAAAGTTAATTTTCACCTTTAATATGCTCATGATTCGTTGTTATTTAATGCTCTGTAAAAAGGTATTACAGATTACTAGATTATTGCAGTGACTTCTAAAGGAAATGGACAGCCAGGAGGCTGAAACTACAGTGTCATATACATTATGTAGTCTTCAGTACAATCTACTACAGCATGAAGAAAAATACTTTTAAAATAAACAGTATTTAACTGAAAACATAGAAATGGTTCTTTCTTTCTCACAGTATGGTTACATATCTATATTCCAAGAATAACATTTTAAAAAATGCTAGATCTTGAAAGGTCATAGATAAAAAGAGTCACGATGAAGATGAACCAGTTTTGCCCAGAAATGCTATAATGAGCACAGTGCACAGTTTTTCAGCAAATCCTAGTTCTGCCAAGCTTCAAGAGGCAAAAAGCCTGAAATGAAAAAGCTTCCAAGTTGTCTTAACTAGTCCACCCATCTTGCTCAGGAAGGCCCAGTGACCCACACTGGTCTGAGACAGCATTGTCACCACAACTGTTCTTTGAAGAATGCCATCAGGAGGAAGCAACGATTCACGTCCTTACGATGCCAGGCCTAACAAAAAGCCTCCAACAAATCCACTGGACACCACTATGTTCTGTTTGATAAATTCTGTCGACTGAGAAGAAAAATAAGATTCATAAAGAACTGAGTCAGTTTTGTCTGATTGTAACATTTAATACTTAACACTATTACCTGGAAACAAGAATACTAAAATGATGGAGGGGGGAAGCGAAATGTGTAAAAACATGTAAAGTTGGTGGCAACAGCTGGAGAGAAATGGAGTGAAACATGACTCTCGGCTGTCTTTAACAATATATGTAAAATTCAGTTAGCATTTTAAAAGTCAAAATACAGGGAAATTGTCATAGTCATTTCATGCCAATACCACTCTTGTTTTGATTAAAACAAGACAAATGTTACACAAACGCCCTTGGGGAAAAAAGAAAAAAAAAGCATGAGCACCACTATCACTTCAATTTTAATCACATGAAAAAAGTTTTTAAAAATACTGATTTTTTGAACACTAGATCACTGGAAAAGAAATACACTTCACTCCGTTATGAGCCAGTTTCCTAACAACTAAACTGTACAAAACACAATTATGCATTATGACATTTGTGTACAGTATTTCATTATGTAATAGCACAAAGTATTAACATGTTATATCAAATGTGCCATTTCATAAATCCTCCACCTCAAACACTTCAGATTGGCTACTAGTACTCAATTAGAAGAAAGTAACATAATCTGGGAAAAAACAATAAAAGGAAAAAAAACCAGGAAACAACTAAAAACTCCAATTCTGTCTCACCCATTTCTGCAAGGCAGAAAGGCAGTTTAAGCTGCACGGGGTATAGAAAAAGCTAGAAAACCATCTCTTAAACTTCCACTTCAGTCATATTAAAATTCAAGGTAATTTTTATCAACTTATGTGCAACTTGATACAGGTTAAACACAAGACATCAAAACTCCTAATTTCAGAGGGCTAGTGTGGCTGCTGTTACATTGTCTGCAGCATATTCCAAGTCATAATTCACAATTACTGAGAAATAAATCATCTATGTGAAATCTGAAAATATGTAAAACCAGGCTAAACGTTTTTTTTACAAGATAAAATTATTAAACAAAGTTTTCAAATAACAGTATGAAACTCAGAGAGACTGATCAGTATCACAGGCTACCTCTTTTCAACACAGTACGTAACTGACAGATTCTGAGGACAGATATTCTCCAGGCTGTATGAAAATGAGATTAAAAACCACAACTCTAGTTACAAACTGGTTTTATCGTTTCTTCAGAAAGGTCAGTCTTTTCCAACCAAGTAATTCTGTTATCAGCAGACTAGGCAGAATTGGATTTTGTCTTAGTAGCTACCCTGTTTTAACCACAACACCCTCTACTTTTCACCATGTCATGACCTTACTGCTTTCCCGCCAGCCAAAATCTGCAAAGAACAGGCAAAGCCAATGGCAGCCCCTAAGCTGTATCAGCTGTGCTAGAGCATTAGCTGTGAAGTTTGTGTGTTGTCTTTAAGACTGAACAATACTGAAAGCTAAATGAGTAAGAGTACAAACTGTAACTTTTAATAAAATGCACAGCCAGACCCTTTTTATGCCTCACCATGATAATCAAATTATGGTTCTTCAGTCTTTAACCTGCATTTTCAACTCATCATCAGGTGCAGAGGAAGGTAAGAAACACTGGCTATAGAAACAGTTTATCACTTCAGACTTACCTCTTCAATTAGAGTATTGATTTCAGGTGCTGCCTTATTTGCACGCTTTTTTAGCTGTTTTTTTGCTTTGTTTACATCTTTTTCAACTCTCTTCCAGTCAACTTGTACGTATCCACTATGACTAGCAATCTAGGAAAATAAAGAGCATTTAGTACAGTTGTAGTTAACATTTTATAAGTAAAAAATACAGTATCTTGGTGGCTACAAAGTGTTCTTTTAATATTTTATTATTATTAAAGATACAGGAAAAGACATTGTGCCAAATAAAGCAGGTACTCTGTTTTAAACACTAATATTTTGCACCATAACAGCAGAAAAAATTAGAACATACAATGGCAAAATTCAGTAGACTCCTGTCAATTTTACCAGCTATTATTTAGTTATAAAAGCTTTAGATAACAATGCTTTTCCTTCAGCATTTATTGTAATACTTGTAAGAGAAGAGAAAAGCACATTCATAGGATAACTATGAAAAAACTTTCATTTCAGCTTCTTTCAGAATTGTGGAATTCTGATTTGTGACAGGGTATCTGGGGCTAATCCAAATCATCCTTAAAAACACTTAACACTTTACCCTACATCATTCATACTGTTCAACAAAAAAGTATTTGACACAGGAGAATTCTCATACTTTCTACAAAATAAAGCTGTTAAGTAGAAAAATGATATGGCCTGTGTACAGCCCAAGTTCTCTAAAATCAGCAAAACGGATACCTTTTGGGGGATTGTTCATAGCAATTTACACTTAAACTCCCAAAATGCCTAAACAACATCTTATGGATGCTAAAAAATCTTAAGCATTTTTAGCACATTTAACCATCATCTGAACCCTTTGCCTTATTCCTCTTACTAAGATTTGATGCTGGAAAAAAAGTAAGATGTTCTGTTACTTTACCAACACTGACAGTTCCTTAAGACAATTCACAAAAGAAAACATATTCAAGTTTTCATAAAATCATAGCTTAAAAACAATAAAAATGAGGCAATTACTGCATGCTCTAAAAAACAGTTAAGCAATTCATTAGTTGAAATAAAAGAGAGGAAAAAGTAGAAACTTTGGATTACTGCTTATTTTAACTGCTAAGACAGATACAGACCACTAAACAAGTAAATGACTCTTATACAAAAAACTCTTTATGAAGAGTGAGATTTCTGAAGTCCTTCTTAAGGTCCTGTTTGGCAAACTCATGTAACTTATGTAAGAGTGCTCCATACGCATGGTTCAACTGGTAAATAAAAGTAACATAACTTTCGTGGAACAGGTATTTAGGGAAACACTATTAGGTTTGGCACAAAAAGAAGTATTTCACATTGCTTATGGGCACTGAATTTTGACTTTTATATAGTTCTTTCTACCAAATAACTAAAATTACACCACTTAGCTTGTTTTACAACAGCTACAATAATTAAGCAACATATTTAACCACAAATTAGAATGTCACGATCCTGAAAAAAACTAAAACACGTCAGACAGATTTTGTCTGAACTCAAAACAAAGCTCCTAAAAGATGTCCTGTGTAAGAAAGTAAACTTAAATTTCCATTTTTACACAGGATGTAAAAACAATTAACTGGACAAATATAAAATGAACTTATTAAATATTATACTCTCCTTTACTTGATCCCTCAGAATATAACAAATGTATTGATCTTGCCTGTCTATTGTAAAACCATTTATCCACAATGGCACTAGTGCTAGCCAGGGATAGCTAAGTAAGGACTGTCTATACAGTATGAAAACATAAAACCAATTTTAAAGCTGTACTGATTGCACATCCATTCACTGGATGATGAACCAGGAAAAAAAATGTTGTGTATTGGGCTAATTTTTATTTTATTAATTTAACATTACCACAAGAATTTGAAAAAGGCCCAAGCAATGAATTAGCACCTTCCGACTCATAAAAGCAAAAGCTAAATACGGACTGATGTACCCAGTCCAACACGATGCAAGAAATGCTAATATAGTTGCTTGCTTATAAAAAAATAGAAGCAAACAGACTTTAAGAGAAATATCTCATTAAGACTAGTTTAATTAGCTCAGTTATCAATACAGTACAAAGATGAGGCAGGAGTTTTAGCTCTCCTGTAGTTACATTTGTATTAAAACTCCCGTTTACACAATAAAAAATGCACTAATTTTTTCCCTGAACTTACTAGCAGAGATCTTAAGCTCTATTTTTTAGGTTTTGTATACATCTATGCAATAAACAACAGTGGACAATGTTTTGAATATAAAATTTATAGCTGAGAAGAAAAAAATCCTGTACTTCACTGCAGTGACAGTCAATGGCTGTGCCATATCTACTTTGGCTGCAAGCCTACTTATTACATAACTTTGTATCTAAGTGCAGAAATAATACCACTGAAGTCAAATGCTGGTGAGACAGACTTCAATTTTTGGTCTGCAATACACCATAGAAAACCTATTTGCTTACAATAGTAAATTTACATAAACACCAATTCTTAAAGTTCACTAGTATTTTTAAACCCAGCCACTACAATAACAAAGTAAAATAATAATATTCCATTTTCCTTTCCATTAAGGAGACATGTAGACCTATACATACACGAATATATATATTCTTGAAGAGACATGTAGGGAGGTGGTTGTGTGTAGATTTCTGTGTGTACAGGAATATATGGTAATGAAATAATATCACATCAGTAAAATTTATTTTTGTTCAAGATCTTCCAGAACTGTTGAAAAAATAATGGATTTTTTTCCAAAACAGCAATTGAAAAAATACATCAGTGCAGGAATTCTAGAAATACAGGCATCTACAGTAAAGAAAGAGAATCTAGAAGGGAAGCTCTCATTTTGGGGATGATACTGGAGAGGAATGCAAGGTTTTGGGAAACATTATTAGGAGTAATGAGCAAAAAATGTTTAAGAGCAAAAAATGTATATGGTAAGATCAAACAAGAGAGTTTTAATTTCCTCTAAGACACAATTTCTCATGCTAAAAAAGCCCAGCCAAGCCCGGAAGGTACACGTGAGCTTCCTGTGCTCAGCTGCCTGCACAGCGTAAGAGCCTCTGTATACTTTTAGGTGTTTTCTGGTATTTAAAAAGGTGGTAGCCCCCATCACACTCAACTAGCTTCCAGCACAGATCTGACAAGTCTGTAACTTCAATGTACAGATAAGGAAGGACTGAAAAACAATACAACTTTTTTTGTAGGAGTTAAACTCTAGAGGCTGTATCTTCAACCACCATCTGCTGCCACAGCTCCACTATAACCAGTGAAACTACTCCAGTTTATAAAGGCAGAGAAATGATGTCCCTTCATTTCATGTCAGAACCTGCCAGAAATCTGTTATTTCTTTAAAATGCTAGCTTTCAACTACCATTTGCTTTGGCTGTTCCACTGAATGTTCCCTAAAAGTCTGTAGACATTAGCTGTCAAGTGGGATATTCAACACAAAACTGAATACAATTCTTTCTTGTTGAGTCCCCACCCCCAAAAGCATGTCTTTCTCTCCCAGCTTCACTGAGATGCCACAACGTCATCAACAATCCCTGTAGAATATATAGCCAAGGATATATAGAGTTTATTTAGCTTCTTATGTTGTTTTTAAAGATTCAGCTTGTCTTGAGTTAGAAAATAATTTAATGAAGAATTCAATTCATCCATGGCATGTTAATGGCATGAGGCAAAACATACCAGTGATGGCAAAAATAACCAAATGATTAAGTAATAGTCAACACACGATGGGGAAACCTGCAATTTGTATGTTGACTGCAGAGCAAAAAGCAATGAAACCATTATTAAGGATACAGGAGTTTAAAAACACAGAGAGAACAGGTGCTCATTAAGAGCAATTATTTTTAAATAATTCATTAGAGCAGAGCCACCTGAGTTCAACTTCCCTACTATTCAGGATTTCATTAAACTGTGTGCTGTACAAACTAAAAGTTACACAAGGAAAATTCCTTAATCATTATGAGAAATGAATTATATTTTCCTTAATATAGTGCATGGGTATTTGTCTTATACCAGCACACTGGAAGATCTACCTCTTTCAATAAAAAGGTCGATTAATCAAATTAATGGTTGAAATATCCAGCACAAAGATGTGATTAAAAAAATCTTAATTTTTAAAAACTATGCAGTTTCCTCAATGTAAATGTTATTCTCTTCCTCAGATTACTTTTTATTTAATCTGTATTGAGACAGAAAAACTTCTAGGTAACTTACAAAAATCTTTTTTGTTTCTTGTACAAACTGACACTCCAAAACCGTATAGCTTTCAGCTTCCTACTCGATTTCTTCAGACAAGGTCATCACAAGCTGAGGCAAAGATGTGTTGTTTTTTTTTTTTATTTCAGGACTGAAATGTTTCACTGAACAGGCTTTAGCCAAGAATCTTGCCTTCTGTAGTTCTTTTTCTTGTTTAAGCAGGTAATTATAACATCAATATTGCAATCAGGAGTTGAAATGAAATCTGCAACTTCAGAGTAATTTATGGATAAAAAGAAAGTTTCTAGTCATGTGCTGAAATGCTCCTCTGCCCACTCAGGGGAAGTGGTGAACATGTATTCATGGGGAAATTAAAACCATGATGTGTGATCTTTAAATGAAAAAATTAAAGACCACAGAAATGTAATTACACTATAGAATTTATGACTCAGCTTTAAAATGCAAAATGTTTTGAATTAAAATGAAAGACCAAGGCATTTACTTCATTCCCTTCCAAGAGTATCTGATCTTACTTAATTAAAGATACAGACAACTCAATCAAAATATGCAACTAATTTTTTCCTCTCAGATAATACTCCTTTTCAGATACACTGTAAATTAGATCAACTAAGAAATCAAGCACCCAAATGCATGGCAAATCTATTTTATGTACAGAAAAGCTCCCAAACTTCGCAGTGCAAAAAGCAAAAAACCTGCCCAATTTATGTGTTTTAAGTCAGTTCTGGGTTTCTTTGGTCTACAGGTCTTAATTTTAACTTTTCAGCTTTCTGAAGTCAGAAGTACTAATGAAGACATCTGTAGGCAATATACTGCTTGCTACCCCTGGATACCAGGCCTCAGTCATACTTAGTTAAAAATTGTCATTAAAAGAATTAAGACCAATGGCATACAACAAGGAGAGAGAGATTTGGATCTTTAAATTAACTAGATTAAAATTATGACAAGTACTTCCAAGATACCCCACGCAAATATCCATATATATACAAATATAAAAATATAAAAAAACACAACAAAACCAACACAAAAAGAGAACATGATCATGAAGTAAGAGTGCTTTGCGCAGCTCTGGCGTTTTGAGCCACAGCAGGAATCAGAGGTACTAACTACCCAGGTCTTCCTGATCAATGGTTGATGGCAACAGCCATTGCAATCAAAGGAGTAACTAAAGGTGGGGTATGCTTTTCAAAAAACCCCCAGGTTGACGTTGGAAAAAATAAAAAAGGAGAGAGATATGTATCGTCTCTAAAAATGGTATATTATTTGCAAGCTAAGTAGGCACCAGTCTATTCCTCTGGAACAATTTAAGGAAAAATGACAAGCTCATAGGTACTAAGACATGAAAAATGCCAGTAAAAAAATTTAAGAATTAGCTGGCATCTTAGAGCAGGATATGTGAAATTCTCCTTCACTTAAAGGTCCGTCATCTAATTTAAAGGCTTTTTGGAAATATGTTCTCCCCTAACCACAATATCTGATGAAAAATGTCAACAGTCTTGCCAGATAACATCATTAAAAATTGTGGACTTGAAATCCAACTGAACAGAGGATTGCAGTGAAGCTATGAGAAATCAGCAAAGCTTCAGAGGTTCAAAAGATGTAACTAGTCAATTCAGTATGGGGAGAAAAGACAAGAACATGGCTTCATAATGGGACCAGAGCAGGGTTTGCAAGCAACTGCCAAAGCTGTCTACTTCTAGAGCACTGATGAAATTCTCAAAGCTACTTAAAATAAATACAGATTAAATCCCTTGATCTCCCTAACCATAGGTTTACAGGCAGCTCCTCTAATCTGGCAATACTGAATCAGATACAGCATCTCAGTTTCTGCACAGAGGTTTATTTTGGCTTACTACAAACTATTTTACAGGATAGACCCTGATTTACCACTGATTTTTAGACATGTCTCTTTTGTACACAATATTCCAGCTGAAATGCAATTTTTTTCATCAATAAGACTAAAAAGATAAAGTAGATAAGAAGCCTTCCTAATTACTTTTACCCAACAGCTGTGTTTTTCCTATTGTTTAGTAAATAACATTTGCCAACTTATAAAGCATGAAATTCTACATACTTGAAGGAGAAGAAAGCCACCACCTACTGCAGTTGCTGCAAGCTTTCCGACTTTCTGGAACAAAAATCCCGCACACCTTAGGAGAACAAAACAAAAAAACCCGGTCCAATGAAGTTGTCTGCTGAACAATGCCACATTCCAAAATTCCCAACTACAGCTATTACTGTTTGTTTCATTTAACAAAGCAAATGCATTTCACATGTTTAAATTTTTTAATCAGAATACTTAATACCCCTTTAAAGTAAGCTTGAGATCTCCAGGCCTCGTCTACACCCAAAAGCTGTATGCTGCCGTTAAATGTAGCATGTTAATAAAGCACAATGTAATAAAATAAAACCGTTCCCAAATGGAAGATAAATGTATTGTACCATAATATATATTAACTACACAACTCATAAATTAAAATATCTCAGGTAGAAAAAAAAGTTACTTGCCTATCACAAGAGTTAAAATCAGCAGGTCCCCCCTACTGGGACATGGCCTTAGTCTATTTTTAATGGACCGAGGCAACCAGCAGATTAATGATCTTGTTCATGGTATCTAAACAGTCCCTCATCAGATAGAACACAGTGCAGGTATCTGTCCCACAGGATAGTTTGGGCAGGAAGAGACCTCTGGAGGTCATCTGGTCCAGCCACCTTCCAAGAAGCAGGCCAGCTGCAAAGTCTGACCCAATGTCCAAGCTAAACCAGGTTTGCTCAGAGCTCTACACAGCCAAGCACTGAGTGTTTCTAAGGCTGATGGTTCTGTAACTTCCCTGAGCAACTACTCTGCTGGTGTCTGACCTGCCCCTCCCCCACAAGCCCACACACAGAGGGCAATTTCCCCCCCCCAGCATATGAATAGTGAATTAATATTTATATACATTAATATACACACAGAGGTATATACATCTACAGATACTGAAATACGCAGTTGCCACATCTTTCAATAAGCCAGTTTTTATGGATGCCAGATGAACTATTCCCTAGAACCTTCAGAGTTTATGTGCACACGTCTAACTTTTAAAAATAATTTTAAGGCTACAGAAGCTAATAAAAAAATCAGACTGAAAGCTAAGCCTGCACTCCTCAAAGCTGTAATGAGCCTGGACATGAAAATTTCGTTTTTAGTCTATTTCATCTTCCAAATATTGCATAATTCTCTTTTTAAAGTTACTGTGCTACCATACTGTTGTTTTTCCCTGAATGTAAAAAAATTTAGAGTACTGGAATAGGCAAATACCATGCAAATACCTTTGATAAATAAATACCCTGACATAGCTGCTATGGCTGTGGCCACATTTTCCAGTTTAAGTTCTCATCTTTACTTTCTAGCTTTCACCAGGAATTATTTTAGCATAACTACGCTGTGGTATCTCTCTCCAGTTAACATGAGAGCAGACTTGATTTGCTCAAAATGGCTCCAGCTGAATTTACAGAGAAAAGGTCTCTACAAAACAGAGCTCTTAATTAAAATTCTACTGTGTCACACATTTTTTCTTAATTTCTTTTATCTATAAAATATGTCAGAGCCACCACATCATAACAAGGTTTCTAAATCTATACTAGGAGGGACATAAGCCTTTTCATACAAACAGAAGTTATATGCACTAATTTTCCATTTATTCCTTGTACTTTTAAGAGCTCTGACATTTCCCTGAATCCTTTTCACAGTAACTGGTATGAGTTCCCCTAGATAACTGGTGATTTACCAATACCACAAAACACTAGAATGATGAGTCAGAGTAATGAGTTAAGAAATGGTTCACACATGAATAACCGTGATCAATGATAAAGGAAATCCCGCTAGAGAAAATACATTTATCTGCTTCAAATAGCATTGGAAAGGGAACTTCTAGAACAGTAAAAGGTCTACAACAGCTATGAAAAGTAATGCTCCCTCACCAGCCAGTCACACCGCCCATCACAATCTGGGTAGCTACAGAGTACTTTTCTACAATTGGTCCTGAATTCCTGCCAAACACACGATTCCACCAATGGTGACGCCGTGCATATTCTGTTAAATCCAACACTTCATAGGAATCGTCATCACTTTCATGTTCTTAAAAAGAAAAGAGAAAAAAAAGAAGTTATTTACTCAGTTATACATTAAATTAACAATCCCTGTAAAAACCCCACACATTAACAGAACTGGTTTTGGTATTAACTGGCTAATCCAATAGTTTAAATTGCAGCATACCGGCTATGGTCCAGCAGCTCACAGAACACAGGATTTTTAGATTTTACGCCATAATCTTCAGGCAAAGGAAGACTACAGGGAACGTATAATCTATAAAATCCATGACTGACACAGAAAAGGTGAATAGAAATCTCCAACTTGTTCAAATACAGGAACAAAGAGGTATCAGATGAAACTATCAGGTAGCTGGTTCAACAAAAAAAAAAAAAAAAAAAAAAAAAAAAAAAAAAAAAAAAAAAAAAAAAAAAAAAAGGAAGTCTTCCTCTCCTTCACCCTCCACCTACCAGAGGCCCTGGGTAGCCTGTGGAACAGCTCTCTGCAGGATGCTGCAGATACCAAAAGGTGATATGGACTCCAAATAAGAACACAAATTAAAAGGGAGTGGGAACAAAATCCACAAAGCGCTGTCAGACACAAAGACAACAACCATGGCTAATGAGGTCCTGGGCTGAAAATCATTAAACACATTCTGAAAAAGTGTAAGTACATGGTTGCCCTGATTAACCTTTTTTAATGCATCCTGCAACTGATGGCTTTCACAGGATGCTGGGTCTTCATCTGACCTACTGCAACTGCTCTTATGATCTTAAGCAATGTGAAACATGTCTAACTTAAGAGAAAGCACACAAATCTCTTCTGGATAGACCAAAACTTTGAAAGATTGATAAGTTCTGGCCTAGTGCTTTCCTCAGATGGCTAGATGTTAGCATATGCTAATAAGCCAAGAACAGACACTTCTGTTCCTTCTCCTCAACAGGTGAAATAGATGAAGCTGGGTCTTCAATTAAGTTCCATATTTGCAGTACAATTCTGTCAACATTTTCAAAATAGGCTGCCTACAACTTCAAATTAGAGATCCCAAGCACCAAGTATAATCAAACATCAAAGAAAAGAGATGGTTTTAAATTTTTCAAAAAGTATTTTAAAAGCATAAAATAGTTCTATGGACATACATTAAACAAAGTGAACTTGAATTAAATATATTTAAGGTGAAATTTAAATTCAGCAATGATCCTGGGAAATTCCAGAGAGGAAGTTAAATTGCTGCCTAGAAGATCAGAGGGCTGGAGCACCTCTCCTGTGAGGACAGGCTGAGGGAGTTTGGATTGTTCAGCCTGGAGAAGGCCTCATAGCAGCCTTCCAGTACCTGAAAAGGGCCTACAGGAAAGCTGGGGAGGGACTTGTTACAAGGACATGCCAGGATAGGCCTAGAGTGAAAATTTAGGTTAGACATTAGGAGGAAATTCTTTGCTGTGAGGGTGGTGAAACACTGGAACAGGTTGCCCAGAGAAGCTGTGGATGCGCCATCCCTGGAAGTGTTGAAAGGCCAGATTGGATGGGGCTTTGAGCAACCTGATGTAGTGGATAGTGTCCATACCCATGCGGGGGGGGTTGGAACTAGATGATCTTTAAGGTCCCTTCCAACCGAAAGCATTCTATGATTCTCTACTGATATAAAATGCTCCCTTCCTTGGGAGACTATATTATGCATACTCTTCACACACATAAAATTGTTCTGTACAAAAAGGCGTCACACCACAAGGCTACACCAATACACTTGACGATCTGCACGTAAAAAGATGTGGAGACGATGGAAGCTGGTGGAACCACTCTTCCGTTTCCCCCGTGCGCCCTGCGAGTTCCGTTTCGCAGCCCCCACGGCCTCCGGGGAGGTCTAGCCGAAACGAGAGCCCGGCATCTACAGCTGCCTGTCCCCGTGTTTGTTGCGAGGGCTGTGCCGGCGGCCACCGGCGGGCCTACTGCCTCTCCCGTCCCGTCCCATCGCTCCCGCCTTGCAGGCACTTCGGCCGTTAAACGGCCGGCCGTCACCGCAGAGCCCGGGGAGGTGCCGGGATGAGAGTACCGGGACCACCACCGGCTCGGACATCCGTCGCCTCCGCCCGCCCGCCACAGGCCAGGCGCGAGAGACGGCGCGCAGGCGCGGTGCCGCTGCCCCTCTCCCTCCAGCCTCACGGACAGGGGGGTGTGACGGGGGGAGAGGGTGTGGCGGACGGGGGAGGGGCAGTATGCGAGCCATTCCTTCCCCGCCCCCCGGGCGCCGGCACCCGCAGAGGGACCGGGCTGCCCCCCGCCCCCGAAAGGAAGGGCGGCCGCTATGCCCCCTCCCTTTTTCCCTAAGGAAACCGGACTGAACGGGACGCGTGGCTGCGGACGTGGCCGAGCCCCCGGGGAGGCCACTGACCTGAGGCGGTGCGGGGCCTCCGCGCCGCCATGTTGGCTGGTGTTGACAGCGAAGCCGGGCCTGGGGCTGCCTCGCTCCGCCCCCAGCGGGCCGCTCCGGGCTGCCAACAGCGGCGCGGCTGTATGCTCTCCCCCCGCCGCGGCACCGCCCCTTCTGCCGCCGCGGGGCCGCAGCGCGCATGCACTCACCGCCCGCCTCCCCCCTCCCCCACGGGAGCGCAAGGAGCGCTTGGGGGACTCCCCCAGAGGGAGGATTTTGGGGGCTGTAGTTTCCCGCGGGGGAGGGCGGGTGGCCATTTGGGAGGGGGGCAGCCCGCAGCCCTCCCTCAGCGCGGAGCTGGCGCGGTGGGGCTCGGCTTCTGTGCGGTCGGCGCTTGCGCGGGGGATGGGGCAGCTGAAGTCAGCAAAGGGGGAGCGTCCCCTCTGCCCCTGGAAGGTCTAAGGCTCCTGGCCCGAGGGGTGCCCCTCCTGCCGAGTCGCTGTGGTGCTGGCTCCCCGGTCTGGCAGCCTCCGGCTTCGTGCCTGTACGATAGATTTATTTGCCCCGGTGGTGCGTGTAAGGCCCTCAAAAAGCCTCAGAACAACGCTTTTTGTGGATGAGAAGTAAAAGGGTGGCAGCCGTCATCGCTGGACAATGAGCCGCGTGAAGCCGTGGTGTGCTACATGCAGCAGGGATGCTTGAAAACACGGATGGCGTTGCCATGGGCTTAAGTGTCCCATAAAAATTAATAACCAGAAAACAAAACATAATGCAAGGCCCCTCAAAGAACAAAGGTTGAATTTAATGTGAGTGGTGAGACATTCACAAAAAAAGTGAAATTCAGAATCGCTTCACCCCGGTTTACTCCCTTCAATGCAAAGGTGAGTGCTGTTGGTGCTGCTTTGGTGGGCTAAGAAACATACGATTTTATTTCACTGCATTTATTTTTTATTGTGTGCAGCTCCACACAACCTGTATAGCCATAATGTCGAGGTAGCTGATAAAGTAAGTACAGCTTCAGGAACGCTGTGGCAATATGAACATCAAGAAAGCAAGAGACTTCAATTATTAAAAATGATAAAATATAATTGGAAATTGATTATTTAAAAATGTTTACAGCCTCTCATTTGGACTTTAATGCTGCTAGTCTGCTAGTACACAGGATGGGCAATTATAATGAAAAAACCACACTTTTTCCAATGTTGTAAAGCTATTTTTATAGAGTGAGACATATCTTGCAACATGCAAACCAACCATTTACAATTTTAATTAACCACTTAATTACACCAGCCCTAAAAAAAAAGGAAAACATATGTTCTATGTGAGGTACTTTTTGAATCAGCTCTGAGATTGAAGCTAGCCTATAAAAATTGCAGTTAGTTTATAAAATAGTGGCTTGCTTATTAGCTGCTTTTTATTACAAACATTAGCTATCATGATAATCAGATGGTAGCATGCCAGACAGAATGAGGTAATATATATTTTTTCCTTAATATTTTCATTAAATCTGTTTATGTATGGAACACAAATTAGTCTCTTTACAATTATTTTTTTTTTACAAACACCTAGCATCTTTGGACTTTTCATGTTTAAGCATAAATATTTTAATTAATTTCCCAATCAGTAATGAAAAGATTGTTGAATTTATTGCTAAATGAATGGCAATCTCTTTTCAAAAAATAGCAGTTTGTAAAAAGAGTTTGGAGCGTGTTACACAGTCCTTACAATTAACACTGGGAGGCAGAGTGCTAATGAAACTAAAAGAAACATCTTTCCTGGCTTCCTTTACAATGCCAAGATTGGACAAAAGGCAACACAGCCAACTCATCCATGGTATCTCTAGGAAAGGTTCCCCTTATTTTGGGTCTTCCTGACTGTTGTCAGCTGCTGTTTATACCTGTGCATGTGGATGCATGATAACAGTTGCTGTAGCAACTGACCCTGATGACACTCCAGGTCAAGACAAATCTATGCATACAATGGGAACCTCCAGTGCTCATGCCAAGCCCTTCCCAAAACCAACATTCTGACAGGGCTGCACCCAGCCATGGGAGTGGGCAGAGCCTACCTGAGCACACATGAGGACAACATAATCCACCACCTGCTGCTTGTGCCCTCCCTCCTGCACCTGCAATGTCCGGCTGAGGAATTCCACCAAGAGTAACCATGGATCTGTAGGACTGTAGGGTATTCTTGGTAGACATAGATAAGGTAGCTAGGAGTTCTTTACTGAGTAGTTTAGGCTCTCCAATTATAAATGGATCTGCATGCGTTCAGGACAGTGGTCCAGCTGTTTTCCAGGCTGTCAAGAAAAACCAGGGACCAGCAAAAGATGTGGCTGCAAGGAAGCCATTTTGTATGTAGTAGTTTATTACCCATTATAACCCCGAGTGTTACTATCGCTTGTTCTATTAAACCTGTTACAGTTTGAAATTGCACTCTTGAGGCCTCTCTTACTTAGATTCCACTTACCTTCCCCTGGGAGGTTGAGTGGGAGTAATAGGGAGCAACTGGGTTCTCTATCCTTTTGTTCAGCCTGATACCTAAATAGAAACAGAACCATTCACACACATCCTGTCACTGAATACAAGCAAGGAAAGATCAGCATCTCAGCCTGGGACCAAAGCAGCAGTTAGGGTTAGGGTTCAAAGACCAAAAGAGCCTACAGCACCAGGGACGCTGGGGCTGGACAAGGCATGCCAAAGTGAGCACGGCACTGCACAAACATTGCTCCCTACACACCTTTCTCATCTGGGCCACCCGAGGGGCTGGGAACTAAGGCCTGAGTCCCACCAATCCATTATTTTTAGGGTTAGGGTTTAGGGAACCTCAAAGCATAGAGCTCCAGGAACACTGGGGCTGGACAAGGCATGCCAAGGGGAGCATAGCACTGAACCAAAAATTAATGCTCCCACACCTTTCTCTTAATGACCACCCACAGGGCTGAGGCCTCAGTCCCAGAATTTCATTATACTTAGGGACAGGGTTCAGTGAACCACAAAGCCTAGAGCTCCAGGGACAATGGGGTTAGACAAGGCATGCCAAGCGTAGTACATGCACCAACATTGCTCCCTCTACACCTTTCTCATCTGGGCCAGGCCATGGCTGTGGGCATCACCTGCATCCTGACCATTCTGAGAGCTGAGGGTGGGACCATTCAGACATGGCCACCCAAGACCTCCTGTGGCAGCATGAGGAGCAGCAGAGTCTCCAGATGACTTGGCTAGTGGAGGAGATGGTGCAGAGGAGCCGGGAGCCATGTGGGCTCCCCCAGGAAGTCGTGCTCCTTGCTGCCTGCCATCTCTGGTTGTTCTGAGCCTCTGCTGAAGCCCTACTCCTGCCCTTTGGGGTCTACTGTCTGCCCTGGCTGAGGAGCCCTGATTCTGACAGCAGCAGCCAGCAAGCAAGCTCCAGTAATGCAGAGGAGAAGGAGGAGGATGACTGGGAGGTCAAGATGATCCAGAGTATTTTGGAGAGCTTATGACCAGACCCACTGTGATCTTTGGCATGGTTGTGTTAGACCTTGCTGAAGAGACCACAGGTTATTCAAGCTCTGAAGTGCACATAGGTGCCTTCTTCAAGCTATCCACAGGGACACATTTTTCAAGGAAAGGTAGGCAATTTAAACTCAGGCCACGTTTTAGCTTCACCCTTAAAGCACCCTCTTCAGAAACAAAGAGTTTCCCTACAGCATTAGAAGGACTGGACAGAAAAATTGGTTTCTTTGCTCTATAATTCCCTGGCTACAAGTTCTAACTGTGCACTCACCATCTGACCACCTACCTGTGACAAGCAAGTTCAGTACCATGGCTTGCAAGAGAATATATACGGAATGCTTACCTTGCAAACCCCACATTGAACAACTCAAAAACCAAAAGCAGAAGAGAACCCTCTAACCTTCAAATGCCTGTGTGAGTCCAGTCCTGACAGCTCCTTTGTGCTGCTGAACAGACTTCCAAGCTGGGATACATACACTTGAATTTTTAACCATCTTGCATGTTTAATTATAAAAGCTGAAGGCAACAAACACTGCAGGCCTTCTTCTCTAGGCCACATATGTGAATTAAATTTACATTCTCACCAGATTTACCTGGTAAATACAGTTTGAATAATCTGGCAATAAAAATATTGGAAAGAGTGGATAATTCTTTTTCAAAAACCAGATTGGAAATGCTGTTGTTCAAAGCTTGATAGGCCAGCAAATGGCAGAGAAATGTGTTCACAGATAGAGGAAGGGATTTGGGCTCTCAATCCGTTAAGATCTTGGGCAAGGGCTGTTGTGGGAAGGCATCAGGCTCTTCACTCTTGGAGGTTATGACTGCAACAGCCACCAGAGTGTTTTTGGAGCAGGAGTGAAAGCTTGCACCAGGAGTTATCCCAGCTCTTTATTGCTTGCCTGGCAGAGAGGGGCCATAATCCAAACTGTGATGCACTAGGAAGATGTAAAAATTAAGATCCTCCTCCCTATAGTTATTATGCTAAGAGTTACAAAACCTTCTGTTTTGTGCCGTCTCTAGATGAGACTTCAGTGGCTTGCTTGTATTGGTTGTCTTCAACATTTCTTTTTTATTTTTCTTAACTTTTTAAAGTGTTATTTCGTTATGAGAATTTTTTTCTGTTTTGTGATCATCATATGAATTATGCTTTTCCATTTTGTAGTCCTCTAATCCTGTAATAATCTCTTTCATCTTAATTTGTTTATTGTAATGAAATTTCAATTAGAAATTCCCACCACAATCCATGTATGTGGCAAGGAGGAAATGGAGGAGAAAGGGATGTCTGTTGACTAGACTAACTAACAGGAATTTAAATTGTCCCTTGCTCAAGGATTAAATTAATAGGTACAAACAGAAAATGCTTCAGTTTAGTGCGCTGAGAGATTTTTAAATAGGCAAGAACCCAAGCCATCTCCAAAGCAAGATGCACTGTATCCAGAACACCTGCATTTTAATTATTAAATGAAAATGCTGGTTAGTGTCAGGTCAGGCTGTGGCAGGATACATTCTCATGACCCTAACCTGGAAAAGTAATGAAATAAAAGTAGAAAGTTAAGGGGGAAGACTGATCTTTCCTCTCCATTTTAGTTACAACTGTTAATAATGCAAGGTGATTATCCATTAATCCTTTGATCTCACCTCTGGTCTGTTACTAGGCTTGGTCTGCAACATGGAGCTTTGACCGTGACTTCATGCTATTGTATAAATCCCGTCAATGCATTGGGATGGCCAGGAGCTAGGTTTTGCTGTAGAGCACACATTTGGTGAAGTTGAGCTCATTAGTGCTTTAGGATCTCTCCAGGAGGTAGCTAATGCTTAAGCAGTGGGAGCAGATTGCAAAAGATGACTACTGTGATTCATGAAGGTTAACCTTGCACAGTCAAAATACTTAATAAAAACTGGGGTGTTGAGCTGAATTTGAGGCTTCTTGTGATTACCTAGGTAAATAAAGGGTGGGGAGGGGAACTGAAAGTCTTAAAAAAAAGCAGAAAGTGTTGCAAAGCACTGGAAAATTGTTTTAATGTGATATAGGTCTCATTGAGATGCAGTTCTTGGCATATTCTTGTTGAAAAAATTCACAGTTTATAAAATACTTTTCTCATGTATATGCAAAGTGACTTTCTCTTTTTTTTTTTTTTTAAGAGGTTACTGCAAAATTTGTGATCTTAATTTGCAATTTCGTGACAGGTAAAAAAAAAAAGGTTGTTAATTTTCTGGAGGTAACCTTTGGTCTACTGTATATATTATAGAATTTAAGAAAAAGGGAACTGACCCTAGTACTGTATTATTTTAGAGAAATTATTTGAGCAGCTCTTAGCCCTGATTATTAATATAATGATACATTTTATTTTTAAATTGTCCTTCAGAGACAAATATCCAGTTCCCTTTTATATCTCATAGGTATTCAAGAGTTCCCTGCCACTGTCACTCAAGTACTTGGACAAACCAATAGGGAGAGTGAGAGCATAGACTGACAGAGGACCTTCCAGCAGCCTGTCTCACAAAGAAAATGTAAGAAATTACTTTTTTAGAGAAGCTATGATGATTAATCAATCACACATACCACTTCTACAGTTAACAGATGTTCCTATTAAGTTTCTGTAGTGTAAGTCCACATAGACAAGAGAAAAATAAAACTCTTTTGCATAGCTTTTTACAAAGCTAGCACTAAAGGGATAATAACTGAGCAGGGTAGATGTAGAAACAATCCACACTGAAAAAGTTGAGACCCTACAGAAATGCCATCTGAGCAGCAAAGAGCCTAAAAGATTTCAGACTTTTCTGTTCATGAAGCTCCACACCAAGAAAAGGTTAAAAATCCTAAACCAAGGGGAAATGCGGTGATAATATTTTTCATTCTCTTGCAAGAAATAAAAAACAATGTAGAACTGTAATGAATAAACACAAGACAGTATAAAAAGAGAAAAGATAATTTGTGTGAGTCATCACTGCTGGCAATGAAAAACTTTCATTAGGTACTGCTCTGCCAGTCATAGGTAACATTCACTGAAACACCTGGCTGCTCTCAGCTCACCTCAAGCCTATGAAGAGCCCTCCTACAGCTTCCTCTGTGCTTCCTGGTTTTGACTGAAATAAAAGCAAAAACATTTCCCTCAGATAACTATAAAACATGCACATGGCCAACACAGTCACACGTGAGACTCTTGGAGTAGAGGGCTAGCACCAACATCCCCGTTCCCTGTGACTGTATCCCCTTCCTAGATGCAAATCAAAGTAACATTTCTCTGGCCAAAGGACTAGCTTACTTTAGCACCCTGAGATTAGGAGAACTGGATTTGTTTTTCAAGGGTAATTTTCCTGTAAAGATTGAGGCCTCTGGCAACTGGGGAGACAGACTGACAAATTAGAGAGACATTCCTTATTGCACTCAGACGGTGCTTCATCACCAAGACTTTTCCTGACTTCACAATGGCAATGTCAAATAAAATGTAAATAATTTCTTTAAACAAAGATTAAATCTTGAGAATTTCCCCAAAGGATGAGACTGTCACTAGTTTCCTTTCAAAGCTCAATAAAGCAGACTGTGTTGCAGCATTGTTTACAGTAGCACTGTTAATTTTTCCAGTTTTTTAATACCCAAATTTAATCTCTGATAAAATACTAAAAAGGGTTTGATAAAATTGAAAGTGGACATTGCCTCTGATAAACAGATAATGTTCACCTTTTCTGCCTGATTTTCATTAATATTTGTTTCCATGGAAGTATTCCACCCACCATGACTCATCACCACTGATCTTCAGCACTAGCGGTCTCTCCAAGGACTCGACAATGATTTTTGCAGACTGAGAGCTTCATCCTCCTAAAGAAGACCAAGCACTGCTACGCAGAGCTTTCAGCACATGGGAGGACAGAGGCAGTGCCGTCTGCTGAAGCTATTTGGGGCATAAATCCAAGCTGAAGGTTTGTAGCAGCAGCAATCCTGACTTTGAAAGTGGCATGGGTAGGGATTACAGGAGGAAACCTAGTTTGCCTTCCTGTTGTTAACTCATTGCATGTTGTCAAATGAGCAAGACACTCTGGCTCTACCTACAGAAGTTTTGGTTGCTGTGTATTTCCCGGTGCTGATACCATCTGCCCAGTCCTACAGGCTGCAGCAACCCTGCGAGTGTGGTAGTAGGAGCTCCAGTTTGGCCATCAGTGTTTTAGTGCTGTTCTCATTCAGTTTTGTCTAGTGTTACTTGGAGGATAATGACAAGTAATGAGAGGTTTGCTTGGTCCAGTTTCCAACTGGAACCAAAACTAGCATGTAGAGTTTTTATTCTACTCTTCTATTCACAAAACACACTCACTTGGAAGAGGGCAGGCAAGAACAACAGACCTACATGGACAGGATTGCTTCTTGGAGGAATCTGCTTGTATTCATTTTTTAAATTCTGTTTCATACTGAGGGCTCTACTTGGGTATTTGTCAGATGGCAAACCCCATTTTGCATGTGGAGCTTGTTTGCTCCCTTTTTCTTGTACACCAAAGTTTGGCTGAAGTTTTTGCAGGGAATTGTGCGGAAGCTGCGCTGGCTGCTGCTGGCAGCCAAGTTGTTTCTCAGAGCTCAGCCCCAGGAAGCCATATGTGTTCTGCACGGACATAGGTCATGCAGGAGGACTGATCTATATGTCTTCTGGTATAGGAAGAGGTTATGGAGAAGCAGCTGTTGGGCACTGTCTTCAGCATATGCACAAAAAGATGCAGTAAGCAGAGAGACAGACGTTGTGATCCAAAGGAGGAGTCCTTCCAGGCTCCAAAAACACCTGACTAGAACCCAAAGAGTGCTCCAAAGTGGTGAGAAAACTGAAGCTATGAAAAGCTATAGGCCTTCTATATGTGTGTGTGCGTGTACATTTCCATATAATATGTGAGGTGAGATCAGGAGTTCTAGATCAAAACCTTTCCGTGTCCATTTACCTCAACTCCCATATTTCTAAAGATGTGGATGCTTCCAGGACTGCCCTAGGACTGGGCTCCTACAGTGTGGACACTTATGTGACATGGGTATTTTCTGTTAGTGTTAAGCTCCAGAGGCCTACATACATATGGTTTGGGACTCCACTTCTCTGAAGTGACACTGTCTCAGTAGGCACCACAGAGCTATGCCAAGCTCGCTGGAGCCACAGAAAGGGGACAGGAGTCCATGAACCTCAAAATAGTTAATGCTTCTGTAGTCACCACACAGCAGCATCTACCAGAGGGAGCTACAGCAAGGGTGCACATCACCAACCAGCTCTTGTTCAGCTGGGACCTCTCCCTGGACTTACCAGGAAGGTGGTGAAACCAGGGAGGATGTTCTGATAATGATCACTAGTGTCGACATACTTTATCTCTTTCTTGCTTACTTGTGACATATCACCAAAGTGAAAAAGTAAACTAGTGACTGGGTCATAAAGCTGGGCATCAGCAGCTCAATGTTCTTTAAATACAACTTTGTGGTGTATTACCTATAAACTTTGCTTTACAGTGTTTGGTGGTAATTACGTTTTTGCTTTTTTGTATTTTGCATACTTTATGTGTATTCTATATCTCATAAGCACTTCCTGAATTCAGTTTAGATTTTTTTTTTTTTCTGATTGATCAGCACAAGTAAGTGATCTTTAGAAAATTTGTTTGTTCTGTTTGTTCCTGTCTTCTTCCTAAATGTGTTTGATGAGTGGGCGATTTGTTTGTGCTGTCATTACGAAAACCATATGTTGATGTGGTCTTATGGAGGAGTGTTTTTATTATTTTAAGAGTTCAACTAAGGATGTTTCCAAAGGAGTCATAATTGCTCTTCTAAGTACAAAGGCTGAACAATGACTGGCTTACAAATAATGCCAAAAATCTGTTCAGTTCAGTCTAATCATTTAAAAGGCTAAAAGCTCTTTTTCAGAAATGTCTTCCTTCTACAGTCTGAACTTTTTAACATATTAAAAAAGTTATGTTTACTTAAGTCCTGCCTGCCAACCTGCTGAGACATCTACCTTACAAAATTTGGTGAAAAAAGTTGACCAGAAGTCAATGTCTAGAGCTTTTTCTCTGGTGAGACGAGCTGAATGTAAGACCTCATGCAGACTGCTGGTGCTGGGGGGTTGGGTTGTGCTTTCCATGGCCATGGTCAAAACTGGAGGGAAATTCCTGCTGGGGAACTGACAGCTGTACTGATGCTGGCTGGTCGGTATCCCTGGACATACCTTGTGAGGCTGTTGGGCATTGCAAGTAACCAAGAGACAACTGCTGAAGACTAGGTTTTGACCTGGCTGGTATCAGTTTGCTCCATAAATACAAGACACTTGTTGACATCTGGGGGGACTACATGCAATATAAGGTATACTCCAGCTGTGGTTAAATTGGTCTCTAAGTTGGCTGGTCTCTGAGAGACTGAATACTATGCTGGCAAAAGGAGAATCCTTGGAAGTGCTTCAGTGCTCAATAAAAGCTGCTAAAGAGGGAAGTATATGGTAGAGATTCAACCACATATTTTATACATAAAATACTACATAGGGACTATTATTCAGTGCAGCAGAAGTAAAGAATATGAAACGAGGAAAATAGCTGTGCAGCTGGCCAAGACCTTGAAAGGGACAGGCTTTTCAGAAAAACAATTTCAAACCTCCCTGCTGCAAAGCCTCCTACACAGCCCTTGCAGAGAGGCTTTTAGAGAACTTTAAACAAGGGAGTGCAATAGCATGGCAACATTTTTGTGAGCAGATATATGGCAAATAAATGCTACATATTTATAGGTGCATGTCAGCCAGAATAAGTTCCTGATGAAGCTGCTTTCTTGTGGGTTGCAATATGAAATTAACATGGAGAAAAAGTAAAAAATACTAATTCTGCAGGGAGAGACAACAAGTCATACCAAGTGTCATACTAAAGCACTTTGAAAACATATGCATATATGTAATTTAAATGTTACATAAACCATACATATATTATATACATGCCATTAGGTTATAAATATCACCTGAAAGAAATATACATGCATTTCTATTTTGTGTCTGTCTGTGTATATAAAAATATTTATAATGTAAAATCTATATTATTAGAATATTGGTGAAATGAACTTTTTATTTTTCTCCATAACCCAGCAATATTATAGAGGAAGTTGGCTTAGTGGTCAAAGCTACAGCCTAGGATTTCAGTTTGGATGTTATTTTGTCTCACACCTCGTACATCATGTTAGGTGGGGCTTTCTATGCCTTAACTGCAATAATAATTTAAGAGGATAAATAGTTTAAAGAATGAAAAACTCAAATCCATAGTGATGCAGGCTAGCTAGATACCTTAGACAAAACAATAATGGCTAATCTTTTTTGAAGGATTCCTTTATGGGAATTCCTGCTCCATGTTTCCTGGCCTGTGGAAAAATCTTTTGCTGATCATTGACTTTTGGGATATCAGCATGGGGTTTGAAAGGCAGTGTGAATGAAGAACTCTGTCATGGTTGTTGACTGAAGAATGGGAAGTTACATTCCCAGCTTTGCTTTGGTTTTATCCACGTTCATTATGGTAAAGTGCAATAGACTTAAAAAACCTGCAGACATTTAACTGGAAACCTCTGTCTCCAGAGGACCAAAATCTCTCATCTCTGTGATCCCTGGGAGATGAGGCCAGGAACATGGGACCCAGCCTCTCAAGGCTGACTTCCAGCAGCGAAGCCAGCCTATATCGTGCCTGTCCCCCCTGAGCAGCCACTTGCTCCCAACCCATAGTGAAGAATTTCCTCCTCATGTCTCATCTAAATCTCCTCTCTTCAAGTTTAAAGTTACTACCCCGTGTCCCATCTTAATACATGCCCTGGTAAAAAGTCCCTCCCCAGCTTTCCTGTGGCCCCTTCAGGTACTGGAAGGCTGCTATAAGGTCTCTCTGGAGCCTTCTCTTCTTGTGCTGGTTTGGTGTGTTGGGTTTTTTGGTACTGGGGGAAGGACCCCAGGGGTGGCTCCTGTAAGAAGCTGAGAAGCTCCCCCTGCTCCAAAACCAGCCAAGGAGCCATTAGAGAGACAATGGATGCACCTCTGAGATTAACATACAAAAGAACTGATACAAGCCCTGAGAAGAGTGAGCAGTGAAAAAGATCTGAGCTGGAGAGGCAGAGCAGTGCCCCTGGTTGGTGAGGAAGAAGGGGAAGAAGGTGCCTAAGCAGAAGTATCCCTGCAGCCTATGGCGAGATGGCAGGCTGTCCCCCTGCATTCATGGAGGAATGTGGTGGAACATTCCCTGAAGGTGCCAAGAGGGGTGAACTTGGCCAGTGTTTTGCAGCCAGTGGACTTGGATTTGCTGCCAGTGGACTCGAACTATGCAGCTGTGTAAGACCCCGGCGCCAGGGGAGGTGCCTGTTCCCGAAGCAGCCCATGACTTTGTGGGAAGCCCATGCTGGAGCAGCTTGCTTCTGACCTCGTGGGAAGGACTCATGAAGGAGAGGTTTGTGGAGGACTCTCTCCCATGGGAGGGACCCCATGGGGAAGCAGGGGAGGACTGTAAGGAATCCTCTTCCTGAGGAGGAAGGAGGGGCAGGAACCACCAGACTGTGAATTGACTCTAAACCCCATCCCCTGTCCCCCTGTGCTGCTGGGGGGAAGGAGGGAGAGGAACCAGGAACAAAGTGATTTGGGCCCGTGAAGAAGGGAAGGGTAGGGGAACATATGTAAGCACTGCTCTGTGTGTTGTCTGTGTCCTGGGTGCATCTGATTAGTGTGAAATTAAATTATTGTTTTTCCCCAAGTTGAGTCTGTTTTGCCCAGGACCTTAATTGATGAAGAATCCTCCTTGTCCTTTGTCTCGACCCATGAGCTTCTAGTTGGGCTTTGTCCTCCCCATCCCAGAGTGTGTGTTTGAATGTGTGCGTGGGGGGAAGTTGAGTGAGTGACCACGGGGCTGTTTCTTTGTTGTCATGTTAGGCCCAAACCACACTTTTCCAGGCTGAATAACCCCAAGACTCTCAGCCTGTCTTCATAGGAGAGGTGCTTCAGCCTTTTTGCAGGATATTTTCTAGTTGAATATTCCCACTGTTTCCTTTTGGGTTGTACTAGCTGAGCATTGGTAGCATAAAGCAGCAGGTCACTCCTTTATGCAAATGAAGTTGTGTTTGCTGTAGATTGTGTTTCTAGCATAATCATGGGAAAGCAGGTACTGGAGCAGCTTTGGTATAATACTATCCCTATGTCTGCTACATGGCACCGCATGGCCATTATTGGTGGAAACCAACAGGACAGACAGGGTGGTGGCCTCCCCAAAACTGAACTGCAGCTAAACCCTAGTGCAAATTTCTAGTTTAGCTCCTAGACAGAAACTCACCCACTGGTTTTCCTTGAGAAGAACAAGAATTCAAATGTTGGTTTGACCTGAAAATTGTTCTGGCTACCCTGAAGGCAAAGGGAAGGTGATTCTGCAAAGCCACAAGAAGAAAATATTTTAATTCACAAATAATTTCTCTGGTTTAAAATGTTAATTTTTATCTAACATTTTCCTTATTCCAAAACTACACTGGGTTTCAGTTACATTTCCTTTAAAAGCAGAAAGTGATCATACTGAAATGCAATAAAGGGAACTAAAAATACCTATTTTTTTTTTCTCTTTGTGCTTTTCCCTGCCTTCCCAAATGTTAGAGAAGCAAAACTGGATGCTGCCATTGCACGAATTTGGGGGTAGGAGCAAATGGTGTAAGATGCCATCAGGGATTCAGTATATTTAGCACAGAAGGGATATTTCAGAAGAACTTCTTAGCTAGAGCTACATGCAGATGGGTTGTGGCTCTGGTGGAATAGCTGGCAGGTGCTTTGGTGTTTAACTGAGCTAAGCGAACAAGGAGCAGATAAAGCCCTCTAACTGTGCTTGCTCTGTGCAGTTACATACCTTGCACCAGCTGGATTAAAAAACCTTGAAGCGCACAGGATAACAAAGGGAAAGGAAAATGTGCAAATACAGTCAGAGAGAAGGCAGCAGCTCCTCAGGGTTCTTTGGGTGAAGGCAGGGTTGGGACCTGCCAAGAGACTAAGCGATGGTTTCACAACCTGTGTGTCAGGAAGGATAATTCTGAGATAATCCATGTCTGAGATGCTGCCTTCATGCCATGAGCAGGAAGATAATATCCATCTGTCCCTATAGTGTCTGTTCTTAAGGAAAGAAGAGAAAAGCAACTTCCTCCTTATCTCAGTAACAGAAGAAACACATTATCCTACACAGAGGCAGAAGTGTATGTAAGACTTAAAAAGGTCTGCTGGTATTCCGTTGCTAAATGTTCTTACAGCTTGCACTGTCACTTTCACATGTGCAACGCAGATCTGAAATACTGCCAGATTGTCCTGTTAGTGTTTGCCCATTCTCTGTGAAGTTTTATGTGGCTACAGATGATGCAGAACAGAGGAGATAGGGGCTTGCTCCTAGCAGGATCCATTCATTGCCCTGTAATGGGTTTTTATTAGTTTGTAATGAAATGTGAGGAATTAATCACAGCTCAATTACAGTTATAAATACGTTGCTGCATTTTAACATGTGTGTGCATGTTTTTCTGGTTTTAATTACCTGACAAATGCAAAGTTAGGATAAAAAGATCAAAGAATTCAGATTTGTCCCTTAATGAACAACATCGCTACCTCGCCACAAAAAGCCAGGCTGGGAAGGAGCATAAAGAAGCAGGGAACAGGGAACTTCTCCAGTTGGCAAGCAGGGGGACTGGCAAATTGAAGAGTTCAGAAAATCTGGTTAAAAACTGATTCCCATTCTCTTGTTTTTTTACTCCCACATCTCCCTTTCAGAGCCTGTGAGTGCTCACCCTGACCACTCATTCGTACTTTCGGGGTGGGGTAGGTGATCCTGTGCATCATCCTTGTCAGCCAAGGAGCACTGCTTTGGGTTCAGGCATCTCTCTGTCCTCTCAGAGGACTCAAATTTATCCCAGGGTTCTCTTTCTTTTTTCTATCTGGATCAGTAATACCGGCTAGCCCAGTTTACTTCTGGCCTTGCCTACTGGGAATGTCAAGCAAGGATAAAATTAAACTGTTGGTAAGCAAAATGTAAGGGTGTTTCCACAGTGAAATGTGATACATATTAAAATAAACTCATTCATTAGCACTCATTATTGTAAACTTATTAAAGGCTCCTAGTTAACAGGATTCCTAGTTTAATGTCTATTGCTGCAAACAGCTGCTTTCTGTTTACAGCATAAATGGCATCTTCCACAGAATAAAGAAAAAAATTATATATGCATTTTTATTTTGTTACAACAAAGTTTGTAAAAAAGTTCTTTGATACCTTACACATACAGCAGGGACAGTCTGGTCTGTGTTTGCTAAAGGGAAGTCTTCTACAAACACTTTCTGATGTATAGTATCATGTCTTTTCTGCATATTAATTTATGCTAACATCAAAATAATTTGAATAGTATTTTGTAAAATCTCTTTAAATTCTTAACTGAGATTGCTGTGCAGTGCTGAGGTCTGTATCTAGTGCTAGGCTGAGATTAAAGTTGCTCAAGCAATAACAATACCAAAATAAGGAATGGAAGTGCATCATTGAGCTTCAGAGAGAAACCCAAGACTCATCATTTCACACTCAGGATCATGTGGATGTAGGTAAAACACATAAGCAGTTTCCATTTTGGGAACTGGCTAAAGCAGGTGGTAGAACTAAGCACAGTTTGAATAGATTGCAGGTTGTCCATTGTGGCTATGTAAATAAAGGTCTGTCATGGAGAAAGTGAAGGGTGTGAACATTCAGTCACAGGTACCTCCAGCAGCATGAGATGGTTCTTAAGTCCTCTCTTCTCTCTTTGACCGTTTGAGATATCCAGAGCACTTAGAGAAAGATGCTCCAAGCACACATAAGAACCACACAGACATCTGTGAGGTCTTGGCTCAGACCTTTTCTCCAATACAAATCATTGTACCAGCTCATTTCTGTGTCCTTGAAGACTCTACCCTCTCCTTCACCCATGAGTTCCAATAAACACTTTTTGAGGGGCCTCTAGGGCTATCTCTCTAGTGGGTTGCCCTCCTTTCAGAGTCTAGCAACTTGGTGCATATCTTCCCTTTCAATGGGCAATATGGATTCAGTCCTACTCCCCCTCCTCACTCTCGAATTTACACAGGTCCCCAGGGCACAGGGCTGTGTGTGCACCCACCTTTGGCAAAGGGTCTCCTGGCTGGTTGCCACCATGGCTCAGCAGTCCCTCCCTTCCTGTTACTGGTTTTAAATACAGGCGTACGTGCCAACAAAGAGAGATTTTTGAAAAGAAATTGCTTCTAATTTACACTGAACAAACTTCAATGAAAAATTTAAACACTTGGCAGTGTTCAAGGCCAGGTTGGATGGGGCTTTGAGCAACCCGGTCTAGTGGGAGGTGTCCATGCCCATGCAGGGGGGTTGGAACTAGATGATCTTTAAGGTCTCTCCCAACTCAAACCATGCTATGATTCTATAAAATATTCCACTTGTCCCTCCAGAAAGCTACCTAATGAAGGACTGTGCCCGTGGTTGCCTGTCAGCAGGGCCTGGTTGGGAAATCCAGCACAGGACCGAACTGCCAGCTGCTGTGATCAGGCCAGAGCACCACCTGGCCTGGCTTCCAACTGACATGTAGAACTACTCAGCCATAAAGAGACATGTGATTAATTCTTTTAAAAAAGTAGTAAAATTAAAAAGCTAAATTGCTTCTGCTCTTCAGGTGACAAAAATTAAAACAGGCAGCAAAGTATAGCGGAGAAGCAAGAAAGGGGATGTAGCAAGAGCATGATGTGATCTGGAAAGGCAGGTGCATTCAAGGGCTTCAGCCAGGCACCCCCAAAAGGTGAGTCGTCCATTATGCCAACTGGCACAACATGAGTCAGGAGAGAGGCAAAAAGCTGTAAAACATTAAAACCTGCACTGAGCTGGAAGATTGCTGCAGTTTCGTGTTCGTTATTATACAAGATACATTGTTGTTTTTCTAAATATAGAACAACATACTGTAGAAAGTACTACAAAGCACACCCTATTACTTGGGTGTAAATAAGGGCAAATTATGTTCCATTTTTTTATTGCAAAGGCTATTTACTGCATCATACCCTGCACTAATTTTCATAGTTACACAATATGGTACTGTTACAGCAAGTCAATAGGACTTTGGAAGTGTAAATGAGGAAAGATCTCAATCACAGTGACAAATTAAACGACCACAGGCAATTATTGTGAAATCAGAAAAAGCACATTTATACCACACACAAAATTGAGCGAGTCTGTCTTTTATGATGAGAGTCAAAGAAAATAAGTGCTAATAGATCCCTTAGAAAACAGGGTAATAATTACTGATTACACTGTAGTTAGGCTGTTTATGTCTAAATTATTAAGTGCAATTCTACAAGGTCTTAAGCCATGTTTTGTAGCAGCTCTTGATTGATGTTGCTACTGTAAAACACTGTGGATTCTAAGTTACGAAACACCTTTTTTTTTTTTTTTTTCCATGTTAACTTCCATTTATTTTCATTTGGAAAATAAACATTTTTTTCAGCACTGTGGGCATTATATCAATTTTTTCTCACAGGGATCCTAGAGTAACCTCTACGCTAATAGCATCTGAATTAAGAACAACAGAGCAAAAGATTTTTCACTCACAACCTCCCAGCAGACAAATAGATCAATAATCCAGAATTATTTGGCTCTTTCGTAACTCCCTATATAAAATAACTACTTTATGCTTGATGTAAGAACAAGATGACTAATCCTGGCTGTTGTGAAAAGCAGCTGTTTGCTAAACCCATCTTCAGCTTACTGCAAATGAAAATGTCATCTGTACAGGTCTGTGATTTTTTGGGACAATTCATCACAGTGATTAGGCATCTCCTGAAGCAAGACATTATCAAATCCTGGATTGGAAGAGTTAATTGACTCTGCTGCAAACTGATGTGAAATGGAGGAAGGGAAAGGAACTTTCAGCTTTGATATGAAAAATCAGCAGAATGAAACAGAGAGAGACATCAAAAGGGAGCTTTTAATAGAAAACACACTATAAAGCTGAAATTCTGCTTCCATCTCCCTGTTCACCCCCAGTGCTCCAGTCAGCAGCAACGCCAACTGGTGACCAGTTTTGTGTGCAACTTGGTCCCTTCTTACAACAGGGTTACCCCCAACTAAGCCACCCATCTCCACAGCATCAAAACTACAAAAAAATTATTGACCCCTGTTTCTTTCTTTCCAGTGAATCCTCAACATACATCTTTAAACAAAGGTATAGCTATATCCCATAGACCCTGAATTAATAAACGGAATGCAATTTTGATTGGGACAATGCCTAATTAAAAGTGCTGCTCCTTCTTCCTGTAGGTAAAGGGCTAAACTTGGCCTCCAGAATTTTTTTTTCTGGCAGATTTGGATTTCCAAAGGCTGAAAATCTTGTAGTCAGTCTCTCCATATGTACAGCCTTTAAACTGAACTGAAATAGATGGCAGAACTGAAAAAATAAGGCTGACACAGTAAATCACAATGATTTATGAGCATTTAGGAATACAGGAAAATTTACTCCTTCCAATTTATTTTAAAATAAATACATTAGTTATTTATAGTCTTCATTCTCATGCAGCATAGAATACTTTGGGATTGTCTTGACAAATTGAAGTAATTGGATTTTACCAATTACAGGGTCAAATTCTGACATCCCTTGCATGCAAGTAAATGCAGCTTTAATCTCCTGGATGCAATACAGATTTTAGATATTAAACCCCTATTTTATTAGTCATCCTAATACATCCAACCAATACAGAATTAATCACTGATTTTTCCATGTCTTTTCCTATCTAGTCTTAAAATGTTCAAAGCAATGATTTATGCTGCCATGTAAATAGCAGTAACTAAATGTTAACTAATAATAAGCCTGAAACATATATTTTTAAATTTCATCTATTTTCTTTCATTTTATTTAGTGAGTTTTACTCAAGTTCCCTTCTTGCTGTTGTAGTGCTTCCTCACCTTACAGATTTCAATTGTGTATCAATCCTGAATATTTAAACCTGCACCTGCGAAGGAATAACAAAATGCACCAGTAGAGGTTAGGAGGTGATCTGCTAGAGAACAGCCCCGTGGACAAGGACCTTGGATTCCTGGTGGACAACAATTATTCATGGCACAGCAATGTGCCCTTGTGGCCAAGAAGGCCAGTGGTATCCTGGGGTGCAATAAGAAGAGTGTGTCCAGCAGGTCGAGGGAGGTTCTCCTACCCCTCTATTTTGCCCTAGTGAGAGCACATCTGGCGTATTGTGTCCAGTTCTGGGCTCCCCAGTTCAAGAGGGACAGGGATTTACTTGAGAGAGTCCAACGAAGGGCTATGAGGATGATTAAGGGACTGGAACATCTGTCTTATGAGGAAAGGCTGAGAGACCTGGGGCCTTTTAGTCAGGAGAGGAGAAGACTGAGAGGGGATCTAATTAATGTGTATAAATATATGATGGCTGGGTGTAAAGAAGGAAGAACAACCTCTTTTCACTTGTGCCCTGTGATAGGATGAGGGGCAACAGATTCAAGCTAGAACATAGGAAGTTTCACCTCAACATGAGGAAGAACTTCTTTACTGTGAGGGTTACACAGCACTGGAACAGGCTCCCCAGAGAGATTGTGGAGTCTCCTTCTCTGGAGACTTTCAAGACCCACCTGGATGCATTTCTGAGTGACCTGCCCTAGATTTGGTCCTGCTCTGGCAGGGGGGTTGGACTTGATGATCTTCAGAGGTCCCTTCCAAGCCCTAACATTCTGTGATTCTGTGGTTCTGTAAACCTGTTTTAGAAGAACACAAAAGCACCTGAAAAATTTTGGGAATGTGATAACCAGGGAGCACAATAAACAGGGTCAATATTTCCATTTTTTGCTGACAATTTTGATCTCTGTAACTGTAAACACATAATGTCAAACCTTGGGATCCAAACCTTAGGGAGCTTACTTACTCCACTTCTCGAGCAGCTGTTAATTAGGATAATCAGTAACAGTTTCATCTCTTTGGGTTTTTTTTTACATCTTGCTGTTTAAATCATAACTTCTAACGTCCCTGTCAGTTTTCTGTTCTTTTGCAAATCCCTTTATTATTTTTACTTCTATCAAGATAAAATTGAAATCAGTATTTCAAATGTGATTGCAAAAATCTGGTAAAAAGAGGGCAATACATGTGGATCTCTTAAGTTTATCTCTGCTGTTCAAATTTGCATTGGTCTTTTGCTCTATATACTTGCCTGGTGCAGCTTCTGGGTTTCAGTCAGCATTTCTGTCATCCAGGTTTTTCCCTCCCCTGCAATAGGGTTGTTCTTGATCACCTTGCTGTAGCAGCAATAAATTGTTCTTGGCCAAGAATTCTATCATTTGTTGTTTTCAGTCCCGCATGTGCATGATTGTGTTCCTCTCTGGTGTTTGCATGTTAGAATTCATGCTAATTGATAATAATCAGCTTCTTTCCTTTTTTTCTAAATGACTTACCAAGATGTCAAATAGGACAGAACAGAGCTCCATATCCCCCAGCGTTCCTTCCAGCCTGAGACAGGTATCCTCATCCTTGGTTTAGAATAATGCTTGCATTCCAGATACCTTTACTAATCCATGTAAAATCTAATGACACCTTGGCAAATATTCCACTGAAGTCCCAGTTATATTTTACTTGCTATGTTCACCACTTCACTGACTAATTCTGTGTTTCTCAGTACTCTTGTAACTGGATAGATTTACTCAGTTTTTAAAGTTTGTTTTCTTCTTTTGAAATAATTACAAAACTAGCTATGCAAGGGACACACAACTGGGAATACAAAATTGTATGCAAAACTATTTATCAATTAAACAATTAAGTCTGAACTACAAAAAGTCCACAGAAAGACACTAAGAAGACATAGTCAGACTCAACAAAGCAGCAAAAGAACATTTCAACTACAAAAAAAATTAAATGGAAGCATAACTAGGGATTCCAGACATCTATTGTAAAGAGAAAACACCAAAGAGAGTGTAAATACAATAGGAAGAAAGCAATAAAGGTTTTATTGAAATTCTTAACATGAAGTTTCAGCAACATCAGAATCTGGAGTCCAGCCTTCACCCTACAAAGTCTGTTTTTTATCAGTTAATTGAGATAGCACAAAGAACTTACACAGTTTTAATTAAACAATATACAGGCATTTGAAACCATTATTAGTTTGTTTGGTTGAAAGGAACAGATTTTGAAAGCTTTGAAAGCAAATTAAGGATATAAGCTTCAGATATTTCCATGATTACTTCGACTTACGAGAATATATGTGGAAAAAAGCCAGATTTTTTCCCCTCTAGTCACCACGCTAGGAAGCTACTTACCTTTTGCACAGTTCATTAATGGTATTTTTCTTACCTGGAATTTCTTGATTTCATGAAAATGGATGTGGTGCAAAAAATAACAAGACACGTAAACATAAATGTGAGTCTATCTTACAAGATGTAGCAGTAAGAGAACAAGAAGAAATAATTTTATAGAGGATCCTATAAATGTTTAATATATTTGCATGCTTGACAACAAATTAAAAATGGATACAATGTTAAAGGGATCTACATCATTGACAAAGTAATAGTAAAGATGCTTGGGTTTTTAAATTACTTTCATGCACTGTACTTTATGATGTACTAACATGTTAGTCCTGCTGATGATCCTCAACACTGCGTGAAATCTTCTGCTGTGCAATGCTTACTTAAATAGTCATTCAGTCAGATAACAACTGCTTTTAGTTCATTCTAGTTTTCCTCCTATATCCTGCTCAACCTTTTGTGCTTTAAACATTATTTTATTTAGCCTTTTCCACCTGCATTTATATTGGAAAAATGTAATAATGTGCCTTTACATCTTCTCCATAAGAGTCAGCCTGTTGGTTTTGGTTTTCACAAAATAAAATACCTTTGCAGTGCTGCATTTTTTGTTCTCAGTTCTTACTGTATCGAAAATAAATATCTTGTGGATGTTGAATCACAGCGTGAAATCGGTACTACGTGAACAAGAGCTGACACTGTTTGCCCTAGCAATTATGGCAAGATGAATAATTTTTTTCTTTCCAGGTGGATCAGCAAGCTGATCTTGCCTTCTGCACAGCCACATGGTCATTAGGCCTCTGTGAAAGATGCAAGCAGGAAGATGACTTCCCCTGCTGGCAACAGCACAAGTTTAGATCAGCTTCAGGAGGCAGCAGTGTTCTTCCCCTGTCCTCTAACACCTGATTCCTGATCCCATGGAAGTTAGCGGAAAATGTTTCACTGATTTCAGTACGAGCAGAATCTGTGTCTGATTGAAACACTATTAATATGGAGAAAAAAAATAATATCCCACATACTTTAAAGATAAACGCACAGAACAGCACTTCAAATTTGACATATCACTCTGATGGAAAGAAAGCTCACAAATAAACTATCTGATCTCTTAGTATACCTATTAGGAAAAAACAACACTATCACTTGAATTTGGAAAGTTCCACCACCTGAACTGTGATAAAGCAGTGCAAGCATGATTTTTGAATTTATTTTTATTGTAGAGGAACAGGATACTTCCAAATAACTAGTGTTTGTACATTGCATTACATGTCATTGTGTCACAAATGCGCAGTCCTCAAATATCTTTATTTACAAGCTGCCACATGGAGAAGCCAACTGGTGTGTTATTTAGATACTAATTTCTGACAAGTGCTTTGTATACAGAAAAATCTAATTTATGAAACGTGAGATAGAAACTTGTTGGGTTTTTTCAATATATACAAAAATAACTGAGTGTACATGAATTGTGATTACATCCACAACATATTTCAAAAAGCCTAAACTGCTTATTTTTAAAATTGGCTAAGATTTTGAAAAAAAAAAAAAAAGTTGAAATGGGCTCAAACTTCTTATAATTTATTAAAAACATTTGATATGCTGGATGCTCTATTGACAAAAAATGGCTGATAATCTAAGTCTCATAGAGTAAGATTGTGAGTGAAATACAACAGTAAGGAGACAGGAGGAAAGCAAAAGGCTACAGCCCTTCACTCTAGTCACTCAGATACCATATGCATGTCTTGTCAACTCAGATGCAGCATTTTAAAATATATTAAGTATGGGCTAATACAGTGGCTAAAGTGTGCATAACTTGTCCTTAATTGACCTTGGTGGAGTTATGCTGATTTACATTAGCAATGGTAGAGATTTTTTGTTAAACAGACAAAACTACTGTTATTCCATATGGAATAAAAGCAAACCCTTTAAATAGGGTTTTTTTTAGTTAAAAATTTCCATTAAAAAGTATAAAATATTTTTTTATTTCCTCCTTGGTTTTGCTTTTCTTCTACCCTTTCCTTTCCCCCTTCCACCCTCAGCCACCTCCTTACTGCTCTTCTGTTTTGCCTCAGAAAAAGAAATACAGAAGAACAAAGGGGTAGGATAAATAAAGATCAATATGGCAACAGTATTGTTTTGTTTTGTTTTGTTTTCTTTTGTTTCACTGAAGATAAATGAAATCAATAAAACAAGGGAGTTTCACAATAATTGGTTAGGTTGTCTTTCCACGAAAAATGACATCGGAATAAAAGGTTGATGACAATGTGGTAAGATCTAACAAGATAAGAATATGTCTTACACATTTTGTTTTGTAATTTCTAACAAGTGATTTCAAACATATGAAGCCCAGAATTGTGGGGATTTATGGAAAATTAGCATGGGATTTATAGAAAATTAATATGCCTGAATTAAAAGAAAACAGCAGTGTTGCAGGTGCTGCTGACCAAATTGTCAGGTGCCCTGAAGCAAACCGTGGGATCAGTAAACAAGCTGGTGTCTCACAGGCTGGTACCCCAGAGGCCGCTGCCCCACAGGACCAATAAACAGCAGGTGTCCCACAAGTAGGTATCCCACGGTTGTTATCTCATGAAGTAGTGAGAAAATAGAATGTTGCAGCAAGAGTTGAAAGGCAGCGTCTGGGAAGCGAAAGCCCTGGGTGATCGTGACACGGACAGTGAGTGACAAGACACGTAGCCAATCATATATGAACTGTGTATGTATGTAACCAATGGGGTTTGTACTGGGGTGGAACATCTGGAGTCAGAGGGGTATTTATAGGTCTTCAGTTATAACTCTTACAGAGTTGTGTGAAGTCCATACGCCGTCTCAACACAGAGTAAATTGCATCAGCTGAATCTAATGGCTTAGCTCATCTGAAAAGGGAAAACAACTCCTGCATCAGGAAAAGCACTGAAAAAAAGACTCTGGAAGAAGCAGCTTGATGGAACACTGTTAGTGGCATGAACCATCAGCGGAAAGGCAAGTTCCAGTGAGACCTGGTTGACTACTTAGGGGCAGAGTTAAGAAGAATTTGAAAGCTGAGTTTGCCTGTGTAACAAACACTTTTCTTTAAGTGCTGAATAATGATTAAAGTTGATAGTCTTCCTGTATGACCTGGTCTTGATTACTTCTGCAAAATCATGGCTTTTGTTGTCATCATTGCCAACGATAGCAATAAGTAGAGTAACAAATTTACTATTTGTTAATTACATGATAAAATGTATGAAGAAAGAGTTATTTGCTTTCCAAGAAGCCAGTTATAATTCAAATTTTATGTGCAAATCAGTATGGGACACAAATTATGTCAGATTAAAAGCAGACACACCACATAGGCTTAGACTGATACCATCTAGTAGCAACATGCAAGCCAACAAAACCTGGGCTTTAGTCCTCTGAGCACTTTGGAAACTACTACTTCCGTCATACACATAATGCTCAGGCATTTCTCTACAGAAACAAGAATACTTTTTAACAGGCAAAGATTAATGAAAAATGTCAGTGAAACAAAATTGGAAGATGTAAAACCAACAGCTGTGAAAGCTCTCCAGACCAGCCATGGCATCATTCCAGGAAACACCTCTGCCCAAAGACAGCGCCATTTTTCCAGGTTCTCCTGGTTTGAGCCAGGATGAAGCTAATTTTCCTCTTAGTGATTTTTTTTCTTTCAGTAAGCTTTCTTTTAACTAGCAACAAGTGTTCCAGCTAGTGGACTGATAACACTAGAATGTTTATGTTTCTGCTGAGACTCCAAGGTTGCTTCTTAGCTCTGCTGCTACAGAGGCTACCAGGGCAGGAGAACTGTATCTATGACCCCCCTGTAAGGGAGCTGGACTAGACAGACAGCAGAACTGACCAAAGGTATTCCATTCCATATATCTACGTAAGCTCCAAGGAAGGTCAGAAATCACAGAAGACAACTTCCTTCCTGCTTCTTCTCCCCTTCTCTTCCGTCCATGGCTGGCATCTGGGGAGGACTCCATCCATTCATCACCGTCGACCTCTAGGCTCTGACCTCATAACCCTCATAGCCCAGCCCCTGTCTGCTCTGTCTTATCTCCTGCCTGCAGGCTGGGACATTTCGGGGCTGCTCACAGCTAAGGAGAGTGCAGGGGGAGTTGCTGGGGGTGGGGGGAGGCAAGAGGCTTTTGCACATTCCTGAACATACTTGTATATAATTGTATATATAATTAAAGCTGTCTAATTTAGTTTTCAATCCAGCTAAGTCTCTCTCCTAATTCTCTCTCTCCTTCCCTACCTGGGTGGGAGGGGGAGGGGATTGAGAGCATTGTTATTCGTGGTTTAATTGGCAATCCTGAGTCAAACCGTGACAATTTACTGGCGCCCAACATGGGCCTTGATTTTAAGCCCAGGCTATAGATTCTGACTAATTGGAAATGTTAAAAATTCCATTTCTGACGGGAGGAATCCCTCAGATGGCAATGAGCAACACTTCTGCTGAATCTAATGACGGACTGAAAGCTGAACAGACACCTTCTGGAATGTTTCTGCTGGACCTTTTTCCCAACATGCAATCGTACATGTGGTATGCAGCCGGGATCATACTGCTCTGTGTAGCTGCTCTTGTTATTGTTTTATGGTGTATTGACAGAACTGTAGCCATGATCAACTGTATAATTACCAGCCTAGTGATCATAGGGTTTATGATACTGATCTTTATGGGGGCACTGTATGTGTACGGTTACGGTACAGATCCTCAAGTGAATGAAAAGGTCTATGTTGGTAATCCCAGTAGCAGGTCCAGTTTTACCTCTCCACGTTCTTTCAAGCTGAATCTCCCAGATCTTGATCTGAATAGCATTGTTTCAGTAGGGATGCTTCTGCTGAATGTTTATAGTGCATCGTGGATGCATAGGGCGAGGTGTTGCTCTACCCATTGCCAATCCCCCACAGGCAAGCCTGCTGCCACCCATTATGCTGCCACCACCACTGCTGCTGCCAACACTGGTACTGCTAAAAAAACAGCTGCTGCTGCCAACACTGGTACTGCTACCAAAACAGCTGCTTCTGTGAAGATTAAGGCCAATCCCCTTCAATACAAACTAAGAGTTAATCCTGTGACCAGGAGCAAAGCAAAGGTGAAACACTCCAGCTTTTTTACCCGCACCCATCTGAGAAATCCAGAGTTTCTTCAAACTGTGTTAGGGAGCGAAACTAAGAAAGCAGACGATTCTAAATCAGATGATGGAGCAAGTACTTCTGAAGAAGATTAAAAAGGAGATTGTGCAGGCAACGGCCCTTGGACCAGTTTGAACAGGGACAGACATAAAAAATGTGCTCTATACTGCAGCCGGGTACAACGGTCCTACCTGGAGCCTCTGGCAGAAAGCACCAGGGGAGACTCGAGGTCAACCCTTGGGATTCTGGGGCTGGAGCTACAGAGCTTCCGAGGCCAACTACACATCAACTGAAAAAGGAGATGCTTGCAGCATATGAAGGAGTTAGAGCTGCTTTGGAAGTGATCGGCACTGAAGCGCAGCTCCTCCTGGCGCCCAGATTACCAGTATTGAGCTTCATGTTCCAGAACAACCTTTCTCCTATCCATCATGACACCGATGCGACTTGGAGTAAATGGACTGCTTTGATTACCCAGCAAGCTCGAATAGGAAGGCCGTATCATCCAGATATCGTAGAAGCAATTACAAACTGGCCAGAAGGCACACACTTTGGAATGCCACCACAAGAAGTGGTGAGACGGGCTCAAGAAGCTCTACCATATGATCATCTACCAAAGACTGAGAAACAATTTGCTCTTTTCACCGATGGCTCCTGTCGTCTTGTAGGGAACTGCCAGAAGTGGAAAGCTGCTGTGTGGAGTCCTACACGACTAGTTGCACAAGCAGCTGAAGGAGAAGGTGAATTGAGTCAATTTGCAGAGGTAGAAGCCATCCAGCTGGCTTTGGACATTGCTGAGCGAGAGGGGTGGCCGAGACTTTATCTCCACACTGACTCGTGGATGGCAGCAAATGCCTTGTGGGGTTGGCTAAAGCAGTGGCAGCAGAACAACTGGCAGTGAAAACGTAAACCTATTTGGGTTGCTGAGCTGTGGAAAGACATTGCAGCTCGGATAGAGAAACTGGTTGTAAAAGTGCGTCATGTAGATGCACACGTACCTCTGAGTCGAGCACTGAGAAACATCGGCACAACCAACAAGCAGATGAGGCTGCTCAAGTGTTCCAAATAGACTTAGACTGGGAACATAAGGGTGAACTCTTTTTAGCTCGATGGGCCCGTGACACTTCAGGTCATCAGGGCAGAGATGCAACATACAGATGGGCTCGTGACCGAGGGGTGGACTTAACCGTGGATGCTATTGTGCAGGTTATCCACAAGTGTGAAACGTGTGCTGCAATTAAGCAGGCTAAAACCTTTGTGGTATGAAGGGAGATGGCCAAAGTACAGGTATGGGGAGGCCTGGCAAGTTGATTACATCACACTGCCTCAGACCCGCCAGGGTAAGCGCTGTGTGCTTACAATGGTGGAAACAAGTACAGGATGGTTGGAAACGTATCCTGTGCCTCATGCCACAGCCCGGAATACTATCCTGGGCCTTGAGAAGCAAATCTTGTGGGGAGACAGTACTCCAGAGAGAACTGAGTCAGACAATGGGACTCATTTCAAAAACAGTCTTGTGACTGAGTGGGCCAAAGAAAATGGTATCGAGTGGATATACCATATCCCATACTATGCACAAGCCTCAGGGAAAATTGAAAGGTACAATGGTCTGTTAAAAGCTACCCTGAAGGCAATGGGTGGTGGAACTTTCAAAAACTGGGACAAAAATCTGGCAAAGGCCACCTGGTTAGTTAATACCAGGGGATCCATCAGTAGAGCTGGTCCTGCTCAGTCAGACCTTCTACACACTGCAGATGGGGATAAAGTCCCAGTGGTATGTGAAAGAAATCCGTTGGGAAAAAGTGTTTGGGTTTATCCTGCTTCAGGCAAAGGTAAACCTGTCCAAGGTGTTGCTTATGCTCAGGGACCTGGACATACCTGGTGTGTGATGATGGAGGATGGTGAAGTGCAATATGTACCTCAAGGTAATCTGACTCTGGGGGAGAATCCTTAATTTGACAGTTGGTAAAATACAGAGCCTATATGTAATATATGGTATGGAATAAGGGGTGGAATGTCCTGGGTTGAGCCAGGATGAAGCTAATTTTCCTCTTAGTGATTTTTTTTCTTTCAGTAAGCTCTCTTTTAACTAGCAACAAGTGTTCCAGCTAGTGGACTGATAACACTGGAATGTTTGTTTCTGCTGAGACTCCAAGATTGCTTCTTAGCTCTGCCACTACAGTGGCTACCGGGGCAGGAGAGTCATATCTATGACCCCCCTGTAGGGGAGCTGGACTAGACAGACAGCAGAACTGACCAAAGGTATTCCATTCCGTATATCTACGTAAGTTCCGAGGAAGGTCAGAGATCACAGAAGACAACTTCCTTCCTGCTTCTTCTTTCCCTCTCTTCTGTCCATGGCTGGCATCTGGGGAGGACTCCATCCATCACCGTCGACCCTGGGCTCAGTCCTGACCCTCATAACTCTCCCCACAGCCCTGTCTGCTCTGCTGTTATCTCAGACAGTGGTCCGAGAGTTTTTGGGACTGCTCACAGCTAAGGAGAGTGCCGGGACAGCTGCTGGGGGTGGGGGGAGGCAAGAGGCTTTTGCACATTCTTGAACATACTTGTATATAATTGTATATATAATTAAAGCTGTCTAATTTAGTTTTCAATCCAGCTAAGTCTCTCTCCTAATTCTCTCTCTCCTTCCCTACCTGGGTGGGAGGGGGAGGGGATTGAGGGCATTGTTGTTCATGGTTTAATTGGTGATCCTGAGTCAAACGGTGACACAGGCATAGCAAAACAGTGCTAAGAACTTCTCTAGCTTTTAAAAATTATTCCAAGGAAAGCATTTAGTGTATGACCCTTTGTGCCCCATGAGGCTCTTCTGTAAGAAGTATGATCCTGAGCGCTCCTTCCCTTTTCTCTATGCATTACATCCTTCAGTGTGAGGTTCCTCATGTATTTTAAATGTATATGAACATACTGCTCTTTATAGGTACGTTTTGTGCTCTTTTTTGATTTCTGGCAAGTATTTTTTTTTCTCTGTTTCTGTCACAAGAGAATAACCCATGTTCTGAAGCCAACTACTTCCCCTGCAAAAATGCTAAATAAGTTTTCTAGCATCCAGTAGGGTATTTCACTGCAGTAAGTTAATTATTTTCCCAATAAATTACTCTGGAAGTTATCATTTCTTTCCCTGAGTGATATAGCTGGTACTGACAGATTATCTGACAGCCTAGATGTCAAAATATTTTTCTTCAGTGTGTACTTGCAAATGTTAGAACTGACTGTCAGGATTTTGAGCTTGGACCAAGTTCAGTTGGTTTCAGAAAGTGATCTGATTTTTAAGTATTATATTCAGTTGCTTCATTATTGAAGAATAAATTGAAATAAAGGCAAAATCCCACATGAAAACCTCGTATACATTATCTGCCTTTTTCGAGACCAAAACACTTTTCATTAAAGAGTAAGATGACCTATGGATGGGACTTAATAACGGTGGATTGTAAGCAGGTCAAGTGGCAATGAAGCATCTGTTGTGAAAAGATTATACAATTTCTCCCTCTGTTTAGAAAAATGGCAGGACACGCTTTGCATCAATTTTACAGTGTGACAAGGAGGAAGCATAAAAAAACATACAAGTAGAACACGCACATTTCTCCCAAAACGAGTGATAAATTTGAGTAAGAAATCCAGAGACTGAGCAGAGAACAATAATTGTGCAGTCATTTCCATTAGAAGGCTGTGGAGGAAGAGCAAGTGCATAAGAACAGGTTCAGCTGAACAGTTATTTTTTAAATAGAGACATCAATGTGTAAAAATAAACAGTCATACCTTGAGGCATCGGTCTGGGATACAGGCTAGCTAATTAGCTGTATTCCCGCTCTGCATTTCTTGAATGTACAGGAAAGAAAGACTCCTCAGGTAAGCTCCTGGAGGACTATTTTATCCAGACTTTGTTTAACTGTAAAAAGAGTTGCTGTTGTTTGGTTTAAGGATTGTGCCTCAGACTATCAGGTCACTATCACATGCAAAATGCTATGAAAGCAGAAGATGGTGTTGACAGAAAGATTTTGAGAAAATTATCAAATGACGCCGGCCCTTCTACATTAACTGTTACAGATAATTTCTATCTTTCCCTTGGGAATTTGAGACTATGCTACACTGGAAAAGGGGAAACCCCCATTTTCCAAAAGGGAAAAAAGAAAGACCCAGGGAACTACAGGCCAGTCAGTCTCACCTCTGTGCCCAGCATGATCATGGAGCAGATCCTCCTGAAGGCTCTGCTAAGACACATGCAAAATGTGGAGTTGGTCAGTGGCGATCAACACAGCTTCACCAAGAGAAATCATGCCTGACAAACTTGGTGGCCTTTTACGATGTGATTACAACATTGGTGGACAAGGGGAGATGAACTGATGTCACCTACCTTGACTTGTGCAAAGCGTTCAACATTATCCCACATGACAGTCTGGTCTGTAAATTGGAAAGATAAGAGATTCGAGGGATGGACCACTCAATGGATAAGGACTTGGCTGGATGGATGCACTCAAATGGTAGTGATCAACAGTTTGATGTCCAAATGGAGACCAGTGATGAGTGGAGTTCTTCAAGGGTCGGTACTGGGACTGGTGCTGTTTAACATCTTTGTTACTGACATGGACAGTAGGATTGAGTGCACCCTGAGCAAGTTTGCTGATGACACCAAACTGTGTGGTGTGGTTGACAGGCTGGAGGGAAGGGAGACCATCCAGAGGGACCCTGACAGGATTGAGAGGTGGGCCACTGCCAACCTCATTAAGTTGAATACGGCCAAGTGCAAGGACCTGCACCTGGGTTGGAGCAATCCCAAGCACAGATACAGGCTGCGTGGAGAATGGATTGAAAACAGTCCTGAGGAAAAGGATGTGGGAGTGTTGGTTGATGAGAAGCTCCACATGAGCTGGCAATGTGTGCCTGCAGACCAGAAAGCCAACCATGTCCTGGGCTGCCTCAAAAGAAGCATGGCCAGCAGGTCAAGGGAGGTGATTCTCCCCCTCTCCTCTGCTCTCATGAGACCTCACCTGGAGTACTGTTACTGTGTCCAGCTCTTGAGACCCCAACAAAAGATGGACATGGACCTGCTGGAGTGAGTCCAGAGGAGGGCCATGAAGATGATCAGAAGGCTGGAGCACCTCTCCTATGAGGACAGACTGAGGGTGTTGGGGTTGTTCAGTCTGGAGAAGAGAAGGCTCTGAGGAGACCTTATAGCGGCCTTCCGCTACTTGAAGAGGCTGCAGGAAAGCTGGGGAGGGACTTTTTACAAGGGCTTGTAGTGACAGGACGAGGGATAACAGTTTTAAGCTGAAAGAAGGTAGATTTAGGTTAGACATTAAGAAGAAATTCTTTAGTGTGAGTGTGGTGAAACACTGGAACAGGTTGTCCAGGGAGGTTGTGGATGCCCTAACCCTGGAAATGTTCAAGACCAGCTTGGATTGGGGTTTTGAGCAGCCTGGTCTAGTGGGAGGTGTTCCTGCCCATGCAGGGGGCTTGGAACTAAGGTCCCTTAGATCTTTAAGGTCCCTTCCAACCCAAACCATTCTGTGATTCTACAGCAGCAGTACCCAAACTTGCTCCTATGGCAAAACTTATGACTCAACTTCCTGCTGCGATGACTTCCTTGGTACATTCAGAATTTTGTCTGAACATGTGCAACAGATGTGATTGGATCAAAATTTTGAACCTATGTTGTGTAGCATGATGCGGAAAATGAGGAAAGGCAACAATCACAGCAGACTAATATTGTAAGAACTATTCATGTAGGCTATTACTAGTTCCCAGCTGTATCTCAGAAGATGAGGTGGCTGGGAGTAGGCCAAATGAATTGTTTTGATAGGTCTCAATCTCCTCCTGGGGAAAGGGTAATAGATTTTCCTGAAAAGAAGTAATGAAGAAATAAAACAGGAAGCCTTTTATGATCTGCATAACAGATAAGACAAAACATTGCTGGTTATCTCTTTGCAACTAAATATCTTTTGTAATTTTTGGACTCTGTCCTAATTAGCTTTGATATATCAGAGGATCGCTTTGTGAGCTGTTGGGTTAAAACATGTTTTTCTGTTCTACTTCTTCTCAGATGTTCTACAGATAACATTATGAGGCTTACCTTTTTGTTCATTCACTATACTATTTCTTTGCTAGCAGAACATACACACATGCTCTTAATTTGATCCAATCTCTGAATAAACTGCTCAACTTTAAATGTGAGATTTATCTCATTCTATTTTAGCACTTATGCATCCACTGATTGCCTGAAAGTTGTATCTGGTTCACTAAAGCAAGGGTGTATTTGAATCTCCATCTCTTTTTAAAAAGCTTTTCAAGTGTCCAGTATTTTACTGTAAGTTCTCCAACTAATTCTATTAATTGAAATAATTAAATAAATAAAAATAATTAACTAATGTTATATAATCTTTTCAGATTCTCTATCTTCATTAGGAAGTCCAAAATATGGATCCTATTTTCATCTTAAACCTCTCAGTTCTTTGCTATTAATATCAAGTAGAATCATAGAATCAATCACTCTAAGAAGTACAACTGTTTCTCACTTTTATATGTGGTGTAACTGCATCCTCCAATTTCAGCTAAGTTTTCTTAATCTAAACTTTTGTGTGTGCTAACAATAAATTCTTGCTGTGAAGATCTTACACCTTTCACAGAAACTCTTCTGGTTTCCTTCTGTATTACAGAACCACTCAGTTCTTTTTGCAAAGGAATATGCCTCTGTGTAGTCCTGGTAAAGAAATACAATTGTTTGTAAAGAGCAAGTTCAATAAATTTAGTTTACTAAAGAAACCTATCTGCAAGACCATATAACTGTTTACGTCAAAAGAAGTAACAGCATTTCATAAATGTAATCAGAAATTTCCATAAAGCAGATCTTCATTTCTCTCTCAAATAAAAAGTCACCAAATTTCCACACATTGCAACAAATAAGCCTGTACACTTTTATTTCCTCAATATATGCTTGGTTTCATTAAATTTTACTGAGCTAAACCTTATATATTTCTCATCAATGTAAACTGGGCCAATCTGCAAAATCTGAAATACTCTCCCTGATGTAATTTTACTAGTTACACTGAAGTCATTAGCTGGTATTATTCTTTCATTTTAAATACCCATAGGCATGATTCTAATTTTGTGTACAACAGTTAAGCTTCTAATACAAACAATTACATGTTCCTGGTGAAAAACTTTATAGATGTTAATGTAGAGCAGGAATCACAGCCCACGTATTAAAGCTGCAAAGCAAGCAAATAGTAGTTAAAAGTTTAATTATTACCCTTCAACCTTTAAAGTAATGATAAATAAACAATAAATACTATAAACACTTCCCTGAACTGACATCCTAGCTATGATTTCTACACTTCTGAATAAGCATAATGGAAACACTTCAAAGCTGAGCTTAGGAAGGAGTGATTAGTTCAATAAAATAATCTTTATGCTTCTAAACTTACGAATCAATCTATGTTACAAGACACAAGTTATTTCCTAAAAGTTTCTGTAAAAAATGATGATTTGTAAAACACAGTACATGGAAAAAAAAGTACAAAATGAACAGTAATTATATGAGGAAATCCTGGTAAGAGATTTCTTTAGAATGAAAGAAGAATGTGGGTTATTTTCCTAAATAGTCTACCAATTGTGTAATTTGGTAGATGCCTTTTCTTTTTTAGTCTTGCCAACTATGCAGAATTGTGCTCCTTTTTGACCATGTTCCATTAGTTCAAAAATGTTATCTTGAAAAAGGAGTTATTCCTCCTTGTGTGTGGATCAGCGTTTTGATTCCAAGCAGCAGCTGCATCAGTAAAGGAACAGTGCAAAAAGAGTGTTAGTGATAAAGACCAACAGTGATTTGCCCAACTGTCATGACTTAAAATCTGACTAACTGGCAACCAAATTAACAATTGCTTAGAGGTAGTAAGAGGTTAGTAGTAGGTCATTTCTATGTCTCAAAAGCTTTTAGAGGTTCCACTTGGTTTTTATTCCTGTGATCACAATCTCTGGTTGACCTCACAAGATGCAATCATCTTACATAATCACAGAATGTTAGGGGTTGGAAGGGACCTGTGGAGAGCATCGAGTCCAACCCTAGGGCAGATCACACAGAAACACATCGAGATGGGTCTTGAAGGTCTCCAGAGAAGGAGATTCCACAACCTCTCCAGGCAGCCTTTTCCAGTGCTCTGTAACCCTTACAGTAAGAGCTTTTCCTCATGTTGAGGTGGAACTTCCTGTGTTCTCGTTTGTATCCATTGCCCCTCATCACCATTGCAAAGAGATTGGCCCTTCCTTCTTGACAACCACCCTTCAGATATTTATATACATTAATAAGATCCCTTCTCAGTCTTCTCCTCCAGGATCTCCCAGGATACCATTGGTCTTCTTGGCCACAAAGGCACATTGCTGTCCCATAGATAACTTTTTGTCCATCAGGACTCCACTGTCCTTCTCCTTACTGTGTTGTGCATCAGTCAACCCGCTCCTGAAGCACCGTTACAAACAGGCTGGCCCTCCTTACAAAAGAATCTCAGGATTCTTCACAGCAGCCGCCAGCAATGATGTGTGGTTTATTAATAAGAAAAGTTTTATTGAATTCAGTATGCTATCCAATAATACATCCCCTTAATCAACTCTTCTGGCATTTAATTTCATATTAAAATCCTCTTATTCTTAAATATTTTTCAGCACGCTACACAACATTGCAGGTGAATAATTACCACAGAAGTTGTCTGGAAGTAGCTTTCACCTCCCTCTGGAAGTCTGATTTTTTTTTGTTGTTGGGTTATTTTTTTGTGGTTTTTTTTTTGTTGTTTTTGTTTTTAACTGAGGTTATTTAAATGATTCTGCCTCAGTTTCCATTGTGGCAGCGTAAACAGCTAAATCAGAATCACTAAGGGATGGCTGGGGCAAATTGCAGCACAGGGTTGGCAACAGTGACAGGGCAGGACCATCAGCAGCAGGCGCTGCTGATACAGAATGTCAAGTGGCCACATCTGAGGCAGCTTCATGTTGGTCATGCAGCTGTGTAATTTTTGACAAAGTGTTGTCACAGTCGTTGATTTGACTAGGACTGGGAAAACAAAACTCAAACTTTCTGATAATTTCTTCTTTTTGCCAAACACTGACTGTGTAATTTCAACAGAACATTCATGTTTTTGCACAAGTAGTATAAAACTATGACAGCAACAGAGAGAAGAGTTGGAGTAAGTGACTAGTCAAGAATTTGGCTGCAGAAAAGGCCTGTGCTCAACCACTGGTCAAATCCACCTCGTGGACATGGGTCTCTCCTGTCCTCACCTGCTTGTTCATGCGTGACTCTCCAGCTGCTGCCATCATCTCCATCTCCTGTACCCTGTCAAACCACCTCCATGCACCGCAGTATTCAAGACCAAACCCCTCCAACTGGGAGACATAAATGGTAATCATCCTGCTTCTATTTTCCCTGTATTTTTTGCAGACCACTGACAGTTAGCATTTACACTGCAAAATTAATAATCCTAAATAGAAACACATTTGAAAAAAATCAGGTGATTCATAAAATAGGCTTCACACCAGATATGTAAGAATTGTTATTTGCTAATGATGCATATTGTAGTAAATTATGTTTTCAGAGAGAACAGAAGCATTAACAGTGCAGGATGTTTCCTTTAGTGTGGGCTAACGTAACAGAAACCAGGAACAACACTGAATTTGCAAGAAAACCTGTTTCTTGCCTAATTTCCTCAATAAAGGAGTTCTGATAAGCATTCAAACTTTGCAAGCTTATCTGAATTGATCCATTAAAAATGAGACTTGATCCTACCAATTATTGAGCAGAAAGTCTCTTCAGATGGTATTACATAACTTGCAGGTTCAGGTCCTTAGCAAGGTGGGATAATTCATTAGAAATGTGCCTACACTGAGGGAATATGTAACAAAAGCAAAACTAATCACTTATTAAGAACCAATGACATAACTGCCAACAACAGTGTTTAAATTTTGTAATAAAACATTTTTATTGTCCTTTTTGTATAGGAAACAACTGTCAGCTGAGCAGGACCAATGTAAGTTTCTTAAGATTACACACTCTGGTCATTTTTATATAGACTACCATTGAGATGAAAGAATGTATCCACATACTTACAAAACTTTGATGTCTTTAAAGGAAGCTAGACAGCTATTGAGATTCTAGTAACATGGTAAACTTGGATGATTACATGTAGTCATATAAATTCAATACAAGATGTGGATTTTTTTTTTTAAGTGAGAGGGAGGACTATTAGAGGGACTTTATTCTCATTGATACTAAGAAGCCACTGGACAAACATTGATTTTGTAGTATGAAGATTTAAATCCACAACTTACAGTAAAATTTACTTGCAGAAAAAGTATTGATTTAAGCATAACAAGGTTTTGGAAAATATTGCCAATTATAGTGAAGCAGTCCTTTGCTGCCCCTTTCTCAAGAGGCTCTTCTCCCATTGAGACCAATGGCAATCTCCTTCCTCTCACTTGTCTTGCAGTTTGGGACTATATATCCACGGAGAGAAACACTATGCTTTAACCATCCTCAAAAGAGTAAACCACCACAGAACTCATTTACCGACCAAAAAACACCCAAAAACACACTAGAGAAAACTTCACAAACTGACTGTACTAGTACATACTATATTTATACAAACAAACTGCAAACATTCAAACAGAAACCAAACTATATCATGAGAAATTTTAAGATGGGAAATTCTCCAAACCCTTCCTAAATTAGCAATTTCCTGTTTCATAGGTGTTCAAGTGAAATGCAGCTGATGAGTAGGGAAAGCGATGGAAAATATATACTTAAGAGGCAGGTTTAGCTTTTGGTTTTATGAATGTCAAGCTTCTAAGTAGAAACTACTTGTCTCACTCACACCTTCCTGATGTTCACACCTCAGTTAGAGACCTGATCCAACCCTTACTGACATACAGAAGACATTGGAGCACCAAAAACATAAGGAGTTTCTAAGTAGAATCCACATTTCAACAGTAGCAATTTTATGGGAAAAAAAGAAGAAAACACCACAACAAAACAAACAAAAAAACAGCCTGATGTTTTGGTATATGATTTGTGTCTTTATTGTTTCTCTTCCAGCCACACACTGATGAACAAGTTTTGGTACAACCCTGTTCCTTATTCATTGAGTTTATGTATCAAACTGATGAGATGCCAACTTATTTTGATAAAATACTAAAACATAAGAGAAGAAATAGAGTCGCATGCCCTGCAGCAACAGTCTTAAAATTTAAGTATCATGTTTTACTTTATTTGAAATGGCCCCTGATTCACCAATTGCTCCAAGGGAATTCTGAACTGCGTTCAAACAAGAACAGAGAATCGTCATTGTCACTAATAAGTAGCTGCTTGAGCCACTGCCTTAATACTGATGTCACAGAGCCACTTCTGCTATTTTCACCTTTAAAACTTTCATGTGTACGTTATTACAAGATGTAATATATACCATTACTTGTACAAAATACTGGATTTTAAAAGTCACTGCACAGACAGACATAGTAGAAAATAGACAAGGACTCAGAGACTACAACCAAAATAGTTTTACAGATCCGTTACTGCAGATTGTATTTTAGACATCCACAAGAATGGTAACAAAAATAAACATATATAGCAATTGAGGCATTTAAAATAAACAGTTCTTAGATACTTTATTGAAAAGATTTGTCTATAAAGCAGTAAATTAAATCCAGCAAGACCATGTGACATCCTCTGCTTTAGAAGAAAAACAAAAATACCAGATAATAATGTACCTTGGAAAATATTGCATTTGGTTCAAGGATTTACAAAAGTAAACAAGATATCCATCCATTCACTTAGTTTGCTGAGCATCATTAAGATCTCCGGTCAAATGTTTACACAAAACCTCAACTTTGCTTCAGAGCTGTTTTAGAAATGTTATTTACTTGTTTTTACTTACAAGCAAGAAAACCAGCAGGCTACAAAGGTATTAGAGGCTGGCATCTTATGTTAAGTCAATACATACATAGATGTCTAGCCAAAGAAACACAAAGCTGCTGCTTTTTTTCTCCCCTCCTTGACAGCATTTGCCAAATTCTATAAAGCTAAAGGGAAGCTACTATTGTCAAGAAGATGAAGACAAGTTGATATAAACACAGTATTTTTATTATCAACTTCTCAACAGTTGTATTGAATTCCTGCATAGTCGTAACAGCAAGAAATCTCTCTTTGCACTGTTTCTGAAAAGCAGAGATACTTGTTCATGATCATCTTCTGTCAAACCAGTGACCTCTTCAGAAGGTGGTTTGTTATCCAGTTCCTATTGAGACGGCAGACACTTACTTACCTTCTCAACCTACTAGCATAAATGAAAGCACACCCATATTTGGAGCACACACCAATGGACACAGCCAAAACTACCAGGGGCAGGGAAGGAAGGAATGGCTGTGATTTAAAAAAAATAAAATAATTATATATATATATATATAATCTTCTAATAGAAGCACTGCAGAAGAATATCTTTCTGGAAAAGTTTAATTTTTCATATTATTTTTCCAACTCTGCAGGAATTGTCAGTTAGTATATTAGAGATCTACAGAGTGCAAAAAAATATGATACAGTGGTAGCTCTTCAAACAGACACTTCTTAGAATCATAGAATCATCCTGGTTGGAAAGGACCTTGAAGATCACCAAGTCCAACCGTAACCTAAATCCACCTACCATAACTTCATCTACCCGTTCAGTGCTTAAATCATGTCCCTAAGCACTATATCTGTATTTCTTTTAAACACTTCCAGGGATGGTGACTCTACCACCCCCCTGGGCAGCCCATTCCAGTGTCCGACCACTCTCTCGGTAAAGAACTTCTATTATCCAGCCTAAACCTCCCCTGGCACAACTTCTGGCCATTTCCTCCTGCCATTCTTCTACTGGTTGAACTTAAGCAAACAGGGGTGTTCATGCTAGCACGGAGAGAACTAGTCTCTCTTACACAGAGCATGTACAGAATATATAAAACCCCCCTGAATTTCATTAAACAGCTCAAAATACAGTTGAGGTTATGTATAAAATGCATGGTTTTCCATGTTTAGATTGAATTGTTGACATGTTTTATTATTTTTAAATAAGTAACAATTCCTTCGAAGTTTCTATTGTTCAATGGACATTTGATGATTTAATCTGACACGCTGCACAGAAATGGCCATTACTGTGTAACTGATAACTGTCTGTACTGCTTATGACTATGAATTACCACTTAAATTCCAGAAGAATTCAAGCATTAAGCCTTTCAGACAGAATCCAGGTTTCACAATAAAGCTGACCAAGTGGAGGAGAGGGCAAGAGACAAAAATGACTATATTATTCAAGCAAGACGATACTAAGGGCTATAACTAGGGCATTTCATAATTACTAGTTTCATACTTTCATAAAGAAAAAGAAATCTTCAAGATAACAATGCATTTCCTAGATTAGTTCACTTTTACTTCCCTAAACAAAGTTAGTAAGGTATTTCTGAGATCAAAGAGCAATTTGTAAAGACTTTTTTCCAAAAATTTTTGTTTCAGTAATAATTCTCCTACACATGTATTCTTTTTTCTTATAGCTAGCAATAGCATGACTATTCTGTGCATTTGAGAGGGGAAAAAAAGTCACCCTTGGGTTTAAGATCAGTTCCCATTACTTTCTTGACCACCATCCACTGTCAAATTATAACACGTATCATTGCACAATACTCATCAGAACTTTAATAAGAGTAGCATGGGGAACATGCAAATGACATAAATTTTATTATGAATTCCTGGACAATATGAAAGCTACTAAAATACAAAAATTAAGTATGGCAGGATTTTTTGTTCCAAATTTGAAGATCAACATAATTTGGCAATTTAAGCTTTTTTGCTTTTACCTTGGAGTAAATGGAGAAAAGAGCAGTAATAAAAAACATGCAGAAAAAACCTGTTAATGAATGTGGAAGGTTAAAGAAACGGGCTACTTTCTCCCTGACTAACCTATTGTCATGTTGTATTACTTACGCTACTTTCCCTTATTTGCCCAATAGCCACATATTTCAGGCAGCTTGACTAAAATCTGGCAAGGTGGCAATAATTCAAATGTTAGAATCATATTTGTAAGACACAAAATGGCATCCTGTGGGTTCTTCCAGTTAACTTACTTTTTTCTTTGCTGTTTTTCAGTATGCGTACCTTGTCACACAAATCCAGGATTGTTGTCCTCACACATTTCTCCTGGGCTACTGCAAAAGGATTTATCTTATAGTCTGAGGTTCTCTGACCTATTATAAGCATGATGTTCAGTCCACACCTGGAAAACTTTTTTTTAAAACAACACAGCCCTGTCAGTAGAGATCACATGTGCATCCTGAGCTGCTTCATACTCCTGTGTGAGAGTGTAAGGAGGCGACAGTTAACCTCACTTCCCTAGCAGCTACAGCAGCAAAGAACTTCAAAAAGCAAGAATGGAAGATCAGTTTGAACTGATACACCTAACTTCAAGCTCCATAGTTTTTCTAGGTCCTGAAATAACGAATCTTGCTTTAGGTTACTAGCAAGCATGTCTTGGACTATAAAGAACCATGAGATTTAAATTGCATCCAGCAGGGATTGATGTATTACTCATTCAAATTTGCTACCTGACTCAGAAGTCACATTAAATGTTAGTAAGAACCAACAGGTTCTGTTAATCACTATTCTTGAAAATAAGCAGGTATCTGAGAATGGATCTGATGAGGAAGTCAGGTAGTAAGTGGACAGTAGTTGCCCATGGAAACACACTGTGACTCAGAAAATCATCATGGAGCAAGTCCAGCTTGGTATGACCACAGAAGAGTTGCAGAGAACATCTGCCCTTCTTGAGAACAAGAGCTATAGAAACGAAGAAAATAAAGACAGATTTGTCCAGCAAAGAATGTGGTTTTGGGAAAGTGAGTTGGTTGTAGCTGCTTTGTTCAGGAAAAATTCCATGTCAAAGGAAAAACATGGAGAGTGGTTCCTCCACCATATCCACCTCCACCTTATACACCTCATCAATGCCAAAAGGTGCATAAGGAAGTTCTGCCTACAGATGACACACTGAAGTAACTGCCTTTAATTTTTTTTGTGTGATACTATACAGAATATTTTGAATGTTCAAGAAAAAACCTCTCAATTTTTTATGTCCAAAAGCAAATTCAAGAAGGCAGGTGGGCAGCTCCACATCCTGAGTTCTGAGAAGATCACATATGGCTAAAATGAACCAGTGTGGTACACTCCCACGAGGTTACCCATTTGAGTTTAAACCCACGGTTGCTTGTTTAAGGAGATGTACAATTAAAACTTAATATTTATGAGTCCATTTGCTCCCTTGTATTCTACACATAAGCAGCCCAAAATTTTATATTTTGAAGCCCAAGTCTTTTTTGAAGATAAAATTATCTCCAGAAAAACTTATTGAATTTGCAGGTCTCTGATCTCGAACCGCGACTTTGTCTTGTCCCAGATCATGATACAAGGAGATCAGGCCTCATGTGTTTGTCATTTGGGAGTCTTGCAGCCAGAAGCTTCACGCTTTGCAATAACCAACACTCCTGACACCAGGCAGTATTTATTGTAGCAAACAGCCTCCAGTCAGGACTTCGTATCAAAAGATTTACAGTGAAGATGTTGTGGAGTTGTTGTGACCATTCATGAAAGACTACCATACACTTGCTCACAACAAAAAAAAAGTAGGATCGGCATCACCTCTAAAATGGTCCTCCCTTAGCTGACAATGGCAAGCTAAGCACTCAAGTGCTGGAGCCGATGGCAGTGAAAAGTAATATTGATGTGAGGGTAAAAAGAAAAAGTAGACCTGGAACAGGTCATCCTTCCCTTGTTCCATGCCATTTTCCCAAGACTGAGTTTCTATATATGTGCTCAGGCTTGTCCTATTTGCCAATGAACATGGATGCTTGAGATACCACAACTACCTGTGACATCAAGTGAGATAACAGCTTGAATCCTAATGTTGAAGCTGAATCTTTCTTCCATATCAGCTTTTTCACAGTGATTTCAGGAGGTGCTTTTCAGCTTAACAAGATGTCAGGTGATACATATTTATAAGGAGAACCCTAAAATTAACTTTTGCTGTTTCTAACATTACTTTTCAAGAAGTGGTACACTAACTTCGCATCTCAATTTCAAGCTGCGGAGAATGACCAGCATGCTAAACACCTACTTGGAACATGGAGTTCTCACTGGCAGGAACTACTCTGCAACTGTACACATACCAACAGCTTTTGGTCTCTTCTCAAATTGGGCAAGTCTTGCAGCTTGACAAGGCAACACTTGACACAATGTACAGAAATGCACAACAAACTCTACATGGAAATTTAAGAGAAGTGAAAACACATAGGAAAGGGGCATCCGAAAAGTACTGTTCAGTCCAAGAGTCTTGTCAGTCCACAACTTTCACACAGACGGCAAAGTGGTTCTGGAGACTCACAGATTACTTTGGAATTTAAGCTAAAACCTAACAAGTTAATTAGTACTTGATAGATACAGAACAACATTGCAGTTTCCTTCGTTCTTAAGAATTTAAGGACAGACTCCTGAGGTCAGCTTCCACAGCATATCTCAGAGCGGGAGGCTGGCATCACCCTTGTCTGAAACAGTCTCTCCTTTCATACAGGTGATAGTGTATCAATGTTAGCCCAAATGTTTCTCCAACTGTTTGCAAGGGCAGGCAGTGCTAGTTTCAAGGTACATTTTCCAGCTTTTCTTGCTACTGTTAAAGAAGCTGCACTTTGGATACATCTTGAAGGGCTGAAACGAAACATAGGCCTTTATGACTCCTAAGTCATCCAAACAGTAATTCAAATGAAAAAACAAAGAGGCAGCTGGAAATTCAATTCAAGTAATACAGGCACAATGCTGGGGGGCAAGAATGGTCTTGAGAGTACTAAAGGAGTAATTCAGGTGTTGTGACTTCAGGTGCACAAAGTTTCTTGTTATACTTTCAGCTGAACTAACATTCATTTATGCTTCTATAAAGTCTCCTGAATTGCTTTGTGATTTAGAAGTTACCTTCCTCATACTGATAAATAGTTTCATCCACTATTCTTTCTGTCAATCTATACTCAGGATACTGCAAAGAGGAAACACAAGACCTCAGAGTAAAGATCCTCAGAAATAATCTGTGCTGAAATACCTTATTTTTGGCACATTACCAATTAGTAGAATTCTTCGCACTGAGCCCTAGAGCACTGTTAATAGACTGTGGCCCGTTCCCAGAACCAGAAGTAACTTGGCTTTTATCTGGACTCCAGATTAATAGATACTTTAAGCATAAATGCCTGCCTCTTACACCAACACTCTAACCAACTGCCTGGTTGCCATTTTTAAATATATGCAGCGATAGTAAACTCAGGTGCTTATTTTGTTCTAACCCTATTTGCATCAGAAAACATGGCTACAGACAAGTTCCTTCTTCTAAGAGGGCTACTAACTTAAGTCTTCTCTTGCATTATTCAGTAATGTCTTGACCAGGTCTCTAATCAGTATGCTGGGAAGCAGTGCAGGCCTCACACTTCTGCCACTGCCTCTGCACTGTGCTAGCAGGTAGAGAAAACATTTGAGGATCCATTTGAAAAGCATCACGGACATGTATTAGCTGTTAACACCTAAAGAGGCAGTAACATGCTTCCATTTCATTACTACATTATTTGATGATGGCAATTAAAAAGATGGGATACAGCCAGCAAGCAGTAGCATTGTGACTGAACATCCCTTGCATAATTTGGCCTTTGACCTTATCTAATTCTCAAAGGCAGTTAATAGCTTCGCTGATGCTTTGGAATGCCCGGCAGTCATAAAACAGGTCACTCTCTGAGGGGATGAAATTCAGCTATCAGAGAAAAAGCCTGCCCAGTCATGGGGCTTCAGCAGGACACTGGAGAAGTGATACTACAGAAGACTGTTGCTGATACGTTTTCAGCAAAATGGGTATGAGCAGTGAGCTGTGCCACTACACACCTGCAGCAGGCTGATCCCCTCATAAGCATCACAGCAGAGGCAAGATCTAATTATTTTGTAGGCTTGGCCTTAAAAAGAAGGATAAGCAGAACACAATAACAGCCCTTTTCCACCCAACTTCCAAAAAAATGCAGATATTTACTCACACGTGAGGCGTTCTCAGGAGCCCGACTTCGGTCCTTCGCGCCTTCCTACGACCAAGCTTCCCTCAAACCCGCCTCCCCGCACCCCTAGACGGCTTCAGGCAGCGCCCTGCCGGGAAGGCAACGTTCCCGCCCGCCTCCCCACCCTCACGCCTGCGGCCGCCGCGGCCTCGCGAGAGCGCTCCCGCGCGGCTCCCACCCCGCCCCCGCAGCACGTGACGGCCGCAGGGCTCACGCCGGCGGGCACCGCCCCACCTGTCACTGGCTCCCGGCGAGGGGCGGCTTTCCCGCGCGCCCCTCCCTTTCCCGCCCCTCCTCGCGCGCCTCGAGCCCCGCCACGCGCTGGTCCGTTGGAGGGGCGGCGGCCCGCGCAGGCGGCCCAACAGCCGCACCCCAGCGGCTGTCTCGTGCTCCCGCAGCGAGCGGCACCAATGAAGTCCCCGCCCCGCTGCGAGCGGCCGGCGAAAGCCGCAGACCAGACAGCGGCACTTCCGTCTCGTAGGGCGCGTGAAGCCAACCGCCGTGCCACGCGTGCCACGGGGACTGCCCTCCCTTTGGTCGCCGCCGCCCTTCCGTGCGGGCGTTACTCGCCACCCCGCCATCCCCTCGAGCGCTGGCGGTTTGTCCTCCTCCTTCCTGCAACCCAAGCGCACGGAGCCCGAGCCAGCACCGTCCCTGCTCCCCGCGCGGGGAAGCCATTATGATCCAGTTGTGCCAAGAGCGCCACGCCCCGCGGCCACGGCAGGCGGGCGAGCGCAGCTCTCCCCCCGCCAGTGCAGCACGGCCCACATCCGCAAGGCGGTTGTGAGGCCCGCTTCCTCAGCGACGTCCACTCACCCAGCCCGGAGCCCCCGTTACGCAACCCAGCCCGTGAGCATCGCGCCGCGCAGCCCACTCTCCTCCTCCTCCTCCTCCCAACGCCCACCGCCCCCGAAAACTCCCCCCTCCTTCACCCTCGCCTCCTCCAGTTTTTAAAGGCGAACACCAAACCTGCTAGCTCTGGGTAATTGAAAAGCTTCTCTGACTGACGGCCCGACCGACCTCTCATAAGCCTCGAGTCTCTGAGACCCGCCCCCTCCCTTCGACGCTGACCAATGGAATAAGGCCGGCGAGGGAGGCGGGCGCCGAAAGCCAACCAAACCGAAGCGCAGCGGTGGAAGAGCGCTATGACTGACGTAAGTCAACAAAGGTCACGTGCAGAGCTGCGGAGGCGATGATTGGCTGCGTGGGCCCGGGCGGGCGGGCGGGGAGGGGGGGTCACGGTGGCGGCGTGGGGTTCGCTGTGTGACACAATTACAACAACTTTGGGCAGCTGCTGGGGAAGTTTGTACGGGCGGCAAACACACCCCGCGCGGCAGGGCGGGCGGGGCCCCTGTCACCCCGGCACCGCGCACCCCTCGCTGCCGGGACGAGCGGCGCCGCGGCCATGTAAACACCGCTCCTCCGCCATCCGCCGCAGCAGCCGCCGCCTCCTCCTCCTCCTCCCCCCCCTCCTCCCCCGAGTCTCCAGCGCTGGGGCTCCCTCCCTCCCCCCTCCCTCCTCCTCCGAGCAGCGGGGCTTCCCCCCGCCTCCCTCCCTCTCCCCTCCCTCCCTCCCTCCCCCTCCCTGCCGGCTGTTGTTGTTGTAATAAAAGTTGTGGTGTGTGTGTGTGTCGGGCACCCCGCCCCGCCCGGCACTGGGGGGTGTTGGGGGCGCGCAGGGGGGGGGGGTTGCGATCGTGAGTTAATTACGCTGCGTTTCCATGAAATCGTGCGGAGTGTCGCTCGCCGCTGCCGCCGCCTCTGCTGCTCCTTTCGGTGATGAGGAAAAGAAAATGGCGGCGGGGAAAGCGAGCGGCCAGAGCGAGGAGGACTTCGCCAGCTTGACAGCCGACGAGAGAGAAGCCCTATCCGGCCTCGACAGGTACCCGCTCCCCACTCCGCCCCGGCCGCCTCCGTGTCCCGGCTCGGCCCGCGCTCCCTCCGTGTCCCCCCCCTCCCCTGCCCGCGGCTCCCCGCTCGGGAGTGCGTGTGTGCCCGTGTGCGGGTTCCCGGCCCCCGCCGCGGCGCTCTGCCCTTGCCCGCCGGGAGCAAGCCTGCCTGTCTGCCCGTGCGGGGGGCTGACTCTCACTAACGCTTGTGCCTCTCTCCCCTCCCTCCCGCCCGCTCCCCTTCTGCAGCCGACTCTTCGGATTTCTGAGGCTTCATGAAGATGGCGCCAGAACGAAGGCCTTGCTGTTAAAGGTAAGCGCGAGGCTGGATGTAGAGCTGGGCTGGGGGGGTGAAAAGGGGGGGAGGGGAGGGAGTCGGCCTGGCCCAGCCGCCCCCTCCCTCCGGTCCCCTGGGTCCACACGGTGAGTGTGTGCGTGCGAGTGTGCATCTGGGTGCGAGTGAGTGTGCGTGCGGGGCACCGCCACATCGGCAGGCGCAGGTCCCCGTGGGCAGCAGGGCGCTCCGCCTCTCCCCCCGCCGCGGTCTCCCCACGTCTCGCTGCCGCCTTTGCCCCTTCCCCACCAACGCCCCCCCCGCCCCCCCCCCCGCCTAGTCAGCGCGGCTCCCCGCGCAGGAGGGAACCGAACGGGGCCGGGCGTGGGGTGAAGGAAGCGTGGCCTTGCGGGCTTCGCTCCGGACACACGTTGAGGGGGTCCGTCCAGCCCCGGGACGGGAAAGTGCCTGAGCGCCGGGTCTGGAGCCCGGGGCCGGGAGCCAAACGCCAAGCGGCGCGGGGGAGGGGGCGCGGGCGGGAGGGAGTGAGAGGGAGGAGGAGGCGGCAGGGGAGGAGGGTGGGGGAGGGCGCGCGCGAGGCGCTGCTGACGTTGGCCTCTCCCCGGACCCTCCCTCGTGATTTTCGCCCCGCGCGGCGGGGGCCGTTGGCTGCGCGCGCCCTGCCTGGCTGCCGTTGCGCCTCGCGGCGTGGCGTGGGGGCGGGAGAGAAGAGCCGACCCGGTGTCGGAGGGAGCACGGGGCCTGGGCCTCGGAGGGGCGGGCGCGGCGCTGAGCGGCCCCCGGAGCCCGTCGCCGAGTGACTTGTTTACTCTCCGGGCCCGACTGCCTTCAGCGTGCCAGGTCCGCTCCGACCGCCCTGTCCCGTCCGCCGGGCTCCGCGCTGTCCCCGCCGTCCCCGCCGCCGGGTGGCTTGACAGGGAGCTGGACGGGCCCGCAGGTTGCTGGAGCCTGCCCGGCCTTCTAAGAGAGATGTTTGTTTCTGTGAAAAGTTGTTGGCCCTGTCATTTAGTTAAGTAATGGCTGCTCCTGTCGGCCCAAGATGGCCGGACAGGGAGGAGGGAGAGAAGCCGGGGGGGGGGGGCGGGGGGAGGTAAACACGAAACAAATACTGGGAACGAATATGCACGTCGCCTGGAGTGTGAACCCCCGGTGAACGCTGAGGGAAACTCTCCTGCGCATTCCAAGTTCTTTCTGGGTGCTTCCTATTGCAGGCGGGGAATTTGTAGCGCCGGTGTCCTTATCAACCTGTAGCATATTCTGCTGCCCACCCGTAAGCTGTTGACAAAGGCCGTGCAGGCTGAGTGTCTGCCAGTTGTATGTAAAGACTAAATGCGAAGAAAACGTTTGGGTAACAGAAAGTAAAACTGTGTTTAAAATACTACACGGTTGAAGCTGGGGACTATGTTCTGGTTCCTGCTTTCTGACTTGTTCCTGTCAGTAGCGTTGCATTTGACACTTTGTTCATCCTATTGTTGTGCCGCTGCTGTATGTTGATATTTTGACGTGAATAAGTTTTTTCTGCTGAATAGTCTTGGCTGATGTGAATACCTAACTCCAAAGCGTATTGAATTTGGTAGCCAAGGCCCTTACTTGTGTTACAATGTTTATTTCTGGCATGATTGGAAAAGCTCAATGTCAGGACGTGGGGGAGGGGGAAGGGATTGAACGAAAAGCAACTACACTTTTCTTTGTGCTTATATTTTTTAAATACATCTCGTGGTTTCCTTTTGATCCTCAAAGTTATTTATAAATAAGTACTTCTTCCGATAAATCAAAAAGGTAGGGGAGTGACATGTCAGATCAGTTAAATAATGTATGTTAACTGTTAGTGGACCACAATTAATGTCTGTTCTTTGAATGCTGTTGAGGCTATTGGAAATGTTAGAATCATATATGGGATAGAGCTTAGGGATGCCAGATAGAAAATAAGAGCATCTTATGCAGTTAGATTGTCACATAATGTTAACTAGGTTAAGTTTTATTTTGTGTAGTGTAAAATTAAGTAACGCAAGCAGCAGTGATTCAAATATTAGTTGAGTTTTAAGGCCTTGTATATAATGCATTTTCTTTTTTATGCCAGTTGATTAGTTTTAGTATACACAGTCTGTTTGAGATGACTGAAGTTTTGAAGTGTATTTCTAGAAATATTGTATGTTCTCCTACTGTATCAATGTATGAATCCATGCATCGAATATGCTAAACAAAAAAGCAAAACAGTTTGCTATTTCACCTCAGTTTTCTGATAGTGTTTTGAACATTTATGAATTGCACATTAACAAAGCATGTTCTTCATAAAGTCTGTCTTTGAGAAAAGCAGATTGTTAAGGAAGTAGAAAGATTACAATGTTACTGTTCAGTGCAAAGATGTTTGAGAGGAATTTCTTGTCTTGAACCAGGTTTGGTTTTATTTGTGTTTTTTATTTCCACGGAATGTGCACGTGTTTCAATTACTGTTGTTGATAAGTAAGAAGTTGTTATTTTTAAGAGTTTTTTTTACTTAATTCCTTTTCTGTGAGTGTGAAGCTGTGTGTGATCTAGCAGATCACTTTAACTCCACAAAGCGGTTATTTTTATTGTAGAAAGTGTGGCCTTATGTATGTGCATTTAATAATATGTTTTACCGTGATAGTAACATCTTTTGTGCATGGAGTAACAACAGCTAACAAAGACCCTAGACTCCATAACTATGAAATACTAACTGACTGATTTGAGAATCTACGAGCCAGCATGTTATAAAGTAATGTGAGATTTATGTGTAAGTATAGCAAGTAAGGAAAACCATTGAGTCACGTTTCCAGAGGAACCTTTCACAAAGGCAAAAATTTTATCAGTACTCCCCTTGATGCGAGAACAGTACACCCGCTATTGAGTCTTGTAGAAAGGCAGACTGTAGCAGTGCCTGACAGTGAGTGTTCTGTGGTTACCTGTGGTTAAAGCAGGAGAAGTGACTGTCTGAGGAGACTACTGGGAGCTGGGGAGAGGTGGGGCCCTGGCTTGCAAGTGTTGAAGGAACTGCTCCGTTATCCACACAAGTACTTGTGCAGCAGCAGGATTCTGTTGTGGGCTTAAATTTGGTGCCTCAGTACAAAGAGGTACTACTCTGGTTTTTACTGGGGTTCACTCAGCAGGCTCAAGCCAGGCTCAAGCTTGGGCTCAAGCCAGTTAGTTGCAGGCTGACCAGGAGATTTTGTGAAGCCTTTGCAGTGGGAACTCTGGTTTAATGAAGCCACACCCTGACCTAGCTTAGTAAGAAGAAATCTGGGATCTCTTTCAGAGATGGAGAAAGCTTCATGTCTGGAGCTTTAAACATGGTTACGGGTTTTATTCATGCTCCAGGTCTGGACTGCCATCCCTCCTTTTTTTGGTAATTTTGCTTTATAGAATGTATAGCTGTAGTATCATGGACTAAATTGAGCGCTGCTGCTGGATATATAGCAAATCAAAAGAGCAGATAAGACATTAGATCTATACAGTTTTATGAATTACTGAAGATACAGAATAAAGGTCAAGAATATTGTATCGTTGCTCCGTGTATTGGGTGTTTGATAAGCCAGAAGAAATCAAACTTTCATGTAATGGTGAACACACAGTATGTGTGACAGAAGAATAGAATTTTCTGTTGCCAAAATTTTTGTATTTCTTTTGCAGAAAAGGAGCTTGAAAATGATAGTTTGCACTAATGTGGTTTTGGGGGAGATAAGGGGAATTCAAAGAGAGGTCACCGTTGAAACTGGTTGAAATGCTGAAAATCCAGTGTAGCCAGTCTTGTATAGGAGAAAGAGCTCACCGTTATGCTTCTATAGCTGACAAGAACATAATTGTGAAGGAGCAAAAAAAACCCCCGAAAAACCAAAACCCCTTCTGTTATCTTGATGTCTCTCTCTCCCAGGGAGACGTTCTTGCAGGAGGTGAAGCTTACAGATTACTGGAGGGGGGGAGGGGGAGGACATCCATTGGGACATCCATTGTTTTGGAAGTGAATTGCAAAGCATTTCCTTCTTCTTTCTTTCTCTTCTCTTCTCTTTTTTTTTTTTTTTTTTTTTTTTGCCCCACAACCCTGGTACTTCCAGCGTTTAGCCAAAGTTGACTTACAGTGACTTTGTTTCATAAGGTATAATTATTTGGCTTCTATACAGAATTAGGTTGATGTAGCTGGTCTAATGTATTTGGTTTAATAACATCCTTGTTAATTTCTATTCATTGAATTTAATCAGGTTGTCATATCCCGTAGACAAAATTTGAAGCATGTTTCCATTTAAAAGTGTTGATGTTGAAGTCGATTTAAAGAGGGGTGAAGTAGTTCCATGCAATATGCCAGATTTTGGTCTCTGTGTTACCTCTTGTGGTTTTGCAGCCCTTTTGTTTTCCAGCTGATTTTAAAAACGGTATTTTTTTTGTGTAAAGACCACATGTGTTAACAAAATCAACGAAGTCATTGTATGTGTTTTTATTAAGTGTACTAAAGAAATGCACCGTGACAATATTTTTTCATCTTTCTTGTAATTTCAAGTGTTGCTTGTTTAAAAATAGTTCCGGACAGTATGAATTAGCATTAGTATATATTGACTTTGTCCCTTTAGTGTTGACTTTATTGTTAACTTTCTACTAATCTACAATTAAATATGCTCAGTTTTAATTATAACAGACTCCTTGAAAAATAATTATGTAGGAAAACATTTAAGCAGATTAGCCTTTAGTGTAGTAAAATTATTTTTTTTAACTTGGACATATTTTTTACTTAATTTGTTGTCATCAAAACAGAAATTTTGCTTTAAAAAGAATTGTAGTATTTGCCTTATATAATGGCAGTGCTGGGAATTGAGAAACTGGGAATTGCTACCATGAGACATTGGTAAAGCGTTCCAGGAAGTTGGCAGCCTGTCCAATTTCTGCAATTTTATATCTGATCTGTTCCTTTATATTTAAAAAAAATGCATTCTACATTTCTTATTATTTGTTTATTGTCTAGCATACTGTCTGGTACTACTGAAATTGGTTAAAGTTTTGTAAATTGTGTTATCGGTGGAACTGTTTTTCTAGCCTTATTTGAAGGTGTCTGGAAGTGGAAAGATTTAAAACAAAAAGTATTAAGTCAGTTAAATTGGGACTGATATATAAATATTTTTAAGATCAGTATTTTTCCATATGCAATTTGGGCTTTATGTTACTAGAGTAGGATTTTTTGGGATCCAGTTACAGTGTAATGGATGACACATTCTATAGTTCATTGTTGTACCATGTTTATACTTTGAAATTACAGCCTATGTGATATTTATGTATCCTGGTACGTAAAGACTTAGTTATAGGTTTGTGTCATGGTTTAATGGCTCAAACTAGGACAATTTGTAATATTTGTATGTAATCTGATACAAAACCTTTTTTTTTTTTTTTATGGATGGTACAGAGTACCTTTTCTTAAGTGTGAGGTACTTGGCATGTTTTGATACTTTCAAAACTAGTGTTCAAGGCATATTTTTTAAAATGGTGTTTTTTGTTGCTCAAAACATATGTTGTTGAATGTTTTGGATGTTTCTTAAGTTTGAACTGCAGTGTTGTTACTGCTTCCTGAAAGCAAGGAAATCGAAGTTACAGATGTTATAGTTGTCATTTTAACGTGTTCATCAAAAGGCAAGGATGGGCCTCATCTCTACAGACAACACGCTTTTGTAGAAGTGTAGTTAAGATTGCAGGACAGCTAGCATATTGGTATTTGCATTTCGCTAAGCTTTATGTTTGCTATTGGAAGACAGGGAATAGGGAATGCAATAAAAGATTTTTCTTTGTTACACTGGATTTTCATATTTTTTATGGAATAAATGTTACATATCGTAGTTTCTAAGTACTAGTCTGCTGAGTCTGGAGGCTGAAGTGGTCAATTTCTTTAAGTGATATATATGCATAGACTTAAGATAATTCATGACCTGCTGGCTTGGTAGTCAAACAGACAAGGTGGGCAGCAATTCAGGATGGAGAGAAATATTACTGTTTCTTAGCAGCTGAGGAATAGAGGTTCTGATAATTTATTTGATTTTTGAAGGTGTGAAGAAAACCTGTGGCAAGGATGGGCAACAGTTTTCCTTCAATTCTATTCCAGTAATTAAACCACTGAAATGTTTCCTTCGATCAGTTTGTGCTTCATAATAGTTGTGGACTCTTAACTTTTAAATTTCTTTCTAGGTTAAGTCAGGTACTATATTTGAAGACAAAACAGACAACCTGAAACTTTTGTCTATACGTAGTATTCAGGTGTGCTTTCTGCTCATGAAAAGCATGGCTGTCTGCCTCTTGCCAGCCTTTATAGCTGTTCACTGTAGTGCCTTGACTTGGTAATTATAGAGGTTAGACTGTGCAAATGTTGATACCATCTGAAGTAAGTGTTGATAGCATCATCTAAAGGCTATACCATATGTATGTTACACCATTTTAGAAAAGAGTAGATATTTCATACTTGGATAACACTATGTGTGTAGAACCATTTGTTTTTATTACATTAGTAAGATGATACAAAATTAAGGAGAGTCATGGAAGATGTTTATGGCTATAAAGTGATTTTATACTGATTAATATTTATCACAAGACTTTCCAGTACTAGAATTATATGCTGCAGGCCTCTGTTCTTTATCCCACTTAGAATTAGGCTAACTTACGTTCTGTGGAGAAGTTAAGCTTTGATTTCCAGCCTTACAGATTCATGTGTTAGAAGTTTGATCTCTGGTTAGTGAACGAATGTTGTTCTTTGTCCTCAACCGATGCAGTTTTTTGATAATGGGAGGGATTTTGCAGTATTTCCAAAGACTTGGAGGAAAGGAAATTAGTGTATTTGTAGTTTGAGAATTCTGAAATAGTTATGTAATAAGTAGTTACTGCTGTAAAGGGCTTAGATCAGCTGCTACAGACATTAATTGAGTGGATCATAGAACCATAGCGTGGTTTGGGTTGGAAGGGACCTTGAAGATAATCTAGTTCCAGCTCCCGTGCCATGGGCAGGGACACCTCCAACCTAGATCAGGCTGCTCAAAACCCCAATCCAAGCTGGTCTTGAACATTTCCAGGGTTAGAGCATCCACAACCTCCCTGGACAACCTGTTCCAGTGTCTCACCACCCTCACACTAAAGAATTTCTTCCTAACGTCTAATCTAAATCTGCCCTTTTTCAGCTTAAGACTGTTAGCCCTGGTCCTGTCACTACAAGCCCTTGTAAAAAGTCCCTCCCCAGCTTTCCTGCAGCCCCTTCAAGTAGTGGAAGGCCGCTATAAGGTCTCCTCAGAGCCTTCTCTTCTCCAGACTGAACAACCCCAACACTCTGTCTGTCCTCATAGAAGAGGTGCTCCAGCCTTCTGATCATCTTCATGGCCCTCCTCTGGACTCACTCCAACAGGTCCATGTCCATCTTTTGTTGGGGTCTCAAGAGCTGGGCACAGTACTCCAGGTGAGGTCTCATGAGAGCAGAGGAGAGGGGGAGAATCACCTCCCTTGACCTGCTGGCCATGCTTCTTTTGAGGCAGCCCAGGACATGGTTGGCTTTCTGGTCTTCAGGCACACATTGCCAGCTCATGTGGAGCTTCTCATCAACCAACACTCCCACATCCTTTTCCTCAGGACTGTTTTCAATCCATTCTTTGCCCAGCCTGTACTTGTGCTTGGAATTGCCCTGATGACCCATGTGCAGGACCTTGCACTTGGCTGTGATGGGCTGTGAGTATAAGGTGAATGCATAATTGAGCTAGGTGGCAGTTTTTGGTATTGGCTCAGATAATTCCCAGAAGCTGAGCCATTACCATGCTTACTGAGAATGCATATAGGTATATGTATACAACTTCCAGTCTTTCAGTTTCATACCTATGTTGCATTTTACACGTACAACTCATGTAAGTTACTTTTTGGTTCAATCTCCTTGCTTGATGAGGTTCTGCAGCTATGTTTTTGAAGTGTAAATTAAAAACTGATTTAAAATTGAAGTGATGCTCATTAGACTTTGGGTCTCTATGTTGACCAGTTTATGTGTCTTTGTTACAAATGTTAACAGTTTGAACTAAGTAGTCCTGTATGGACCCCTGCCAGCATTTGTAGAGGTGTACTCGAGAGGTTAATGTTGGTACCTTGCAGAACATGTTTGTTATGTGGAAAGAGAGAAACTGTGATATAGTGAAATGAGTTTGTTGGACCACGAAGTTCTGTAAAGCATGAGAAAAGAATTAAAGTTTTATTATATGTTTCTGATTTACAGATAGGCAAATTAAAGAAATAGCCATAATAACTGTAATTCCTCTTGTTTAAAAGCTGTTATCAAGACTGGTCTGTTTGAAGGCTAGTTTTTTCAAACATTGTTTTCAAGACTAGTTCTATTGATACTGTTAAAAGTAGTATGGGCCATTTGATAGTTTGCTTGTGGACCTAATAAAGTTTGTTGAATGGTGCATTTTGAAAATGAGCCTCTGTCAACATTTTGCAGTGGATCAGGTATATTCTTGATACTGAATAGTATACTCTATATCTGAAGAATTAGAGGAAAGTATTCATTGTATAAATAAAATACTGTTAATCAACAAAAAGCCCCTTAAGTATTTTTGGGAATTGAATATTATTCTCTCTCAGGCAGAGCAGGAGAGGATGAATGGATTACCATCAGACCTGTTTTTTCAAAATAGCTTTCTTTATGGTTCTTGCATTTGGTACATAGCATTCACTGAAGGAAGTTTGTTTAATTAAGATGTAGAATTAAGAGCTCATTTATAGTTTTGTAAAGGGAGTGACTGAAAGTTTAAGAATTACAGCCAGAACACTATATGTCTACATATGCATTTCCTTTGTGGTAAGTTGGTAAATAAATTGTTGTTTGTTAAAATGGCTTTTAAGTTACGTCCTTTTCTCACAGTGGTGTTCTGAGGATTATGGTTAATTCTTTTTATTAAAGTCTAAAGACTGAACTGTGACTGTGCTTTTAATTAAATTTCTGCTTGCATTTTGAGAATTTAAAAATTCTGTACAATTTTGGACAATTATTATTTTCAGCATTAGTCAAAGGATCCAGTGCTATGGTTTTTTATAATGGAACCAATGTGTCTCTTTTTTTTTTCCTTTTTTTGGTAGTAATATGTTCCTTCCATTGCAGTTGCCATTTTAAGTTTTAAATTAAGCACTGTTTTCATTACCTTATGATTTGAAAACTATCTTCAGTAGAAGAATGAATTCAAGTTAAGGCTTTAGTTTAATGTGTTTTTTCTTTAAGTAACAGAATTCTGAGTATTCTATCTCCCTCTGTTGCTTCTCATGTGTGCTAGTGAAACCATTTCTAGGCCTGTGTGATGAATCAGGCTGGAGCACTGATTCAGATAAAAAATAATCTTGTAAAAATGGAAAACTCAATAGTTTTAAATAACCAATACTGAAGGCTATTACTAAGACAAAGGTTTTAGATTTTAGAAAAGCAAGCTTCAGCTCTTGGGAGGGATTCTGTGGAAAGCTTCCATGGAGGATAAAGGAGCTAGTGAGTGCTGGCAATTTTTCAAGAACACCCTTCTGGAAGCACAAAACCAGTTCATCCCTTTAAAGGTAAGAGAAGTAGGTGGAGCAGGAGGCCCCCTTGGCTTAACTGTGAGCTTCTGAGTCTGCTAAAAAGCAAAAGAGAAGTAAGTGTACCAGGGGTGGAAAAGCGGACAAATACCCATTGAGAACTACAAGAACATTGCCAGGGTGTGCAGAGATGCAGTTAGAAAAGCAAAAGCTCAGCTCAAATTTGAAATTGGCCGGGGGAGTAAAAAAATAAACGATTCTTCAGGTACGTAAACAACAAGCAGAAACAAAAGGAAAATATTGGCCCACCATTAAACAGGAGAGGTGAGTTAGTCACCAACAACACTGAAAAGGTAGAGGTTCTCAACACTTAACCAGTCTTAACCAGTGCTTTTGGGCCCCAGGCCATGGGAATAGAAATTCAGGTCAGTGCAAACACAGACCCCTGGTCAGCAAACATGAATTGGTATGTGATATGGGAACTGTTACAGAAGCTTGACCCCTGAAGTCAATGGGCCCAGATGCTGTCCACTCAAGGGTGTTGTTAGAGCTGGCTGACTTTGTTGCAAGGCCGCTGTCCATAATCTTTGAGAAGTTGTGGAGATCAAGGGATGTCTCAGAAGACTGGAAGAAGGCTAATGTTACTTCCATCTGCAAGAAGGTCTTAAAGGAGGATCCAGGAAGTTACAGGCCCATCAGTCTTACTTCAGTCCCTGGAAAAGTTACAGAACAAATCTTGGGGGCTGTCACAAGTCAAGTTAAGCATGTGATTGGGAAAAGCCAGGATGGATTCACCAAGGACAAATAATGCTTTACAAACCTGATCGCCTTCTGTGACAAAGTAACCTGCTTGGTTGATGTGATGCAAATGGTGGATATTATCTGCCTGGATTTCTCCAAGGCTCTTGATGCACTTCCTCTCAGCCTTCTCCTAGAAGACTAATGCACTACAGTCTAGACACGTGGTCTGTGTGGTGAGTGGGGAACTGGCTGACAGGCTGCACCCAGAAGGTGATGGTAAATAGCTCCTTTTCAAACTGGTGACCTGACAAAAGTGGGGTCCCCCAGGGATCAATATTAGGCCCAATGCTGTTTAGTATCTTTGTAAGTGATCTGGATGATGGGATCAAAAGAGCACCCTGATGAAGTTTGCTGGTGATACCAAAACTGAGTGTGGAAGTGGACACTGGAAGGGAGAGCCAACCTGCAGAAAGTGTGGATAAGCTGAAAGAGTGGGCTAGCAAGTACCTGATGAAGTTCAGTGGGGACAAGTATAAGGTCTTGCACCTGGGAAAACGTAATCCAGGAGTACAGCACAGGCTGGGATCTGCCTGGCTGGGGAGCAGCTCTGTGGAAAAGGGATCTGGGGATCCTGGTGGCCAGCAAGCTCAATGTGACTGAACAGTGCGCTGCAGAGGCAGAGAAGGCCGGTGGGATGCTGAGTTGCATCAGCAAGCGTCATCACCAGCAGAGATAAAGAAGTCATCATCCCACTCTACTCAACTCTTGTCAGGCCACACCTGCAACACTGTGTTCAGTGTTGGTCACCACTATACAAAAAGATGTGGACAGGCTGGAGGGGATCCAGAGGAGGGCCACAAAGGTGATCACAGGACTGGGAAGCCTGCTGTATGAGGAAAGGCTGAGAGAACTGGGTTTGCTCAGCTTGGAGAAGGGAGGCTTAAGGGAGACCTCATCACCATATTCCAGTACTTAAAGGGTGGTTACGAAGAAGATGGAGACTTGAGTTTTACAAGGAGTTACATGGAAAAGATGAGGGCTAATGGGTACAAGTTACTCCTGGGAAGATTCAGATTGGACACAAAAGGAAAATTTTTCACAATGAGAACTATCAACCATTGGATCTCCCAGGGAAGTGCTAGATTCCCACATACTGGATACATTTAGGATTCAGCTGGACAGGGTGCTGAGTGATCTACTCTAGACTGTCCTTTGGCCACAAAAGGTTGGTCCAAATGATCCTTGAGATCCCTTCCAACTTGGTATTCTATGATTCTTTGAATACGTACAGTTCATTGTGCAGACTCAAAAGAGACTCTACAGGTACTTAGAGAAATCTGGAAGGCTAGGGTGGGTCCAGCACTGTTCCTGTATTTATTAAACTATTGCTGAGGCAGAAAGGTTTGCTCCATTATTCTCTTCTGGGGGATGGAATTATATGTATTTTGGAAGCGCACGTTGCCAGGATTATGTTTCTTTTTGGAGAGGAGGGATGGAATGAGCGCAGTGGCCCAGTATCATTACTCTCTCTGAAGGAAGCCCAAATATTTTCTGACGTTAGTCTGCCACTAGGAGAGGTAGGACAGGTTCAGATCTGAACCTGCAGCAGAGAATACCAGAATATATGTAACAAAGACTGTAGAAGAAAACAGTCTTTTTTTAATGAAGCTGGTTTCTGTCATTGTGGACATGGCTCTGAATGAAGGAAAGGTGCAGAGGGATCTAAGTTGAGTACTTAATGAATTATGTTTGAACCTATGCCTGCTGAAAATCAGGCCTCCATTCCGTTATGTAGAAGAGGAGAAACGAACAGTCTTCTGGGAAGGTTTTTCACAATATGGTGTTGTAATGAAGGGGAGAGATTTTCAGTTAAAGGAAGTGGAGGAAAAGTTGAAAAAGGATACTAAGTAGGGGAGCAGAGCAGTGGAAATCATTTTATATTCATCCTTTCCAGCAGCTACCTGAACCTTGTTCCTGGACACTGTTTAGCTGTTACTGCTAACTTAGAGTAGCATTTAGGCTCTTGATGGTGTTGATCCCTGCCTCAAAAAGTTTTAAAAACAAGGTAACCGGGAACAAAACAGAGTACAAAATTGAGGAGAGTTTACGGAGAGTGTGAAAAGGCGTAGTAAGAGTTACATATGCTCTAAGTTCTGATTATTACCGTGCCTCTGCACTCTCCCATTTTTAAAATAAAAGTAAGGCACGGTAGAGGAAGCTATGACTTCAACAGAAGCTTTGGCTGCATTGTCTATGTCTTTGTCTTCTATTGCTGCTGCCCTTTTCCCTCTTTACCCCCCAAGGAGGGGAAGAGTAAAGAAACCTATTGCTTCTGCTCTTTCCTCAAAGTGAAAATGATGGCCAAGAACTCTCATGTGTCTGTTCTCATGCCTTCTTTTGCTCCTTTAGATTTGAAGGATAAAGTGAGCAAGTATGGAAAATGTAGGTGGATATGTTAAAAGGGCAAGAAATGGTTTAACGTATGGAATTGAAAGCCTGTATAAGAGGGAATGGTGCTGACCTAGAGAATGTAACAGTGTAGTTTAATGCAACAAAGTGTAGAAAGTGTCAGATAAAGTGGAAGGATAAGACAATTTGAGAACATCCCTTATATAACATCATAGAGCACGTCATAAGCAATTTGTGGTAGGAAAGAAAAAGTGGAATGATATTGGGAAGAATAAAGTAAAAAAATTGAGTAGATTGGTTGGCAAACTTTCATGGAGCTTCTGGGAATGTTTACGAATATAGTAACTAAAAGTAGATTATGCACACCATGGTTCTTAAAACTTTGTGTTCTTAGTCTTTGGCGAGGTGCACAGAAATGTATGGTTTTCTGAGTATTTTTGTTCTCTCCTGGGCTTTAATATTTGGGAGGGCAGAGCTTTGAATTTGGACGTAATAAATTTTTAAACATAGGAGATTACAGAACTCTTAGAAAGACTGTCTGATTTTAAGTGTTACCTATTAAAAAGATCAACAAATTAGGCTTAAGGGTATTTTTTGCTTTTTAACCAATTTTTTTCTTGGTTGTCTTTAAGAATAAATTAATCTTTGTTTATTTGTTTCTTAATTCAAAGGAAAATATGAGTATAGCTTTTACTTTTTATAATCTCTGAAAAAGAATCCCTAGTTAGAAAATGTTCAGCTAATATTGAATCAGTATAGTACAAACTCCCCTATTCCTTGCTTTAGAGGTGGGGAAATACAAAGTATTGTGCATGAAAGCAAAGCTCTAAGCATTAGATGATATGAGATGCATGTCGGAGCCAGCCTCTTTGGGTGTCTTTATGAGAATACTCAAATACACCTTTAGCACAGGAGCACACATAATGTAATTAGCAAGCTAAGTTTTAGTAGTAGAGGTTTTTCTTAGCTGTAGTTTCTACGTGGAGGAAATTAATAGTTGAAAATGACTGTAATGCCTCTTCTGGTTATAGGTGAGGGGAATTTAGAGGTGTTTATGCTTATAGCAGAGCTCATTGTTAACTAATGTGCAGAATAAGGTCTCATTTCCAACCTTAAAGGGGTTCTGTTAACTTACAAGTTCATGTGTTAAAAATTTTACTAGTTGTGACAGTTTTCTGGGATTAGTTAAAAACTGTCCATCTTCGCTTTCTTGGTGGGAATTTTTTCTGTGTGTAGTCTCAATGCAAGGCATTTTTAAAAGTTTATTTTATATAAATGATTTGAAAAAAAAGTATTAATGCTTGAACGGAACCTGGAAAGGAGACATTTGTTATGCTAAAAAAATGAAAAGCACAGCAAAAGTTGTATTGTGGTGTGGAAATCTGTTGTAGGGGAGGTGAATGTTTATGGGACAGTTGGAAGAACATTGTGGAAGGTTGTAAAAGGGTTCCTTAGTTAATTGCTTGTGGTAGGGATATGGCTGTTGCATAGGACTGTGATGCCTTATCTTGAAGATTGCCTTCAGTTATTCTGGGACTGTAGATATGTTCCAAAGTATGACGAAAAAGCTGGAATTGGAATATTGCAATCTTTTTACTGCCTGACAGTAAAAGTGCTGTCATCTTGACTTGTATTTTTATTAGTTGATTTTATTCCCCTGTGGCAGCTTGTTTTTTGCTTTTGAGTGATAGGATGTTTTCCTGTAATGCCATTTGCAAACTTAGAGCTTGCTTGCATTGTGGCCAAAAATCTGAGAACAATGATGACTTCATTATATCCAGTGAGAAAGAAATCTTTTGTACTACTTACTTTTAATTGCTAATTAAGCTAAGTCCTTGGTAGTTTGAAAGAATGGAATAGTTTATGCCCTCCACTTTAGATGAATATTTGCTACTCAATTGCAGAGAATGACGGAAGGGGTGATTTTTATGTTTTTTAGATGAAAGTGACCTTCCTGAGAAAGTGAAAATGGGTAAGTGCACTCCTTTTGTGCAAGAAGATCTCAGGGAACATGTGGCACCTGGGGAAGTAAGGAGCAGTTTATGACTTCTGTGCTGCTTCAGACAGCCTAGACCAGCACCTGCCCTGTCCCAAGCTCTCTATCGGTTTTGCCTGACTGCTCTGCTTCAGTTTCTGTATTTAGTAATTAAAGGTGTATCAGATTGTCCAGACAAGCAGCAGGCATCTTCTAGAGAAAGCTTGTTGACATTTGGATATTATTTTCATTTATTCTTGATTTTTTTTTTTTTTTTTTTTTTTAAAGCAATGAGGTTAGAGTGAAGCTTCCTTAATAATGCAGCACTGGTTCTGGTGCACTAGAGCTCACTTATTTTAAAGATTCTTCAGCACAGTTAGGCAGGAATTTTCTAACACCAAGAAACTGTTTCAAGAGGAGTGGGTTAGCAGATATGCAGATTTACCAAGTAAAACAGTAAAGGAAGTTCCAACAACAGGTCATTTCACAACTTTTTCCTCTGGGCTTTCTCACTTCCACAGTCAGAACTCAAAAATGGAACAAACTGATTCAAAACAATTAATTAGTGACTAGCTTAAGGTCTGTCAGGCTTCTGACAGCTGGAAAGGAGAAGGAACACACTTGTGCTCCAATGACTTAATTTTAATGTTTTTTCTATAGTATTTGAGAGCCTTTCCAGATTTTTGTCATGTCATTGCTGAAATTGATTAACTTAGATATTCTCATAAACAGATAACTTGTTAACACCTTGTTTGCCAGTGATTCCCTTTTCTTAAAAAAATATATTAATGAAGAGTAGTAGTTATCAGTACCTGTACATATTGATATCTGGGTTTAAGAACAAATGTACTGTCAAATTCAGATGATATTTTTTGTGTGTATGTTCACACTTGGATCTCAGCTGGACATTACTCTCTGCTGCTGTGGCTGTGCTGGCATTTTCTTTACCTTGGCAATCCCCACACAGCATATGCTGACAGAAGTTATTATTTTAGCATCATTGCACTGTTAGGTGCAATGTCAGAATTGAAACCTATTGGAGCTCTCTACTGTTGCCCTAGTTGAAGTGTTAAACCAAGTTGTATGATTTTATTTTTCTTAACGCAGAGGATGAGCAGACAGAATGTAGTAGAGCTGGTTTTCATAAAACAGCAATGCTGTCTGTAGCTGGGGTCTTCATGTGCTGTTGTGGTACTACTTGTATTAGTTTCAACTTTCAGTATATTCCATGGTTTCTGAAGAGAGAAAAATTCCAATCAGCTTTAAATCTTTTTGCAAGTAATGTAAGTTAGAGCTCAAGTCAACGTGATCTTGCTATTTGTTATTTCAAATGACCAGAAAAACTGTGATGTTGTACTGCACCATGATTGCGCAGGCTTTTACTCTGCTTAGGACCAAATGGTCTCTAGATGAAAACTATGCTGAAGTGACAGCTTTTAAGGAAAGAAACATTTTCAGAGTTGTTGCTTTTTTGTCTGTAACAAAAGGTGAATTGCAAGTTATGCAGTTATACTGTGTTGCAACTGCTATATCAACTTACATTTTAACTATAAGCTACTATGGTTTTTAACTTGGTTTGGACAAAACACTGGAAATTGCACTTTTTGCATTAAATATGCAATGGAGGAGGAATAACAACTGTTACTTAGTGGCAGGTTGAATAACATTATTAAACAACATATACATTCTTAAGATGATGCAATGTTTAGTAACTTCATATTGTCTGCTAAATTGGTAATTCATTTAAGTAGAAAAAATTCACAGTTTGCTTAGAAATTAAAGAACAGACACTAAATGAGTAAGGCAGGTACCATGATACTGCCACTCCTTCCAGTCAGATAAGGGAATTAAATTAGATTGCTACTTCTGAATAATTTTGGCTCTTAGTGTAGAAGTGAGTTGTATTATTCCTTGAAACGCACATTAAAAATGAAATGTTGGGTTTTCTTCCTTCACATATATAAAAATCTTGCATTTGTTTATCCCTTTGGTTGGACTTCTTTCTTTACATATGCAACTGAAACGAAAATTCCCTTAGCTTTGGAGAAGGGATATCTCTTAGGAGACACTATCACACAGCACTTGCTCAGGGGACTGAGCTGAAGTGTGAAGTTTCCACTGCCAAGTGGCATTTACTGCATAAAAGTGCCCATGAAGTTGCACTTATGTCTGTATGGAGATGTAGATTGGTATGAGTTGTCTGTTCTTTGGCTGGTTAGAAACACTCAAAGCTTAAAGATCCATTGCTTGTGGAATTTTGGCATTCCAACTTCTCCAGCAAGTTAACTTACTAATTTTTTTTACGTGTGTCTCCCAGTCACTCTACCCCTCTGCCCCCCATATCATTTCCATTTCTGCTTATCTTACATTCTGCATGAACCCAGCCCCTCCTCCCCTTTAAGTGTCGTGATGTGTGAGGTGTTGGTCTTAAATTTGCATGTAGTGATACACATCGTACTCCTTAATGTTAGAAAAATCAGTTTCAATGTTTGTTTTCAGTATTACTAATTAAATTCTCCATGTTTCCTTCAGTCTACTACTATGCTTTTCAACTGGTATGAATAAATATGCAAAAAGAGCGTAATTGTGGTAATAGCACTTTTAAATACACATATATATTTTAGAATGATCCTTGATAGTTCTCTTTTGCATACTATCATGCAAGTATTTAGTCTCTTATTTCTAAGCATGTAGCCTGTGTTATCTGTGGGGAAGTATCTTTAATTTAGGATCAGATACACTTATGCAGGCAGTATGTGAAAGCCTTCAGCTTTTGACTAGTGTTATGTCTGAGCTCTTAGAGGTCTGAGTTGTGTTCTGTGTTCTCAGTGAATGAAATGCGGAGACCTGGTACCCTATAAGCACTGCAAAAGCTTTGTGGATACGATTACCCAGAACTTTCTCCAGTGAGTTGAATTTAACTGTCCTGTGAGACTTTGCCATATGTAACAGGTGTAGGCCTTGGAAGTAGTGTTAATTTACTTTCTGGAAGGAAGAATAACAAAAAGTGTGTGTTTGGAGTAGGAGGAGGGAAGATGGGGCTCATGGATAACAGCAGACAGTAGGTAGTGGGAAGATTTCTAACAGGAAGTTACATGCTTATCTTCTCTCACATGTTTAATACTACTGTAACTGATGGAAGGAGGATCTCCCAAGATTTTGGCAAGTAGCACACATGCAGGACATAAATGTCCCCGTTAACTGGGCACTCTCAGTATAGGCCTCAAGTATGAAAGGTTTTGCTCCCGTCTGGCTGTATGGTAAGGTGAGGGAAAGGAGATGACAGGATGGAGGAGGCTTGCAATGCTAAACTTGGGTTAAGAAATACACCTTATGGTGGCATTGTTTTTTGTCTTGAGGCGGCCATAAATTGGGAACCTCTGACGGTATGTGATACTTTGTTTTACCTGCAAATCTGTGTGTCGGATACAAACTGACCAGTTAGTTGGATCTGGCACATGAGGTTATGTAGGAGATGAGTACTAGTGGTTTTAAATGAGTCCTGGAAATGAATGAGGTACAAGCCTAGCTCTTTTGGGGAAGTTTTGAAAGCACAACCTGTAAGTTCTTTTAAACTTTAGTAGGGTTTTCAGGAGGTTGGAGGCATATTTGAGAATGGCATAGTATCCTTTAGCTAGTGACAGCTTTGCTGTATGCAGTACTTCTTGAATGCAACTACTCAGCTAGTTGTGATAAGAGAGAGGATTATTTCTTGTGTTCTTTCCTTTCCCTGAAAATTCAATGTTAACAGCACCAAATTTTGATTTTTGCAGTGAACTTTGTTGTGTGGTATTTTGTGTCCTTTCAGACTGGTCTAGCAAGACTATTAAAATCAGGGAATGAAACTGTTGTGCCTATGGACATAACTTTAACTCTGACTTCCATGAATGATACTCCCTCTTTTGAGCTCTTTAATATGCATGTGCTCATTTTTCCGCTGTGTGTGACTGAAGAGGAGCTGCCTGTAGCATTCCTATGGCTCAGTTCTTAGGCTGTTTTCCAGGAAGAGTCAGCTCTGCTTTTTTCAAAACTTGTTTTTTTTTTTTCCCACACCCAATGATCTTCCTCTCTACACCAACTCTGAGGTTTGTATGTCATCCTTGTCTTCTGCAACTGCTGATGCTCGAGTGGCTTAGGTGTCCTTGAGCCTTCCTCATGCCAATACAAGGCAACGCTAAATAAATCATAGTGGTTTTCTTGAGGTGCAGACATGTTCTTACATTTGCTCATGTTAGTGGTCAGGCTTATGACATTGCTCAAGGGAAAGTATTTCTGCATTACATTACTACTAACATCACAACTCACACTTTTTTTTTTACTACCTTGGCTATAGAGTACAGCTGTCCTTAACACAGCTAGAGTACTAACAGCTGCTACTCAGTGACTGTTGTCAGATCTTTGTGGACAGAACTGTGGTTACATGTATTTCCTGTTTTCAGGACAATGTTTAGTCGCTCTAAGCCTTCTGGAAGGCCTCACGCAAGATTCCACTTGCTAACAAACTATGTGTTAAATTTTATTGGCAAAGATCTTTTCACTTAGTATTTTTATACTTATCATGTCACTCTGCAAACCTGTTTCACCAACCTTGAGCTACAGTTTTTATTTAAAAGGTATATTACATTATCAGATAAAATTTAGAAAAATAGTGATACAACTATCTGTCGCTTTCACTGTAGTCATACAGCTATAGCTTTAGACAGTGATAGCTTTTTGATAGTGAAAGCAAGTAGTAGGATTAGGACATCAATACTGAAAATGGCACTTTTCAAATTTTAAAATAACCCCTGGATTTAGACTTGGTTTGATGAAAATGGGTAATAAGTAACTTATTTAATTCTTGAGTTCTGAACAAAAATGACAGCAGAATCCAATGATAATGCTGCATTTTGCTGCATCAGTTTCTTTTGACATTTGCTTCTGATCTTGTTGATAACGTTTCTGTTTGGGAGAAAAATTGGCATTCATGGGCTGTATGAGAACTAAGAACATTTCAAAATAATAGGTGACAGTGGATGTTTGTATGTATTTTAGAAAAAAAGAGTCTGAGAAGCCTACCAACTAGATAAATGATGCAGCAAAAAGCAAATTGTGTACTTCTTTCCATTTGAATGTGGGCAGGGGGAACATCTTTGGAAAAAAAACTGCTGTGAAGAATTACTTGGAACATACTGCTTTTAGAGAACTTGAGACGGTAGCATTATAAAACTTAAAAAAAACCCTTTTCTAGTGTATCTGCCATGATTCCTGAATGGCTGTTTTTCTTCTAGCGTATTATTGATAGCTCTTGAGGTCAGAGCGCTGTTCATTCTTTTAGTACTATGCTATGAGTGGCAATGAATGCTGGGCATGAGACATCAAAAGTTATTTAAAAAATGAGATCCAGTCTCATTTCTTTGGGTGCTTGGGTTTAGTGGGGGTTGTTGTGTTTTTTTTTTTCTTGTTTGTTTATTACTTTTTTAAATGGTTTGTTAATCGAAAGTTGTAAATAGCTATTTCTTTTTTTCTTCAAAGCCATTTTAATTTTCTACATAAAGTTTTGGAAGCATATCACAACATGTCATGCTTCTGACTTTTTGTGAATATTCTTACTGTATTATGCTTTAATTTTTCTGGGGGTTTGCTAAAATTTTTTTCTGCATATTTAGGAGAAAATGATATAAGTGAGTTTTGAAAGCTGTTAGCTTTGTGTAAAGGAAGGCTAGTTTGTATGAGGACTGGAAGATTCAGTTGTAATGTTAGGTGATACAGACATACCTGCAGTGTTACTACTTGTAAGAATAATGCTGAAATTAAAGCCAAAATATAATCTGAAAGACCATAATAAGATCTGCTAAAAATTGCATTCCTTCATTAATTAAAATTTTAAATTGAGATTCTCTATAGAGAGTCCGAGCACTGAATCCCACATGTATTTATGCTGTTGAAGCTGGCCAAATTTCAAACATTTTCTTTGGGTTTGGGGTCTGTAGCTACATTCCCCACTTACGGTGAACTTGCCTCTTGTCTGGACAGTAGGATTGCCATAGCTCAAAGCCTTAAGAAGTTGGTTCAATCATTTACCCAAGCTTTCCTAAATATCTTTGTTGTTTTGTTTGCCTCGAGGGCATAAGCCCTTTGTTTCACAATTTACTCGTTATAGCAAGTAACTGGTATTGGTCTGTCGAACTCGGTAGAAATTGCTTTCAGAAATCCTGTGCTGCAGAGTCTTTTTGAGAGAACGCAGAAGAACACAGAGGTTTACATGAGAGTTTCCAGCTGTTTTTGAAGCCTGTTTCTTCATGTTGCAGGCGGTTATGTCACAGATACATAGATACATGTAATGTCCTTACATTTATAAAAACGGCTGTCTTAAAAGTGATAACAAAGAGCAATTGGAAGTGCTCATTTGCACCTACTATTTCCATTTAAACACTACCTAAGATCCTAACTTTCTGATTCTTCAAGTCCCTTTTTAAATTTTAAGCCTAAATTTATACACATTTGTATACACATCTATCAACGTTGTTAGATTGAAATAGCTCTTCTCTTTCCCTGGTGTTTGTAATTTTGTTACTTGTAGAAAATAGTGAGATTCCCTTTGTGTAGGGAAGTGAGTCGCAGTTTCCCATCTCGGTTTGCGACAAATAGTCACAGTAGCATTTGATTTACTAAGCTAAATAATTTGAGATGTTTTGACTTCCTTTTGCAAGACAGACTCTTCTTTCCCCTTATCCCTACAGTTCCCTTCTGAATTTATTTAAATCTTTTCTGAACACAGGGAAATTTTATAAAATGCTGTAGATCAAATCTGCTCAGATGGTATTAATAGTTCTGTTTTTAGAACAGGTTGCTCCTTGTCTCTTCCACTGCAAGAGCTTGGGAGCATCAGCTTGAAACTACCAGGAAGCAAATTCAGAATAAACGGAAGATGGTTCATTGCAGTTAATCTGTGGATGCTGCACTAGACTAACTGTTGGCCTGACTTGTAATGGTAGTCTTATTTTATCTTTGTTGGAAATGTATCCTCTGTTGAACTCCAGAATCGAACTTGCTTTTTTTTCATCTGCTTTATGTTGGCAGCATATACTCATCTTGGTTTGTTGTCTCATAACTCAGTAATTAATGTATTCGAGTCTTTTTTTGGTAGTTTTAATAAGCCTGTTGCAGAGTTCAGGATCTTACATGATTGTATAAAGTTTTATTGCTATGAGCCTCCTAGATTTACCTTTGAAAAATCCATCTGTGGCTTGCTGATGGGTGTGTTTTCATGTTGTAATATCCTCACCTCATTTATAGTTGATAGACCTAAAATAATACTGTAAATTTGTCCAAAGGGCAATATCATATCACTACAAATTATGGAGATAATGATAGGCTACCACCAGTAAGTGTACTTAAAAGGTGAACTACTGTAATATCATGTTGAATTTTGTGCTGCTTGGACACTATTAAATATCTTGAAAATGGGTTTCAGGTAGAGCTTGGTTTGACTTGCAGGAAAAATTAAAGCATGTGAACTATGTGAAATAACTGCAGGAGACTGTGATCCAGTCTCAAATGTAATTCTGTTACTACACAGAAGGAATAAATTTTGACAAATTGATTTATGCCTGCTACATGTTGTGCAGCGTAACTGTATTGTTGAGCATTATGGCAATATGGAGATTTGAGACTCTGCTTCTTTAAGTCTGCCTGGATGTGAGAGGGACTACCATAAAGTTAGGAGCCAAGTATCTGGAGAGGCAAAGAAATAGACTTGATAAGAGCTGCAGACTTGATTTTAATGTTCTACAAAACTTTCAGGTTTTAAAGTTATAGCAAAAAAAGTTTTAAACATATTTTCAGTATATTGTATTTTTTTCTTAGCATAAATTAAGAGTCAGGTCTGTGGTTTTTTTCCTGCTAGCCTTCAAATAGACTAGCAAAACTTTTCAATCTTGTGCTTACAACTTGTAACACTTGAAATGTCCTTTCCCCTGTCTTTGCTCTGTTTCTAGGACTCCTTGTCATCTCCTTGGCTTACTTGCATGCCTCCTGGTTCTGCTTTTTCTGCAGGGCTGGGCCTTCCCCGTCTTCGTCTGTCAAGGACTTCACTTAAGGAGCTCTTCCACCTGCTCAGCATGTGGAGAGGAACCAAAAAGAGATAAGAGAGGAAGCACCCCTCCCCCCCCCCCATCTGCTGTGCCCCCCACCCCTAGTCGGTGCTGCCTGGCCCTGACTGTGCTGGCTGGGAGGGGCTCGTTCTCACGTAGCTATTTGGTGCTAATTGGCCAAGAAGTTAAAGGCATTTGCAGCCTTCCCATGTGCTGAACAGCAGCATAGACCTTACTAGTTTTGGAGTTTTTTTCCTGTAAGCCACATGCACCTCATGAGATGCAGGTGCCAGTTCTCCATCCGCGGCCTAAAGACAACGGAAATAATCTTTCTTGCATGTGCAATAAAAAAAAATCTCTCTCTTCATGTTTCTAAGCTTAAGCATAAAGTTCACATGCCTCCTGTTGCTTGCACAGGACAGGCCACAGGTGGTCTATGATTATGGAGTTTCCTTTTTTGGGGTATAAATAAACCTGTTACTGCAGAAAGTTACGAAAAATGAACCTTTTGTAATACAGTTGACACTTTAAAATAAGGGGATTTAAAAAATCAACATTTGGGACTGACTTGCCTGTTACCCTTTGCCTTTTATGATTACTTGAAAATTTCCTTAATAAATTTGATGCATTTTTAAATGTTCTGAAACCCTCTCACCTTTGTATTTTTTCATCTTGCCCAAACAATATCTATGGAGGGCTGATCACTTGTTCTCTGGGAGACTGGCATGATTGAAGGGATTGTTATGTGGAGATGTTTGTTGGGTGAGTAATAATGGGGAGGCTGTTGTGCTGCCAGATGGAGTAGGAATGGAACGATAATGCAGTGAAGAGGGTGCTGTCGTTCAGGGCTTGAGTAAATTGTGATTGGTCTACTTCTCTGCCATTCCCTCCTGGCAAAGGTTTCAGCTCTCACTTGCACATGATTCCCTCTCAGTTGTTCCTTTATTGTGTCCAAGCTTTTATGTGCTGCTTCTGTGGTTGTGCCCAATGTAGTCTTTAGAACTTCATTCAGTATCTGACTCTGTCATGCTTGGTTCATAGATTTTTGTTTTGTTTTGCTGTTTTCCTTATTTCCTCTCCTGGGGGAATTTTTAATTTTCTCTCTGGTTCTGAGAGACAAGCAGTGTTTAGTGCTTTGAGATACTGATTCAGTCACCCTGAAAAGTTGTATGGGTGCAACACAAAAATGCCAGCTTAAGATTTGGGTTCCACACAATGGAATTGCTCTTACATTGCACAATTTTAAATTTTTAATCTAGAAATAGACATTTTTAAAGAAATAAGGTGGCCATTTTCTGTGGAGTTTGGGACTTGCAAAATGTAATCAATAGTGTAAGGGTAGTTAATTTGAATTGCATGTGAGCTTTCTTTTTTGCTCCCCCCCCTTTTTTTTTTTTTTTTTTTATCTGAGAAGTGTAGCTGGTTTGAAGGATTGGCCTTTGGATATAGGGTATGTTGGGGACGTGTATTGCTTTTCCTAAAGTGTAGTGACTCATTTTTGAGGCAGTTTTGTGGTAAACTCACAAATTCTGTAGTTAATAGTGGGTTGAAGATGAGTATGCTATTTTTGGATTTTCAGTTATTCATAATTTTCAACCTGTGCTGTTAAAATTGAAATCTAATGCAACTCTATTTTTTTTAAATAATAATGGTTAGGGTTACGTATTGGTTGTAGAAACTCATATTATTGAGCACTGACCTATGTATGGTTTGAGTTGATGGCTTCTTGTCCACAAGTATTGGACCTTGCGCATTAAGTAGTCAGAGTATGTGGTAACAGAAAATTGGGTCCAACAGAAGATAATTTTGTACCTTTCCTAGCTGTGTGTGGTAGAAAAGAGTACTTGCAAATCCTTCTGTTGGAAGGAAGAGCAGCATGATGGAATTGAGAAGAACTTGTAATTTAGAATGTTAGTGTTCAACCACGGCAGGTAGTGGTGTGGCCCCAATCTCCCCAGCATCTTCCTCTAATGGACAGCATTCATCTTTATCCCCTTGTTTATTTGTTAAACCACAAAATCCACCTTGTCTACGTAAAGTAATACTGCAGTTGTGGGTGGGCAAAGGATAGGTGAAACCAAGTTCTCTGTGTACAGATGAAAGCTTAGTCTCTGTCATTCTGCCCATGTCATGCTGTCCATCTGTCCTGGGTTGAGCCAGGTTTAAGCTAATTTTCCTTTTACTGATTTTTTTTTTTTCCTTCAGTAAGCTTTCTTTTAACTCGTAACAAGTGTTCCAGCTTGGTTGACTCAGGATCGGCAACTAAACCAGAGACACAATCATCATGGCTTTTGGCTTAAAAGTGAAGTTGATTCTGGAATCTCCTATTTAAGGCACTTGCTATGAGTATGGACAACTCAAATTCAAATCTTTGTTTCAAATTAGGTGAAGCTGTGAATTCTGGTCTTTCTTACTGCTAAATGAATGTCCTTACTTGATGGTTATAATGTTTTTTTGTTTTTTTTTTTTTTTTAAATTTTATTTTAAATATTTATTTATTTATTTATTTATTGTGCATTTTTTCTCCCCTCCACCCTCCTTGAGAATATAATTGGTTTCTGACCTCCGCTACTTACTAAGAGCTGTGTCCTTTGAAGCAGGCTTTATTTTCTAGTTCAGTAGTATCCCTGAAAATACATAAAGATACATGGAGAGCTGGTGATAAGCTTGATATATGCGTATTCTTCCACTTGGTAGTTGTTATGTCCATCTCTATATTGGATGTAAAATTTGATAGGGCTTGGGAGGCATTATTCAAGAAGGACATCTTCTATCCAGCTGCAGGGAAATGTTAATGAAAACAATTTGTGTTGACAACTGCATGGCTGTTTACCCCGCAGCTATGGGATTCTTCAGGATGTGTTGACTGAAAATTTTAGTACAAAGTTTTACTTACCAGAAGGCTCTGTTAGCAAGTTCCTGAGCAATATTTGAGTGTATTGTAATTTTACTTGGTGTATAGTGCCTGTTGTAATGTAAATGCACACTAGTAACTGTAATTTGGTAGCTGGTAACTAGTAGCTAGTAATTTGGACTTGCACTTTGTAGTGCATAAAAACAGTTCTGAAATCTATATGAATGTACCTCCCACACCTGTCATTGCTACACAGCGCAAACAGACATTCCTTCTTTCTTGGAATGAGGTACTTCAGCTCTTCATTCAGAAGTGGTGCTGATCATGAGTTGTGTGGCTGTATCCAGAGGACTGTATTCCACTTATTTTCTCCAGCAATTTTTTTTTTTTTTTCTGCTCAGTCTGCCCCATGAGGTGGGAAAGGGAGGGATAAGGCTGGCTGTTTGCAGGCAGTAGCAGAGAAGAGCTACAGCTCATGATGGGAATTTTTGTGGCACGTTTCAAGTTGTTCACTGGGCATAAAGTTGTTCTCCAAAACATTTTTCTGTGCAAGCTTGTTTTCATGCAAATGTGGTTATGATCCAGTGTTGCTCTCTTTCATATGTGAGAAACATCCCCATTGTCTGAGCATAATTAATCACCCCCAAGAGTAGTATATACGAATGACAGTGAAAAAAGAGACACTGTATGTGGAGTGGTACCTGTATGTGAGGTTTTGGTGATGTGATGGAGAAATCTTTGTGGGTCACCCTTCCTGGTACACTGGCTATGCTAACTTTAGAAGAACCGGCATTCTAAGACTCTTTGAAATAAGGGTATTTCAGTATTTGAAACCAAGTTTCTTCCATTTAGAAAGGTGTTTTTTTTTTAATCCTTTGTATCTTAATGTACTTTTACCAATTTTATGTCTCCTGTGGTGCTGAACACTGTATACGTCCCAACCTATTAGTACTAGTTTTTACACTTTCTTTGTAAACTGCATCTGACCCATTTTCATCTCCATTCTTCTAAAATGAATCTTCTTTTCTGTATATTTTCAGGCTAAGCTACCAAGTGTTTGTTTCTGAAAACCAGGCCACCTCTGGTTCTTGAACCCTTTTGAAACTGAATATTAGACTGTGCAGGTTTAGCAGAGCATTTGGTGGTAGTTTTAAAAGCACAGAAAATAATTCTAAGTATTTTCACAAATATCTATTTGTTATATCAATCTTTTTACACATTTTCTTAAGCCTATTTTGATACAATGCATATTTTATATTATGCATTACAAACTCCATCATCTTTGTTTAATACTATTTTTCCAAGTTTCTTTATTCATTGCTTCATTGTCATCTTTATGCTTGGTAGCTGATAGTGCTACGTTTCCAAAGATTGTGTGATCGGATCTTTGCATAAGTAACAGTTATTCAGATTTAGTTAGACTTTGTGGTTTTTTTCTTAGGTAAAACAGGCAGCTATTAATGCAGACTCTGGCTTTAATTGATCTTTTTTTTTTCTTTTTGTATTGTTATTATTCCAAAGTTATTTACCCAGTGAAATCGCAAAAAGCTATTTATTTGATGTATGGTATCTTACTAAAATCTTTGTGAAAATGTGGCTTCCTAGGTACAACTGGTTTAACATTTTCATAAAAGAGAAGTTTTTCTATCAAAGTAACTGTCTAAATGTTTTGAGGTATAATATGCTTGCACCTCAGTTGTGATGTTCTGTGTTGCTATGGTTAAGAATTGCTAAAATAAAATCAGATTTACTAGTCTTAGTGTGTGGCAAAATATTAATTTGCTCTATAAAAACTAAATTAAGGTGCTGAAATTCTACTTGAAATAGAATAATTAATGTAAACGTAAAAAAAGTTCCTATATTAGATAAAGACTGGCCATTTCAATTTCCTATGAAAATTCTACTGCTATGTATAAAAAAAGTTGGGTTTGTTTTTTGTTTTATTTAAATAACTATGCAGGATTGGGAATAATGAAATTCTATACACATTTTGTCATAAATTTCTGAGTCTTCAGAGTATGAAATGTCTTCAAGGACAGAGAGTGTTCTGTTTGCTGATGGTTCAGAATTTGTTTTAATGTCCTGTATAAAGTAGGCGTGTATGTACATACATACACATCTATTTTTGTAAGTATATCTTACTGTATTTAAAAAAGTGACATGGGGGTTGCATCCTAAAGTTGATCTCAGAATTAATGTACATTATAACTCCAGTCAACAGATTTTTCATCAAAAGGCAGGTGGTTATGGACGCTACAGGCTTAAAACGCCTAAGCTTCCTGTATATTTCTTTGAGGAGCCTACACTTTCGAGTTTACATGTGTCTGACAGAAAAAACACTTGTAAAGAATGTCTTATAGATGATAATAAGTGTTATTTATTCAGTGGTGACAAGTTGGGTTTTTCCCCCCTCTGCTAAAATGTCACTTTTCACCATTTATAATTGTTTTGCATATGTTATATTTTGTATTCTGTTCTACAGCTCTGTGCTTTTTATGAAGCAGTATCCCTCATTTCTGAATGATAACTGGTTTCAAAAAGAATTACTTCTATGTTACTATGACTGCAGCATTCATTTTGATGATGCTAATTCTTTGCAGTAGGCTTCTAAATAGTTTCATTTATTTTATTATTTGTTTCTTATGGTGATAGCTTCTTTCACTGCAGTCCCTAGAATGTTATTGGTTTGTGCTTTTTACCCTTCAGTTAGTTTTGTGTTAATTTTCACTTTTAAACTTAGAAACTTTGGCCTTGTTTCTGCTGTTTGCTGTTTAATTTCCTCTTCTACTTACAGATTATATTGAAGATATAATAATCTTTTTTTCTCAAATAATGGCTATGGTAGATGAGTCCTAGACCACAGTAGTGGCTTTTAAAGAAAATTCATCTTGTTATTGTAAAGCTATGCATGTAGCTCATGTGTGCAACTGCTTTTCTTCTTTATTGCTTGCAGAATTTATTATTGTGTCCTGTTTCATGAAGTGGTCATCATAGGAAAATAAATTGGCCAAATTTGATACATTTCTTGAGTAAATGAGGAGGATTGTTTTCCATTGTTCTACACTACTTACTGTTCCTGAAATTGTAGGGTCTTTGGTCTTAAATATTATTAGCAGATTAGAGTAACTTCCCAACATTGTTCTTGCAAAATTTCTGTAATACATTGCAAAGTTACTGAAGAGCCCAGCTCATGTTTTTCCTTCTTGAGACAAATCTTCTGGAGCATGAGCATGTTTGTGTCCAGCATGTTGTACTTTTTGACACACTTATTGAGGCTTTTATATAATTTAGTCCATATATTGAATACAAGGAGAGTAAACTTGTGCTAAGTTGAGAGAGAAATTTTGTAACAGGATGAGCTGCACAAAGAGAGCATATAAAGAAGCTTTGCAAGCTTTAGTGAGAATTGATACTAAGAAAGTAAGGGAAGTTAAAAGTATTGTGCCATCCATACCTAATAAGAGAGCCTTCAACAGAGGATCTGCTGAGTTAATAGAGGTTATCTCATCAAAGATGAATTGTATACTTTTCTCCGTGGAAGTAAATTAGATGTTCTTTTTAAGACATCTACAGCCCAGGAGGTGGGTTTTATTCAGATGATTTGGGGGGCAAGTTTTAACTTCTGAAGAATTGCTCGTCTTTTTTCTTCTTGCTTAGCTGAAGCGAGCCTTGTTCACACTTCTGTTGTTACAAAGCAGGAGCTAGACCTGAATCAGGAGGCTCTCAGGGTGGGAGCTGTAGTCACTGTTACTAGAAAATCACATGTGCATTTTGGTGAATTGTGGCTTAGAGAAAGGAATGGAAGAGAAGCCTTTCAGAACATCCTCTTTTGATTCTGAGGTGGGGAGAATAAGCCCAACACTTGCATAAACTTCTGCTTTTCTGGTCTAGATATCCATCAGACTGACTGGTGGTAGATAACATGATCATCAGTTCAGTGTCCAGCTCTAAGTAATTACTTTATTTTCTAGAGGGTAAACTAACCCTTAAGAGCTAATTAACATTTCATTTCTAATAATTAGTTTAGTATGTATTTCATTTGTGAAGAGTCCATTGATGTGTCTCTCTTTAGTTTTTTTGCACATGGAATTTTTGTCATTATTCCAGTTGTTATTACCTGCTCAGAAAGCCCATCCCATCAAGTTAATGCTTTCTAGAGAAAAAAGAAATAAGAAGCAGGAACTGTTTGTCTCTTCCCTGCCCTCGATGGAAGGCTTATCTACATATACAATAGTGTTTTCTATTGTGAACTTCAAGGTTCTAGGAATGTCTTGAGGCTTGTCACTTTACATTATGTTGTCTGCATTGAAACACTATATTTTTCTTGAACAGTTAATCTATTACCCAGTAAAATCAAGTAGTTTCTTTTACTGTACAATTTATATTGCTACTTTTTTAGTTTTCTTTAGTTGTCAGTGTTTTTTCTATATTTTGAATAAGCATTTGCTGACTCAGTGCAGTTCTCCTTTGCATATTGTTAATATATTAAAGAATTAATAGTTAACATGTTCTCATGTTTGGCCATATAGTCTCACTACTTTCGTCATAGTCACTCATGCTTCTGACAAGTAAGAAATGACATGATTACATCAGGTTCTTTAGAAACTAGTCAAAAAAGCTTTATTGATTTTTTTCTTTTTAGTACAGTTGTTTGACAGTAATTTGAATTTGTGCTGTAAAATACAAATAATTGCAACCATTGACAATGGTGAATTTTTTTTCTTCATAATGGCTGAAGCAGAAATAACATTGCCCTTCTCCTTTATGAAGTAGAGCTGTAATATTTCTCAGTGACTTCTGTGTAGAATATTTAGAACTCTGGTTTTATCTGTGGGAATAATGGGGTGGGGTTTTATTTTTTTGTTACAGTTTATTCCCAAGTCTAGGGTCTTTCCTTTGTGAAAAGACATCATGTTAATAATAGCCAAAACTGGCATTTGCTTTATGGGATTGTTTTTGTTTGGTTTGGTTCTTCTGGGGGATAGTGGCTGGGAAGGCAGGTTCTTCTGACAATAGTGAGAAGTGATATTCCAGTTCCTTTTGTTTTGGAATAATAAGTAGTGAACATACAGGGATTTGATGGTACATTTTGAAGTTGATAATGGAGTTATTTTTTCATTTTGTGAACACATATGAATGTTCTGCTAGCATTTTCCAAGTTGACAAATACACACTAAGCCTTTTTCTTCTTTACTATGTTGTATTTAAACGTGTCCTAGGAATTGGTTGAATTTGTGAAATCAGAATGCCCGCAGTCATAAACTATGATGTCATAAGAGGGGATTTTAACTCTCATGTCAGAAGTGTTGACAATAATGCATTACTTCAGTTTGCTTTTAATCAAGCAGCTGGCAAACAAGTATTTTTTTTAATCATATGAACCAGCTTCTTTTCCTGCAGCCATTCCTGTATGTTTCCTGCTTCTACTCTCGTTACCACACTGTGAAGCAGCTGTGGGTGATTTATTTTGCCAAGTTCCTAAATTCTTCAAGTTTTCCTTTTATCTTCATGCAGCCTTGAACAAAGGGAAGAAAGTGTAAAATGTGTTGCAATCTTCCTTTTCATTTCAGGGTCTTTCTTGTTAATTTGTCAATACTAGCAGTTCTCAAGGCTGGCTCCATTGAGTGCACTTAAAATCCATACAGTGTGGTGAAATAACAATACTTAAAAACCTGAGGGGTATTTCACTTCCTTAGTATTCTTAGTGTCTCAGGATGATTTAAATTGGTTGCACAAGTGATGCCATAGATAGCCTTTGCAATTACAGATCCAATGACGTGAGATCTTTTGATTATTCCTTCAAAGAAACCATATACAGATAAGTGTAGTTGTTACCTCCCTCTTCAAAACGCTTTGAATTCATTCATTCAACTAAAAGACAGATTCTTATCTATGCAGAAAAATACTCGTTCTTTTCTAAAGATGTTTGTGCAGGAGTGTGATAGGGAAGAAAGTTTCTTGACCAAAACCAAAGTTGAATAAATCAGTTTGTCTAGATGAATCTGCTGTGGATACTGGGAAGAATAAGAGCCACGTAGTGACCAGTCTGCTTATCCTCCAGAGACTTGGAGGTTGACTTTGTTGTTCCTGCCGAGGCAGTAAATACTGCTCTTGGTTTCTGTTTCCTTTTGCTAGAATGTGCAAGAAGAACTAAACAAAAATAATGTGACACAATTTAGGTTTGCATAAATACACATTTTCCTGGTAATGTTACAAAGTATTGAGAGGAAAAACTGAGAAGGTGTAGTTGAATTGTTCTTACAGTTAACTTACAGTTAACTGTTACTAAAAGGGGAAGTTCTGTTTTGCAGCTCTGGTGTCCTATGCTTTGCCTTGTGCTGGCATTAGTAAGGTGGCTTTAGTGGGATCTTTAAAATGTATTATAAGGCAAAGGGAAAATCTGCCTTGTTGAGAATTGATCTGAGTTGTGTGAAAGACTTGGGCACATTTTTTTTTAACCATACTATATATAGTGCTTCAGATACTTGTGATGTATCTTTTAATAAGAATTTGCTTTAAAAGGGGCTGGGGAAATGTTAAGGGTACCTGGATGCTTAGCTGTTTACTTGCGTGTAATGTATAATTTCTGTGAACAACCTGTATAGAACAATTCTGGTAGATTTGTTCTTAAAATCAAGTTCCCTTTAAATGCCTGTAGCCATCTAATTAAATAAATGAACTACTGTAACCTCCTGTCAGTTTCTCTAAGTTACCTACTGTGGTAGCAATTTGTATATGCTCTGAACAGTGACTGAATTGTAGAAGGCAAAATACTAATTTAAGAAAATGTCATTGTGTGAATGTTCTCTTCGGTAGCTGCAGCCGGTATTGCGTATCATCAGAAAATGGAAAAACCTATCTGCAAATTAATCCGTGACAGTAATGTTAGGGGCACCAGCAATAATTATATTACAATTTGTACAAATCCAGAGATGAGACCAGAAAGTGGGGAGAGGAAGCAAGGCACAAAACCCAACATTCTGCATTAAAACATTTGCAGATTGGAATAGGTTTAACAGATGAGCTTGAATGTGGCAAATGGGTTAACACATATGTAGTAATTATAAGAAACTCGCTTGGACTTGTGTGCTTTGCTTCTGATTCCGGGGATCATATTCTTTAGATTGAGAGTTGGCTTACTCCAAGAGGTATTCACAGGGGTGGGAAGAAAATTAAGAGTAGTAGCTTAGATTAACTGTCGACAGAATTCCAGTCCTTCCAGTGCAGTTTGCTAAGGCAAAAACTCACAGCATGAATGAACAATTCTGCAGCAGTTCTTTGATGTAGAGGCAAATACTCGTCTCAATTTGTTGTCTTCTGAATGTGGCCAAATAGCTACAGGTTGAAATACATAATTTAAATGGTTTCATTAAATTTAAAACCATACGTACACCTAATAGATTTAATATAGATGTTAGTTATATTGTTGCGGGTTTTCAGCAACTTAGCTTTGTTTTTACCCACTAGAATTTTATTTCTGAAAACAGCCATAAAATATAGCTGTTCTGAACTTGGAAGTAGGTGGAAGCAGATGTAATATATCTTAAGCTTGGGTTATAAACGGAGAACTGCTCATCTGGTCATATACAACGCTTTCTGTCCTTTGAGTATTGCAAGGCCTGTCTTACCGTGGCTCACCACTTAAGAAAACAATTTTAGAACTAGCATAGCAAGGTAAAAATGGCAATTTAAAATAACGTTTTGATCAGTAATGTAGATTCTTCACAAGTCTTTTTTAAACTATTAAGTTTTCCTAATTTTATTGTTGGCATTTCAATGATTAATACAAGTGTACACACAAGTAAATCACAAATAGGGGCCAGACTACTGATTTAGTATTTGGACTCAAATATTGCAGGATAGACTGATCTTTTTTCCCCTTTTAAATTTCCAGTTTTAATAAAATGACTTTAAAAACCATGACATTTCAGTCGAAGTATAAAAGGTCTGATTACTGTAATACGTTAAAATCGAGAAGTTCCTAATTGCAACCAAATGGGAAACACTGTCAAGCCATGAGTTAGTGAAAGTCAGGGAATAACCAGATGGAATCAGAATTTGTTGGAAGTCTGTCAAGGTTTAAAGAATGGTAGTCTACTGCTGGTGCAAAGGACTTTCCCTCCCATTTAAGTTTATTCAGCTACTTCATTTTAATGGCTAGTATGTTAAAAATAATGAAATTGGAAGTTCAAAAACAGGGAAATGGATTCACTCATTTATTCATACCTTTCCAAAGTGTGAATAGGATCATGAGGTAAGAATACAACAGGTTCAAGACCATGCCCATTATGGTGAATAGAAGGTATCAGTTCAGTTTACTAAAAATGTGTGTTTGCAGCACAGAACATACCTTGGTCATGTGTGCTGCTTACAAACTTCTAGGGCAACTTTTGTTAAAGTCTTTTCTAATAGGATTGTTTCTAACTTGATCTTTACTTGGTCTTCACTATCTTTGTAGTAAGTAGTCATTTTTATGACATGATAGAGGTATGTGAAAAGAATCAGATATTGAGAAAAATATGCTAAGGTAAATAAATTGCCTGAGCAGGCATGTTGAGGTAGCGTATTCTTCAGTTTAGCAAAAACTACTGAAACAACTGAGACAATGACATGTGAATCCTTTAGAAAACACACACAGAATGAGAATAAAATCAGAGGCTTTTCTTGCAGATTAGAAGGAATAAGTAAAATCAATCTTTTTACTTTCAGTTGATTTTTTTTCTTTTTAAAGTTAAAAATCATCATGTATGTTAGAGGTTTGTTCTGTGTTTGGGAAATCAAACGTTTCTGTAGTCTACAGATAAACCAGAGTAAACTTTTTTGTTCATTTGCTGTGAATTTGCATTAGAATCAGTGAACTTCCAAATCTGATCCATCTTAAATACTACATTTCTTCTTTGAAAAGTAATGCTAACTACAAGTTAAATTGAGAGTGTTTGAAGACTTCTTGCCTTTCAGAGTAACAAGAATCTTTGTTATTTCTCAAAAAGTGCACAGAAAATGTATTATTTGCTTTAGTTAAATATAGAATTTTGAAAACCTTGTATTTCTTTTTCCCAGGCTGTTCGCTGCTATGAATCGCTAATTTTGAAAGCTGAAGGAAAGGTCGAGTCTGATTTCTTTTGTCAGTTAGGTCACTTCAACCTCTTATTGGAAGATTATCCAAAAGGTAAGGTTTTTTAGTACTTCTGATAAATGTCGTTGGGGGATTGTCGTTTGATGTAGGTGACACAATAGAATGAAAAACATTTGGATAACTCACAGTTTTCTTGTTTTATACTATATTTCAAATACTGTAAAAAAGAAACAAAGCTGATGTCTTCATGAAAACAGTTGTATTCTAACTTCTCATTCTCCTATTTTTTTTTTCCAATTAAAAGAAAACAAAATACCCAAACCAAAACACTACTGGTTCCAGTATGAATGTCAGATGTATTTAGTTTATAGAGTAGCACCACACTGCCTACGTCAGTCTTGTGATTCATTATTACAAAGAGTGGAATCCATGTCTCTGGAGGTTTCCTGTGGGAGGTGAGAGAGACAGGTGCATAGGACAAGAGTCTGTCTTAGTGCTTTCATGTATGTCCAATCTCAACAGGTAAGGTTAGGCTGAAAGTGTTAATTCAAAAGCAAATACAGGCACTTAAAATGTGTTTCAAATTATGTTTTAAATACTGAGTGGAAGAATGCATGTAGGGGTTTGGGGGGGGGAGTGTGTTTTGTTGGGGAGGGGTTAGGTCACTGTTCCATCTATCTTTGAAATTGCTTAAATGTTTCTTGCTATCATTGCAGCTAGTGATCATAGAACCTTTTATATACTTGTGCTTTGTTTGTTGTGGGTCAGTAAGCTGCTTTTTTGGAAGTGGTGTTGATTCACTGCTGTGTTGCTGACCAAGACATAGGGCTAGATCTTTGGCTTGTCCTGTTTCCACTTCATGTCACACTGAGTGTCAAGCTGCCTCCCTTCCAGTGATTGTGGGAGGCAGGGATGATCTTACTCTACCTAGCTAATTAGAACAGGTTGGAATATATAATTTTTTCAGGGGATGTCTGTTGTTACTGCTTTTTTAGTTTTAATATTAATTCTGTTCTGTTTGCCTCAATATAAGGAAACAAACAACACCCTTACCCCAAAAATGACTATTCCCACTTCACCTCTTTTTCCGAACACACAACATTACTGCTTTACAATTACCTTGGGATGTAGAAATAGGGAAATAAATTATAACTGGTAGTAATTCAAAAGCACTGCTTAGTGATTCAGGCTAGCTGTAGACCATAACAGTGTGTCTATGTGTCCACTTGTTCACTATGTCTAACATAGAACAATGCGAGTTAGGGTTCCTGGAAGCCTAGCTCACTTTCATTTTTTAGGTGACAAATGTTTAGGTTTGATATTTCTACAGAGGACTTTGCAGTTGGCTAAACTCAGTAAGTAAATTCAGAAGGCTTTGAGTGATCAAGTCATCTGTCTCTGAGTATGTGGGGAGCTTAGGGACCTTAGTACCCACAACGTGTTAGGAACCCACAACTTGTACCTACATCCTATCCAACAGATGTAATGTAACCATAGGTGTTTCCAATTCGAGAGACATGGCAAAATCTAAAGGAACATGACAATATGCTGGGTATAGCATTTCCTGAAGAATGATCTTACCCCACAATTTGATTTTACTTGATTTGATTTTTTTAAAAGAAAATTCAAACACCCCTCCACAGACGACTTACACTGTTGTTCCTGAATAGTCTGATACAACTTGGTATGATGTGAAGTATAGTATAGCTTATTGGATATGTTTTACATAGCAAAGACACTGCAGGATTGTGGGCTGTTAACTCTGCTGTTGAGTTGATAACAGTTAAGAGTGACAGGACTGGACATTGCTATGGATCAGAGCTGAGGTTCACTGACAAGGAGTCTGCTTTGTACTGTGTATATGGTTTTAAGAACAAACAAAGAAATACAAAAGATGTCTGAAAATGCCAGTTCTCCAGAACTGTAAAGAAGCATGAGCAGAACTGTGTAGAAAGAAATGTTTAGGCATTAAAAATCTGAATTAAAATACTTAGAATTTTCTTATTTGCCTGTTTAAAGTCACATCTCAATCATGAAAGAAGTCTCCAGAAATAGAAAAAACTTTGTTAGTAATGAAGCATAAAAAAAAAAGGTGTGTCTTTATTTTCAAAGATATGGCGTAGTAGTGGAAATAATACTGGAGGATTTTTAATTGATAGGAAAAAGGAGGTTGAGGGATTTTTTTAATTAAGTGGGGGACACATGTCCTTGTTCACAACAGTTGTTGAACTGTAGTACCAAAGACTGTAAAAGTATTACACAAAATGCAAAAAGGCATGTGTTCTGTAATGAATTACTGTTACTTGAAGGAAGTAGAATGCTGTTGCATTGCATTATGATTTTAAAGTAAAAATAAATGTTACTCATTCTGTAAATTCTGTTACTTTTAATTTTCATACATTCTAATGGCAATTATGGTTAAATTTTAAATGCTTGGGAACTGAAAAGTAAAGGGAGGTCTTAAATGCTTTGATCTCACTGATGTATATTTTATCCAGTTTTTTAAGTCCTGAAGTTCCAGAAGTGTAGAGTGCTGAAGCAGGATGATTTTCAGAACTATAAGTCTGTCTAGTCTGAAGTTAGTCTTGGACGAAGTTGTGGAGAAGTTGGATGTGTTTATTAAAGTGGATGTAATTAGTAAAATACCCAAGATATCAGCATGACTAATGTGGCACAACTTTTTTTTTCTTTGCCTATTATTTATTTAATCAAATATCTTTAATAAATACGCATACGTTTGTTATAATGTAGAAAGGTGTATCTTTCTTTATTAAAGGCAAAAGTGATAGTGGGGTTTTTTTTGTATATCTGAGGTTAGACTAGTGTATCAGAATGTTTTATTCCTAGCCTTTACAATATCCAAAGCTCCTCTGCAGCTAGTGCTTTTCCAAAAATGCAGTATATTTGAATTGTTAGATAAAGGGTTTTCTCTGCAGCCATAAAATTGAGCTGTTGTTAATTGCACTCTGCTACTGTTAGGAGAAGATCCTGGGCAAGGTATCAGCCTTTTTGTAGATTTTTAATGCTGTGAGACACTGACTTGTATTCAGACAATTATAACCAAGGCACACTGCTTAGCAGGTATGTTCAGCGTGGTTTCTGTGTCCAGCTTTTGTGGTCTTGATCATTACTGGTCAGAATTTGGCTTAATGATTTCCCAAAATGAGAATGTTTGCTCTTCCCAGTTAACACTATTTTTCTGCAGTAGCATTTTCTTAACTGTAGTCTGATGTCTTCCTCCCTTTTTTTTAAAGAGACAGCTATTCCCCAGCTGTTAAACTGTCAGAGGTTTCCAAACCTGTTGTTCCCTGGGCGTGTCTTTAGTGGCAGCCCCCATGTGCCTGTTGCTGCTCTCTGTGTTGTGCTGGCACAGCTGAATGTGCAGCTGTGTGGGGAACTGATCCAACTGAAAAATAACCCTACAGAAAAAAGTGATGCAATTGACCCAGAATGTGAAGCCTTAGGTTTTCCCAGAGGAGGTTGATGAGTTGTCATGGAGGCTTTTGGATGCTGGCAGCTTTGTGAATCCAGCTAGGACTCTATGGTATATACCTGTGAACTTTTTTAGCTACTGCATTCCTTGGGAGGGCCAGGATCTTACCAAAATTACTGTGCTGCTAGTCTTGGAGGAAACTGATGCTGTATCAGTAGTTGGGGACTTTTGTATTTTTTTTTTTTTCATGACTCTTGTTTCCATAAGAAGTACAGAGCATAGTCGTCTTTAAGGTTTAGTTTCCAGTTGAATGCTGTTAAGTGAGCTCATGGACTCTGACATCATCTGTGTTTCCCTTAGGGATCTTTATATCTATTTTGCAGAAGGGTCGTACATGTTGGCTGTATTTCAGCCAGTGACTTGGAGGACAGCTAACAGTTGCACAAGTGGAGACATACTTTTCTCATTTGCTGCCTTGAATTGCTGTTCTATAAGCAAAATTCCTGGAAGTAGAAGTAGATAATGCAATTAATGAATGATCTAGGAAAAACATGGGATTATTTTTATTGCTGTAGTCAAGTGATGATCATATTTTAATGTACTATAGCAGAACAGTTTCAGTAATACTTTGAGAGGGTGACTGCATTTTTCAAAGGCACTAATATAAAAATATTGTGAATAATTTATAATATAGTGTTAGTGTTTTAATAATTTTTAGGCTAAAATTTAAGACAAAACTGAAAAAAAAACAACACCGCAGAATGTTTATTGGGGTGCTCATTTATTAAGATACAGCCTAAAACCAAAATTTAAACACTTTTTGATTGTTCTTATGTAAAGGTGTTGGGTTGTGAGAACAAGTCACAGATTCAGCAGTGTACATGTGTTCCTTTGTACTCACAATTCCAGCTCTGTAGAGAACTTCTCTGTAGTGGTTAATGTCTTCAGTCTTTTAGGATTTTGACAGAAAGCACTGTCATTAGGAAGCATTTCAATGAACAGAGTAGTAGGAGTCATCTTATAAAATGTAATTGTTTGTAATTTTTTGTAATTGTTAATAACTGGCAGAAATTGGGTTGCTTCTATTTAGAGCTGTTTATTTAATCTTCAGGATGCTGTTCTTAAATTTTAAATTCAGGCTGTTTAAATGATTATGTGAACCTCCTATAGAAAGAAGTAAGAATGTTATTTTAGGCTTACATTACAATGTTCTGTGTGAATGGGGGAAGGGGGGCAGGGGTTAGGAACGGAAGATTTTTATTAAAGAATAGAGCTAGACCATGTTTTTTTGACTGGTAGTCTGAAAATTTTCATTTTGGGCTTTGTTCTAAACAAACATTAGTTGTTAAAAGTGATTTTGTGAAATATGCTCTTTGAAGGATTTTTTTAGGATCCTGTGATTCCATTATATTCCTTCACTGATATTCTTAATATTTTAAGGCCTGTTGTAGAGCTCATTATCTAAAGGATTTCTGTAACAGTGAAGTCCATCTCAAATCGTGTATTGTCTTACACATTCAGTACTTCCAAGTCTCCTCTGCAGTTCATAGTTTAACATGATCATGGAAAAGTGGACTTTTCACCACTTTGCTTCAGTATATTTCCAGATGAGTATATCTAGTTGTTAATAAAATTACTTAGAGGATCATTTGGTTATTTTTCTTTCTCTGTGTGTCTGCCTTAATTCTGTTTTAAAAGGAAACAAGCTTTAGGCTTCTTTGGTAATCTCTTTGGTACATTCAGCATGAATCTCTGGAGGAAATGGAGAACAACCTCTTAGCTGAGGCCTTGGACCAAAAGACCTGAGCTGCATTTTTGCTGCCCTGGCTTCCACAACATTTTTTTTCGGTCATTGACTCATCCTTGGAATTTACTCACCTTGTGATGTCTTTTAATTTTACAGCCCAGCAGTGTTCATCTTGCTAGGTTAAAACAGTTTTGTGGATAAAACCTGCACTATGTAATAAACTGTAACGTGCGTATGTCTTCTAGGTGTTTATTGAGCATTTATTTTTCCTGGAAGCATTGTCATGTTTAAAGCAATGTATGTACCCTTTCCTTGCTTCTCTTGTGCAGTTCTTCAGCTAATTTTCTTACTACTCATTTTCACATCAGATAAGCACTAAGAAATGTTAGTGCTTGTTTAAAAATTAACATAAAAAAAAATATTTTTGAGGAAAAAATGTATTGAATTACACTGAAGATAACAGAGCTTTTTGTTTAAAGTTCTGTTTTTCAGGGGTACATCATCAAATTAATGCTTGCTCTCAACTTCTTAGAGCTCAGCAATCCAAAAGTCTGTGGTAGTCACATTTAGCCTTGCAAGGTGCCACTAGATGGTGTCAGTATCTAGTTACTTTTTCCTTACTCACGCACTAAAATACTCAAACTGCTCCATGTTTGCATCACTTTCAAAGGCCTTTTAAATTTTCAGGTATCGTAAACTAGGTTTGTTAGAGCAGAACATAAAAGCCACCCTTCTGTGACTGTGTGATTTGTTATTAATTGCACTAAAAATGACAGGTACGTGGCTATCATTCAGTCTAAACATTTTGCTCCCCATTTTCACCTCATTGTTGGTAAGGTTATGTATTTTAGACTCTGGATACAAAGATTATTATATTACTGAAACAATTAGGTAGTTTATAAAGTTTTACTGTTTTCTTATGAAATTAGGTAGATTAAAAAAAAATAGGATATCGAAACGACATACATGGTAATTATGTAGAATCTATTTTGTATTCTCTCTGTGAAATCAAGCAATCTCAAACAGGGACAAGTAAGAAACCCAGTATCATCCCTGTCCTGATTCTGAAATGTCCTTGGACCATGGTCATAGTAAGTGCCCCCCACTCTTAGGGGGCAAACAATAAAGGCTGTCAGTGCTAAGGTAGATACTGCAAAATAAGTAGTTCTGGGTGGCTGTAAAAATCTGTAAGAAGAGGAAACCAGTAGATTGCGACTGTCTGAAGTCACTGAATGTCAGCTCTGCAGTCAGTGGTAGAGTCTTGCGCGACAGATTCTGAAGTGGGCCTGAGCTGAGGAGGTTGTTTACTGTCCAGGAGTTTCAATTCTTTGAGTGGAAAGATGGTGTTTTTCTTTTCAGAGTTATTTTAGTCTTCTCAAGCAGTATAGCTGATTGTGATTGCTCTAAAAAACTGCATGTACGTTTGGGGCATACAGAACCACCCCCTCTCCCACTCAGGGGAGGATGATAAATTCTGTGTCTGCCACTCAGTAAGTTATAGGGTTTTCAAGGGCCTGATAATAAGGATTACCTGTTAGACAAATAATGTAAATTGCTAGCTTTTGGAGAGACGTGTTAATAGGAAGAGTGTCAGCTGATACAATAAATAATGAAATACTGGGTAGAAGAATGGAGATAGGTAAGTATGATCACCTTTTTAATGAATTCTCGAGTCAGATGTCCAGTATGGTTTTAGATGTCTGGATGTGGTCTCTCAGCTTTTCTACTTTTTCTGTGGCTGACTAGGTCAGTTAATAGAGTTGAAAGTGAAGCAAGAAACATCCTACTGTTGAAACTCAGTCCTGTTATTCTGAGTCTGAAAATGAATGTTCTAGATGCTCAGGGGTATTTTGCATGCTGAAAAATAACTTTCTATATATTTGGCCTCCAAAAATTCCATAGGATTAAGAATTTCAGTGGTAAACTTTTAGATTGGGAAAGCTCAATAGTGAGTTTCTAATCAGAAGATTGTCTGTAGAATTCTGCTGTGCCTAAGTGTGATTTCAAAGCATTCATTTAATTATGTTTAAAAAAGGATACCTTAACTGAAACAGGGTAATTCACTTGCATCCATAAAAATGAGAGTTGACCCTGTGTTGAAAGAGGGGCAGCAGTTCATAGAATTTTTTTTTTTTTTTTACATCAAAAATTGTCTTGGCTTGGAATTACCAGTCTTGGATGAAAAATAAAGGTGCAAATGACATTGCAGCTTTAAGTTTTGGGGTTTTGTTTTTTGTTTGTTTGATTGTGTTTTTTTTAATACTATTAGTGTGATACATAACACAAGTTACTGTCTTTTCACTTTTTAATAAACCAGAGAATATACTCCCATAATTAGAATCATAGCACTGATGAAGCGTAGCCTGTGTTTCAGATAGGGACTTGTGTAAAATTTTTGTTGCTCAGCTGACTCACCCACTCTTCTTTTTTCTTCTTAATCCAGAATAAAGTTTTTAATTTAAGGAGTTTGCACTAATTTCTTCTAGTTATAAGGAAGAAGTTCCCTTGCTTGTAGTTCCATAATACAGGTTTTTTTTTAATGAGAGACTCTTATTTCTACACCACAGAACTCAGAATTAATGTCTGCTTACCAGTGACTTGCTCAGGGAGTAGAAGGTATGGTAGGGTTCAGATTTATAGTTCATGTTCTACTGTTCAACTGCTTTAAAACTAGTAGGTTTTTTCAGTTTTTCAAAAATCTTGCTATCATAATTTGATTTGTCCTCTTGTACGTGAGATTAATCTTAGGGATATGCTTGATTAGGGATGCTTCATGTGGTCTGTGGCAAAAAAAATGCTCCCTTGAATCCCTTTTTTCTGTTTTTCTGCCTGTTTCTTAAATCCTTTTCAGCTGACCTTGAGTGCTTGTGGAGCAAATGTTTAATCTAGATGTAAAGGGGCTGGAATAAACTTCCACAGGTAACTAATTGTAAGATGAGCTCTTGCTAAATGCTGAAATTGTGCATCAGTAATGGTTTCTAGTTGTCTAGCTTTCATGAGGAGGAAGAGGATATTTAGCTCCTGTGTAAGGGATCCCCCCATGATATGTTGTTACGCATTTTCAGCACAACACTTGAGAATTTTAGCATTTCATCTTCAAGAGGTTGAGTAGAAGCACAATACTGTTACACTAGAAAGGCTGGATCCCTAGAAGAGGTTGCCAAACCCAGGAGTAGGGTTGGGCACTTCAGGCACTTAAGAAGAGGACTGTAGTGTCATATTTGTTCCCCTGGAGGAGTAATGTGACCTTCCTTAGACGAAGGCTTCCTTAACATGTAAACATGAAATGTGCTTCAGCAGTCCCTGCTTTCTATGTACTTGTTTTTAATTGTAACATGAGCCTGGAACATTAAAGCAGTCACTTCAACTGCTACTTTGGGAAGGTGCTATACTTTATAGAAGAATGAAAGAGTTAGAAAAGAAAGTAACGTACAGAATTCAGCACTCAAAGGAAAACTGGTAGAATATCATTGAGCAAAGTCTCCTTTCTTTAATATAAAAACTTTTCCCTGTGGTAAATGGAGGTGCTAGGATTTCTCTGGACAAGTCTATTTACAAGCAGTGATGTTAGTGTAGGCAAGTTTCCTGTGTCTCCCAATCTTTCTTTTCCCTGGACACGGGGCTTTATTGGGTTGGAATGAGTGAATATGTTCAGATGTCTTCTCTCCCTTTTCTCAGTGCTGCTCACCCCAGTTCCATTGTCTCTGTTTGGCTAGGGAGCAGGGTTGCGCCTGCGCTCGCTAGCTAGAGTTAGGAGCAAGAAGAAAGTCTTGAGCTGTACACTTTTTTGTTGTACTTCCGTAAGGAATGTTTTGGTCACTGAATAGCAGTAAGGCTTCTTCCTCCCCTCTCTTTTTTTTTTCTTTCTTTGCTTTTTAGGTCTGTTGTTGATTCTCTGTGTGGGCTTTTTGTGTGGACTTTTTGGTTTTTTTGTTTGTTTTGGTTTTTTGTATTGTTCTTTTTTTTAAAAAAATTTCTCTTTGCTTTTGAACTGTTAATGTTTTATTAACTTCTTAGCAGTACCTTAACTGCTATGGGGAAACATGCATTTTATATGTTCATTGTTTAATGGATATGCTCATGTGGATACACCTATGTATTTCAGCAGCTGCATTGAAAATATTCTGCCTTTTATTTTCCTAGTATAAATCCTTAGCATTGTAGTTAATGTTCTTTCCTTTTTATTTTTCTCATATCCACTGTATAATTGACTGCAACAGTTACTTTTCTAAAAAATAATAGATCACAAGAAGTTCTCAGTTTCCTAAATCTTGCATAATATGGTGCTGTTGACTTAAGGATTTGAAATATGCTTTAACCTTTAGGTACTCCTTGAGTGAAAAAAAGAGTAAATTTCCCTTCATTTAAGTGTGGTGCATTACAAAACTGTTTCATAGCATGCATGTGTGTTTTCCAGTTTGGGAAAGCGAAGTAATTGCTACATTCAAAAGCTAATTACACTTTTCTGTTAAAAAAATCAGTAATGATACCTTGGAGACAGTGAATCTAAGAGGAGTATTTGGGGTAGGTTATTTTGTGTTAATGTGAACATCCTTTATAATATAATTACAGAAGGTAACTGAAATATGCTTAGACTTAACATCCTTAAACTTACGTTGTTAAACTGTTGTCATATCCTTCAGTTTGTACCAACTGTTTTGAGGAGGGTGGGGGGCAGGAGAGCAATTGTATTCTCAAGTTTTGAAAGACTTAGCCTGATTGACTAGATTTTTCAGTGATTTTATTCATCTAAGTTGCATGTAAACATTCCACGTATTGCATGTTGATAGTGTAAGGATGAGGAATGTACTAGTTTTTTTTTCTACTCTGGGCATCTAAATAAATCACAATTCAGAAACCAAAATTAGAAGCTGGCCTCAGAAGCAGTTCCAGTGGTGAGGTGCACCTTATGGGCATGATTCAGCATGGATCAGGCATTTAAAAATATAATGTTGTGTCTATAGACAGCTGAGTGCAAAGGTATATTCTTAAAAAGAGAAAACTCTGTGTGCCTTGCCATTATGTGTATGTTGTTCTTTCACTTTTGTTAAATGATGGAAATGAATATGCATGGCAGGCATTAAAGGGTCATAACATTTAGTGACATCCTTTTTGCATGGTACTTGCAGGAAATGAACCTGCACATAAAGTATTTACTGTCCTTACCATGTCAATCTGCTCAGTGTTTAGTGTTTCTAGTTTTTCAAAGCAGAGGTTGTCTTCTGTTGTTGTTTGGAAAATACATACTGTGTAGAAACCATTCTTAAGCAAACACTTGAAAAATCAAAATCATGGTGTTACTGCAGTGAATTGTATTTTAAAGTTCTTCAGTTTTGGATGGTGCAATATTCTAGTGAGTGCAATATTCCTGTAAGAGTATAATGCCTGTTTGCATTCTAGTGAGATGCGGCCTGTTAGCAGAAAGGCATGATGAATCAACCAGAATTTTCAGTTGGAAAGAGGGATGCAGGCATGGTGATTTGAGAAATTCTTTGCTAAGTAGAGCTAAAATTCTACTGAATAGAGCTGTTCTTAGCACTGTTTTCCAGGTTAGTCTTGGTATTAGATGTTGAATAAAATGTAAGCTTTTCTTTGCTTGCTGTTGTTTATCTAGTTACTGAATGAAAGGGCATGTGAAACTGATTTCTCTTTCTATGTCCCTCAATACCAGTTCTTCAGAAATTACAGGACGTAAGGGAGCGTGGTGAATGAGCTACATGATTAAATTTTTAAATCTTACAACAGCTTTGGCCAGGATAAAAATCCCCAAAATTCAAGTTATTTATATTGTTATATGTTTCCTTTAAAATGTTGCTTGATTTACATTTGTAAGATTAATAATAAATATACTTTTGGGTTGACATTTCATGAAACAAAATTATAATCTTAAGGAATACATTACCCACAACAGTGTACTTATTAGAGCAGTGTTACTTTTATTAAACCATTTATCATTCTAATGTTGTATATTCTGACTCTTACAGTTTTCTATTTTTTTCTTCAAGGAAAATGCAACAAAACAAATTTAACATTAATTTTTCTTTTCCTACAGCATTATCTGCATACCAGAGGTACTACAGTTTACAATCTGACTACTGGAAGGTCTGTATATGCTGTTTGTTGTTGTTTTTTTTAAATGTATTGTCGTAAATTATCGAATTTCTAAAATAGATTAATTTCAATGTAAGTTTGGAGAATCTATCTACAGTTACTTTTTGGCATATTAATTGGGTCTTAATGGGATTGTTCATCTATATGTACACTTTATTATAAATCTAAGTGGAAATAAATCTTCCCAACATTTATTGAAATGGCAGATTAATTAACCTGCTACATTTTAGAATTTTTACTACTACCCTTCAGTTCTTCTTATGTAAGCATAGATGGATACATGTGAGTATTGAGAGAATCAACCACTTGAAATCTACCATGCAGGCATTGGACTTGGACTTTAAAAGGTGTTCTCAGGTTGCTTTTAATTTCCAAAGATGCAAAATTTTTCAAGTCCCTTTCAGTATTTTAGATAACATTCTTACGGAAGAATATCTTATCTATAAGTCCATGTAGAGGTATCATGACTTCAAATGAATAAAATATAAAAATTTCTCATAGTAATAATGTCAAAAGTAGTTTGCATTATTATATTGTTGTATGAAATAATTAGAAGCTCATGATTGAGACAGAGGTGCAGGAAAGGACATAACAGTAGGTATTTGTGTGGTCTTAAGAAGCTGTTTTCCTTAAAAGTGTGTATAAGTCCATATTTCAAACAGGGAGGGCTCACTCTGGAAAGACATCAACACCATATATATATATATATCAGCATTAGAGAAACAACATTTTCTGTGTTTGCATTTTACAGGAACTGTAAGAGTGTTCTGAAAAATCCTGTGACAAGGTCTCCTATTTGGGGGATGGTGGAAGGGAATGAAGGCAGAGTAAATAAAGGGTAGATGAGTGAACTGAAATAAATGTTTTCTGGCATGTGGAAGGACTGGTCCGATCGATGAGTCTTAAGAAAATTTTTCATATTGTCTTGTAAAGGCTCTACTCCAGTAGAAGTTGTATGAGTGCCATTTTTGTACCAACCCAATTTGGAGTTCATGAAGTTTTTTTCAGAAATAACCTCTGTAGTTTAAAAATGACAACCGTAAAAACATTCACCTGTACTTTCTACTTACATGCTCTGGGAGAGTTAGTTTAAAGATTGCTGTAAATGGATGTTGAAATTGAACAATTAATTAAAAATGTTTTCTAATAGTTTCTGTTTGTAGTCTTCCCATTTGAGAATAGTTTGTGACTTGAATTATTTTTTCTGGCTTTTTTCCTAATGTTTCATTATTTGAAAGTGATAGTTGATTAGCAAATTACGTTCCCTGGATTTTCAGAGAGTTCGGGATGAAGTGGTTACAGGTGTTTCCATAGGTGTAGACTGTTTCAGCATGGATCAGAGTATTACCTGCAATTGAAATAAATGCAAGATCCAATTGTGTTGCAGTTCCATTTCAAGAGCATGGATGGCAGTAAAATGTGTGATCTGTGCTTGACTTAGTGAAAGCAATTTCTGTTTGTATGGAGTGTACTGGTATTCTATATTAAGAAGAAATTCTTTACTGTGAGGGTGGTGAGACACTGGAACAGGTTGCCCACGTAGATTGTGCATGCCCCCTCCCTGTTCAAGGCCAGGTTGGATGGGGCCCTGAGCAACCTGATCTAGTGGGAGGTTTCCCTGCCCATGGCAGGGGGTTGGGACTAGGTGATCTTTAAGGTCACTTCCAACCCAAACCAATCTGGGACTCTATGATCTCAAGAGTTTTAACATGCAAAGATTATTTCAAACTGTTCCAGGTGCAAGCGTGAGAGCACTGTTTGGAGCTGACAACAGAGCGTTTTTACTTCTACAAAGAAACACCAAAACCCAGTAATTTTTCTTCACGTTGGTTCACCTGGAAAGGATACTGTGCTACTTGGTCTCAGCTACGAGCTTCCTTCCAAATGTGTAGTTTAAAGTGGTTTTTTTTCCATAATAGTATTGGAGATGCTCTTAATTTTTTAATTTTTGTATGCATGAAGAAAAGCCTGAAAGAGTCCGAAACAATTTTTTTTTTTTTTAGTTAAAAACCTTTTTACTGAAATTGATAAAATGGCAGTTGAATCATATTTCATCTTATTAATGGATGATGAAGCGAGTTTGGAGTTGGCAGTGGGAAGCAGCCTGGGTTGGGTCTAGAGAAAGGTATTTTTCCTCACTTCCCTCGATTGAGAGGATTTTTTGTTTTTTTGTTATCCTTAATGCCTTGTGTCTCTAAGAAACAATTTAGTCAAGAATAGTAAGTTGATGGTGTATTTTTGGTCACCCTTTTGTGATGTTTTGTTCTAGTTAACTTTTTTCCAGAGAGATACAAATGACTGAAAAAAAAAAACAAACAACCCAGTCACATTTCCTTGCTTTACTGTTATGGTTCCTTTTAAGAATCTTTTTTTTTTTTTCTTCTTTCTAGTTCTTACAGGGTTAGATGTCATCAATGAAGTTGTTGGAATTTGTGATGGTAAAGAAAGGAAGAGAGAGAGGGTGTGAAGAAAGGGTGATAGTTATGAGCTGTGAGGAGAGCTGTGCAAGAGTACTGAGAAATTGATGGAGAGTGCTGAATCACATGAAATTATTATATAAGACAGGTTTGAAAGCAGGCAGAAACAGTCTTATAAACTTAGGCAGCACATCTGAAATTACTTACTGTGGTATAGTGCAATTTTCTATGGTTGAAATAAGTGTCCTGTATCATCTTTGTTTTATGAATAGGAAACTTCTAGAAGGACTGTGAGAGATTTTTAGGTTGCTTTGGATATAGTTTGGCCTCCTTATATAGTATTTAATCTCTAGTTTTTTTACTCGACTTTGGGTTTTCACTGTTGCATGGGGTTGGTAATTGAGTTTTATTTTCATGCATTGTTTATTACATTATATTAATTTTACTATTCAATTTATTTTCTTTCATGAAAAAAGCGTATTTTTTTTTCCATAGATTTTTCTGGTGGTTTGAATTCCGTACTGGTTTATTTTCTGTTAGAAATTGGTTCGTGGTTAGTTTGTTGGTAATGCAGTAACCATTTTGTTAATTCTATGTAACAAAAACAGAAGGAAAGAACACTTTAGAAAATATATTCTGAATATATGTTACAGTGACAGAAGTGAAGGTGAGAGAGAGGTTAGGAAGATGATGTATTTTGCCATTTACCAGATCAATACTTCCCCCATTCTGATGAGATACTTCCTTTCAAAGTAATACCTGTACAGATAGTTGTGAAGGAGCTGGTTTGCGTTACGCTGCATGTTCCTAAATAGACTCCTTTTTTGAAGTAATGTCTTTCAGCACCCACAGATAACATTTTTATGTTTTTGTCCTGCAGAATTATAGTTTGTGCATTTTTTGTTCTATGTAGGTACTGTGGTACCCTGACTATGCATTTGAAAAGAATTATATTTTACTTGAAATCTTATCAAGTAAATACCTCAACTTGGATAAAAGCTGAGATAAGAGTTCTTGCATTCAAGTAGTTTTCTCAATGTTACTTCTTCTTATGTGGCTATGCTAAAATGAATCTCCCTTCTGTGCAAAATGCTTAATTTTGATTTCTTTTTAAAACTCCCCTGTGTCAATGTACTGGGGGAGGTGAGGAGGACTGTGGGAGATGAAGAGAGAGGAAGGGCAGTTCAGGAGAGGGAGGCAACAACTAGAAATGCAGTTCGTAGATTTTCGTGCTACCGAGAAAATAAAGGTATCAAGTGTAAGTGCCTGCCATGGTTATCAGGTTTGACATGTTCTGAGGAGGGAGGATTAGAAGCTCAGCATGGAGTAAGATGTTAGTCATTTTAACTAAACATGATGGCAGATATCTGGCACCTGGAAAAAGTTATTTTAATAATCTCATGTGGTTGGATTATAATGCAGTTCATCACACTGAACTCTTTTATAATGTCTGGGTTCGGGTAGGGCTGTCCTAACAGAAATTTCACTACATGAGTGAATTGAATGTAAGTGTAGAACATCTGGTTCCATTTCACTGACATGGTTGCCCAGGGCTGGGGAGACCTTAGAAACCTTCCTCCACAGATGTGGGGCTGCAAGAGGTTTCAGTGCCCACTAGAATAATTCCTGGTAGGGTTTCATAGAAGAGCCTGGTTGTCCTATGCTTTGATTACATCTCCTTTGCTTTGGAATGACACTGCTACTGCAGCCATTGTGTGGTTTGATAATCTTGATTAAAGTATATTTGTGGTCTTTTGCAGGTAAGCGAGTATTCACATGCTGTCAGTTAGAAATCGTGTGCCTGTAGTTGTTGCGACACAGAATTTGAATAAATAAAACTTTTTGGTATTGGGGTATTAGGTAGCAGCAAGCTCCCATGTGCTGAATCTCTGCAATGTTTCCATGAACAGTCTATTACTGACATCTCTGTGGTTGGGGAATGAATATGTAGCTTTCTAGACTGTAGTCTAGACTTTATTCTAGGAGCTTTCTAGTTTTTAGTCAAATCCAGAGGATTGCAAACAAGTTATGAGGAGCATGAGAACAGCACTGGCATTGAACGTTACTCTACCTGCCTTCGTCAAAAGTATCGTGTCTGTCTTCAAAGATTTTTATAAACAACTGTTTCATCAGAGTAGCAGGGGGTACACAGATACTTAAACTTTTCTGTGTGTATGTAAGTCAGAGGATTGCACAGTATTTTAGAAATGCACCTAAGTGAACCTTAAAATTATGGAAGTTACTGTGAAAATTACTCCTGTATCAAGGAAGACTATTTTCTATGGACTAGGATGCTAGAACTTAGGTTGAGAATGCCTTACAAAAAAAAGAAACCTCAGTTTATTCAGTCATACTCAACTATAGTGTCTCTTTATAGAGAAGTGCGTGGAGTAGATCAACTAGAAAATCTGATTGTTCCTTGAAATGTTTGAGCAGCACTTAATTAGTGAGTTATATCCTCAAACATGAATTGAGACTTAGACTTCTTGTCAGGTGTTGACTTTGTTTGGAAAGTTGCCTAGCAGAAAAGTAAATTTGTCAGGTAGTCTTTATCCTTGTTATGAAAATGATCCTAATCACCTGTCTTTTTAATAGATATTCTATTTATGTGGTCAGGGTTCTAAAGAAGTTTAGTAAACTCCAAGGAGGATTTTCAAAAATCCACTTCTGTGTTCCAATGGATTTTAAGAATTTGCGTACGAGTGTGGTACAAACTGAATTTACAGTTGCAAGGCTGTAGTGTAGAAGACTGAAAGGCCTAGTTTAAAAAAGAATTAAATTGAAGGGGGGAAAATAAATCATACAGTTGTTTTGCAGTAAGGCAAGGTATCTGTCTAGTTCTGGAAAAGAGCTACTCAGAACTACTGTCTTAAAGTTTACCTTGGACCTTCTTCTTATTGGCCTCTTAAGTGCTTCTTAGAAATTTAATTTTAGCTAAATGTTTGCAAATAACAGAATTTCCTTCTACCTTTCCCAGATAGTCTTTATAAAACTGAAGAGAATCTAAAACCATGTAGAGGTAATAAGAAAAAAACAAACAACCCTACAAAAAAAACCAACCCAAACCCTTTCTCTTTAGAAGCCCAAGAAAATGCAACTGTTTGTGTGTGCTAGTCATGGAAGAAGAATGTGATCTTAGTCTGTGCTGAGTTGTTGGTTTGTTACAGAAGGCGAGTTTGTCATGTTCCTTGCTACATAGACCTAAAGTGTGGTTCAGTCCCAGGTATTCTTTTACAATACTTTTTTATAATTCAACCTTTATAGAAATGTTACCATTAGTATTCTTAACCTTATGACTAAACCACTTTTAATTAGTAATAAGGGTTTTTTCCTAAAAAACTTAAATAACAAAAGACCATGAGCGTTTGACTTGAAATGTGACCTGTTGCTCGTTTTAATGTTTTTATGCAGCTTCTTTTAATCTCTCTAACTTTTCCATTTTGGTAGGCCAAATGTCTTTTGATATGTTTTCTTAATGCTATAAAATGGGAAAACAATTTTAAAATGTTAATGATTTAATTTTGTATGCTTTGCTGTCTCTTTTTCTCTAGACTGTAAGTCTATTTTCCCCTTTTAAAATAGTTGGACAAAAAGCAATTACTAGACATACTGATAACAGCAAATAAGAGAACATTTTACACCTTAGAGGATCTGTTATAAGACAGCAATTTTCCACTTCATTGACTCACAACTGCTTTATTTTCTGCAGTAACCTCAAAATACCAAGCGGTGTTTTCAGATGGAATTCATCAAAACTTCCATTATTTTTTTTTAATTGGAAATAAATGCTTAGTTAAATTGAAAAAGTACAGTAGTATAGGATCAGTAGAAATAGCTGAAGCAGACACCTTCCAGAAACGAAAGTTGGAGAAGGCAGTTTGGTGACTTGTGAATGCTGCTTTTATATTCAAGCCCTTAATTTTTTGGAACTTTTTTTCTTTAAGAGAGTGGATATCCCATATAATAATACAGATATCCCCACAGGAGTCCTCTGAGATCAAAATTTTAAAATGACACAAAAAGTATTTAATAGAAATTATTGCCACATAACAACACAAGGCATGTACAGGAAAAGCAGAAAGACAAAGACAGTCTCTTTGATCAGTGAAGATTTAATCGGAGAAGCATTTAGGAGAAGACTTGATAAGGAAAGCATATTTCAAAAATCATCAGTGATTGTGAAATTTGCTGAGGTTAAGGGCATTACAGAAGCAGTTGGGAAATACGGTACGTGTCGTTAGGATGGATAAGGTGAAAACTTACAATTTAGAATGTATTTGCAAAATAAAATAAGAATGGAATAAATAGAAAATTCAGAGAAAATGGAGAATCGGAAACTGAAAAATAAACCAGAAATTGAATAAAGGTTCAGCAGCTCTGAAAGGCATTAAAAAGGGAGGTATTATTAATACCTTCTGTATGCCTTCTACTTCTGTCTGAAAATGTAATGGTCATCAGTGCAGTACGTGTGATTCTGTATCGCTCCTCACTTCTGACTAAAACAACTGTTCTTAGTTTGCAGTCCTTTCACTAGAAGGATTTTGACAAAGGCATTCTGGTCATGTTCTGAGAAGGCACGAAACATAACTGTTTCAAGACCTGATGTAGACTAAGAGGGAGAGAAAAGCATGATATTATTGTATGTTATGGAACAGCAAATACAAAATAGAGATAAGGTTGACAGGAGTGTCCTAATTTTTTAATACTGAAGACAGTAGGTCATCGTAATGGAGATAAAAAGCATTGTTATGGGATTTAATGGGATTAGCATTTCAGGAGACTGTGTTGTGGAAAGCCATCTGGAGATAAAGTCTGACTCTGATACACCATGTTAGTATAGGATGACAAGGTTTTATGTCTGGAAAAAGAAAAGGGGAGGGAGAAAGCTGAGGAGAGAAAAAACTTAAGACCAAGTGAAACTGAACAAATAATATGAGGAAGAGAAAATTGTGGCTGTTTGAAGAATCACAAGGAGTGAGGGAAGGAAAATTGTAGCCCTGCTGAGAATTTGAATGTAAAGAAAATGAGAGAAATTAAAACATACTTCAGGGCTAGAGCATATGGGGAGAAGGGAGGAAGGTATATATACAGTAATAAAGGAATGGATAGTGGGAGGTCTGAAATTAAACTTTTGCCAACTTCGTCCCCAACGACAACCTTTGTGTCATAAATTCATGGGGCATGGTGGGAGAGATTTAAAAAAAATCCACAAAAACACAACAAAAAACCCAAGAAACAAAAAAAACAACAACAAAACAACTTTAAAAAAAACAAACAAGGAAGTTGGTAACCATTAAGGTGAGCAGCACAGTATCACTCTCTGTCAAAGGACCAGGATGTCTTCTGTTTTGAGGAAGGCAGAAGGTAGAAAGTGAAGCAGTCTGAGGTTCATGTGGGGAGCTAGCTAAGTAGATAATAAAATTTCGGTGTGTTTAGAGTGGAGAAAATTACAGTAATGGGGCTTCAGCTGATGAAAAATTAACTTTTGTCCTGAGAGTCCAGAGAGACTGGAGGGTCCACAGCAAGGGGAGGAGTGAGTTAAGATGACAGAAACTCGTCTCGTATTAGTTAAACAATGAAGACTTTTAATGTTTGCTGCTGTTACTACAGCTGGTGGTAACAATTTTCTGACACAAAAGAAAGGTTTTACAGGAAATCAGAATAAAGGGTCTAGCAATTGTGCAAAGTATTTTACTGAACTGCTGCTGAAAAATACCTGAGGACATATTTTCCATGATGTTTAATTTTTGGGGGTGCAGTGGGTAAGAGGAAGTAATTCTATTGGTGAGAATTTGTCACTTTGATCCTATGTCACTATGATCCTACTGGCAAAAGAAAAGTGTGACATGGGGAAAATGGATACAACAGCATCATCAAAGATAATTTTAAAGAAAAATTAGTAAAAAAAAACTACAACAAAGCCCATAGCTAGCAGTATCTGTTCCTGCAAAGATTAATACATTTAGATTATGAACTTGTCCCTTCAGTGTGTCAAGATAGATAGAAATTGCATGTGAGAAGATATGTGAGAAGCTAGAGAAGTTGTTAAAAGAACAAGACGTAAGAGAAATTTGGAGTATGAAGATTGCTAAATTAATCTCTCTTTTTTATCAAAATACTTGGTGACTTTGCTAACACTGTAAATTAGGTTATTTCAGCATCCCATAGGTGTGATCAGTTAGCGTGATCACTCAGGGATGTTAAAAAAATCTGGGTTTTTATGTGCAAACCACGTTTATTATTATAATGTGTATTCTTTCAGAATATTTCAGAGAAAATTATTAATAATTAGACTCTGGAATGCTGGAAAGGTAATGATAGTTTTGTTACCAGTAACAGTTGGTCATCTATAAAATACAGTTATTAATTTCCTGTATTTTTTCTGTATTTGGGTTTCAGACAAAGATCTTTTAATACTGGATGCTAAGAATAAATGCTGTTTCTTCTAAATCAATAAAGCAGACAAACTGAAAGAAGTATACATTTTTTTCCTAAAATGTATTTTTGAATGAATGCCACCTAGAAAGACTAAGGAGAAAATGTGTTGTATTTTATGCTAATAATTAGAATAAAGCACAACTGATCCCTAGATAGAAAAGAGGATACATTCATTTATCCAGGTATTTCTTAAAGGGTAATAAATCTTACAGTTTCGGATTTTGTGTATTCTGTGAGGTGTGTATCTAAAATTCTTTCCCACTGTTGACTAAAACAGAATTCTTAGTTAGCCTCATGATAGAGAAAGAAGCAGATACTGTTTTTTCCTATAGTTAATGCAGACAAATAATACAGCATGTCCAATTTTGTGTAGAGTAAAATTGTACAAGGTTCTAATAATTAACTCTTATTAGATAATTTATCTAATGAAATCATGACAGGAGGCCATAATCTCTATTCTTGAATTAACAGTAGGTGTAAAATCTTAGGAAGAATGAGTGACCAGTTAACTAACACATTTTGACGTGTTGCTTTTGGCCTCCAGATAAATTTGATAAATTGCCTCTTTTTTATGTCTCTTTCTATTAACTGTCATCACACGAAACAAAGGAATCCCCCTCTGTACATATGAAACCATTTACGTGTTTGGGTCACAACAAGCATTAGGTATTTTTAGAGGGCATGTATGTTGCTATTTGATTAGAAATATTTTGCATTTGCGCTTAATTAGTGTATTCTCATTCATTAATGGATTGAGAGCAACCCTGAGAAGGACTTGGGGGTGTTGGCTGATAAGAAGCTCAACATGAGTCAGCAATGTGTGCTTGTAGCTCAGAAAGCCAACCGTATCCTGGGCTGCATCAAAAGAAGCATGGCCAGCAGGTCAAGGGAGGTGGCTCTGCCTCTGCTCTCGTGAGACCTCACCTGGAGTACTGTGCCCAGCTCTTGAGACCCAAACACAAGATGGACATGGAACTGTTAGAGCAGGTCCAGAGGAAGGCCATGAATATGGTCAGAGGGCTGAAGCACGTCTCCTGTGAAGACAGGCTGAAAGAGTTGGGGTTGTTCAGTCTGGAGAAGAGAAGGATCCAAGCAGACCTTATAGCGGCCTTCCAGTACCTGAAGGGGCCTACAGAAAAGCTGGGGAGGGACTTTTTATCAGGGCATGTGGTGATAGAATGAGGGGGAATGGCTTCAAACTGGAAGAGTGGAGATCTGGGTTAGATACTAGGAGGAAATTGTTTCCTGTGAGGGTGGTGAGACACTGGAACAGGTTGCCCAGGGAGGTTGTGGGTGCCCCCCTGCCTGGCAGTGTTCAAGGCCAGGTTGGATGGGACTTTGAGCACTCTGGTCTAGTGGGAGGTGTCCCTTGCCCATGGTAGAGGGGTTGGAAGTAGATGATGTTTAAGGTCCCTTCCAACCCAAACCATTTTATGAATCTATGATTAAGCCTCTCATCCTTTTTAATAAATGAATTTATAAGAATTCAAAACTGACAAATCTGTGATATACTCAGAATGTTAATTGTAGAAAAGGAAAGAATGTGTTTTGGGGAGAAGCTTTGCTTGAGTCAGGAGAAGAAGACGACAAGGAAATCTTGGAGGAAACACTCGCCCCTCACCCTAGTCATGCTATCTGTTTCCAAACAATATAGTATTTTCTAATGGTGATGCTTCACCTTGGAAATTTGGCAGGAATGCTCTTCTTGTCCCCCTGGATGTATGATAGTTACCTAGAAGTCCAAATACTTTGGGTGGAAATCGCAAAAGTATCATCAGGATTGATGGAAAAGTCTCTTCAGAAAAGCTTTTTATGCGTGTTGAATTCACCTATTGCAGAAGTTTGCTTTGTGTAGAAGAAAAAGCTGTCATCCTTCATCTAGTAGTACTTCAGCATGCTTCCTTTCTTCAATCCCTGTGACAAGAATGTAGGATGCTAAAATATGAGACATGCTGAAGTGTAGCAGTGGAGAAATTAATCAATTCGGATTGTCCAGAGAAGCGCATTTAGTTGAGTAGAACAGCTCTGATGTGAGCAAAGTACACATCTTCAGTAGTTAAAAATATTGATAATATTGAATGACCAAATGTTTATTTTTCTAAATATAACCAGCTATATTGACAATGTATGTGATGCTTGCTTTTTCAAAAGTATTCTATTGTTTGCAGAAACCACAGTAGTGGTACAGTTACTTCATACTTAATATCATTGCTCTTTTGTTGCATTTAAAAGGTTAAAATGAAACACCATCCTATTTTTGTTATTTTTAGTTTGGAAATTCCTGTTTGATTATAAGCTATAAGTAGTTCCTATAGCTCATTAATGGGTGGCATTTCTTTTCTTCACTAATTATTCTTTTACATGTTAAGATTATTTTTAAAAATGTTAAATGTTTGCTTAGTTTTAGAAAAAAATAATGGCTTTCTTTTGCAAATTTCAAGTTTTTGAATTTGCTTGCTCCAGAACTGACATTTCTATTCTAGTTTTTTAAATACTTTTTCAAGGGTATCCTAATTTAAGTATTGTGTTGCATCATTTCCTCCTTTTCTCAGGGACACAGATTCAGTCTTTTCCATGTGGGTGGGGGTGCAGTCATTGAAGTGCAAGGGGTTTTCTAGTACAAATAGGTGGAGAACATGGCAGGTGGGCAGATGGGGAGACATAGAGCTTGGGGTCTCTTTCTTAAAGAGCCTGTGAGTTGCTTGTATGAGGCTAACAAGCTCATGCTTTGAAGAAAAGACAAATAATTTAAAATGTTTTTAGAGTAGTGTTTGAGCCTGACTGTGCTCCACTCTGTGAACCACCCTTACAAGGATGACTATTTAGAGGAGAAATAAAAATCAGTTCTGTTTCTCATGTTTACAAGCATGAAGGTTTAGCAAGAAGTAATCTCTTTTGTCTGCTTGCCTTCATGGAGTGCATCAAGTGAGATCGGTGCTGAAACTACCAACTGTTCCTTGAAGGGAAGGCCAGGTGCTAAAAAAATGCTGGAGATTCAAATGCTAAAGCATGCTAACAACAAACAAAACCTTTGAGTTTAGATACTTTCAAGCGCGAGTATTTCTAAATGTATACTTCGAAGGTCTGCAGCTACCTAGAAAACCTGAAACTAAAAATTTGTTCCAATGCAGCTTGCAAGTTTATAGTAAGTAGATATGGATTTACCAACACTCAACCTGGAAAATACTAGCTTTTCACCCCTCTAAGCTGTCATATTAAAATTATTTGGCACTAATTCCTAAGCCACTGTGCAGTATAACTTTTTTTTTTTACAAATTATCCTTCCCAGATTCTGAGGGATAACTCAGAACTCGTAACTTCTATTCCTCATGCTGTCTCGTTTTTCTCATCTCATTTGCCGGAGGAATGGGTCTGATGAGAGATCCAATGTCTCAGATATGAGAGAAATAAGCTAGGGATCTTTCACCCTGTTTTCTTCTTTCCCAGCCTAGTCTTTGTTCCGCAAGGCCAAAAAGTTTCTCAATTAAATTTTATCTGGTATAACCAGCCAAAATAGCTACATTTATTTTTCCTGATTTCCTCGTTCATTGTTTCTTTCTGGATTACATTTTTGCTTAGTGTTTTTCTTATTGCAGGCATTGTTATAGACTCTTCTTTCTGAATTCTCAGGGTCATCATAAAAACAGCAATGCAACTCTATTACCAGGCATCATAATTACACTGATGCTGTCTAACATGTTTTCTAAAAGCATTTCAGGTATTGTTTTTCTCTCCTCCCAAAGAGAATTGGGATCCATTTCATGTGTTTGTGTCAAACTCTTGATTCTTGGGATCAGACTTAGATCCATTCCCAGCTATCTTAATGATGTAATCTGAACTTTGTGAACTTCTTCTGAGAACAAGTAAACTGAAAAATCTGATTCCAATCCTGGTAAACACCATAGAAGTGGAGATGGATCAAACGAGATCCAGTAAAGGGCAACTGGGGGGAGGGGAAAAAAGAAAGGAGGAATTCAGTCATACGTGCAGTTAGCTGGAACTTTGTTTTCAGAAAGGAAAGAAGAATATAAACTGGTTATCATTCCAAATAAGTATTTTCATTACACATAAGAAATGAAAACCCGCGGTGGTGACAGAGAAGGGGGAATTGCTTCAAACAAGGCTGATGCTGATAGTGGTATTTTCTGTGTTCTGTTCTGCTGTCAAGTGCTGCAGGAAATTCATACTTGCTGCATTTTCCAAAAGTTGCCGTATCACTGGTTGTATAGAAAGTTGCATCAGTTTTGCTGAATGGTGTAGACTCAAAATGTTTTGGTGGTTTCAGAAAGCAGCTGGACAAATTCAGGGAAGAAAAAAGTCCATTAACAGCAATTAAATATGAAGACATGTTGTCTGGCCTTGGAAACCTCTGAACCACAAATTGCTGGAGGTTAGGAGGGTATTCTTGGGAGGGGAAGGCTTAAAATAATGATAAGGAAGTGAAAGAAGTTACTTTTAGCAGTAACTTCAACAGCAACATTTTAAAAGTTAAATGTTACTACTGATTGTACCATAGCCTGACCCTTCCCTCCAGGAGCATCTACTTAAGGGTGATGTTTCCATTTAGTGCTATAGTCTTTACCTTCTGGAGAGGAAGGATGATTTTTGATGAAATGTAATCATTGGATGCTGACTAGAGCAGAATTGCTCGGTGGAGCTATACAAGAATTTCAGTACACTTTATCCTGTTCTTGCTCTCTGAAATCCATAAAAATATAATAACATAAATGAAATCATCCATCTAGTTCATAGTGGAGCATTATACCCCTGCCTCAGTTTTGTTTCTGATTTCAAAATCTAGGCAAACAGAGCCCTCTATCTGTCCAAAACTTGTAAATAAGTTCTGAAGAAAAGCTTGTCTTGAAGCTGCTTCCACTTCACTCTGACAATATGGCTTTCAGAGGAATGTCTGCTGTTTTCTTTCCTAAACCTTCTTCCCTGTGCACTGAGGTCAAACAAATTATTTTGGAGTCTCTCCTTGATCATGGTGGCTGTAACACTGCCATCTTTTTTTTATAGAAAGAGAATATGTAGGTATTCCTGGCTGGTGAATTTTTTCAACCTGGGCTTCGAATAAAGAGAAAACTGAAGCAAATGTCACTTCTGAGTTCAAGACAAACCCAGATGAGTGATGCCACATGAGGGCAACTATTCTCGAACTGCGAATGAGTATTAAGTGCTGCCTTGGAAAAATAATACAAAATAAAAATGTCTCTAAAGGAACACAGTTGGTATTTTGGATTTTTTTTAATCCTACTGTTCAGTGGTTTTGGTAATGTTTTTTATGTATACACGTAACTCCAAATTCATGTTGCATCTTTCCATATTCCGTGTTAATTAACCTCTCTAGACCTCGATATTCACCTTTTCCTGGGCTTTGAGTTCTAGTTGTATATTCTTAGTCTTGCAGCCTGTACATACAAACTGGAAGATGTGTGTGTCTTGAGATACTTCAATGATTCAAGTTCAGGGAGCAAATACCAGGAGTAGGACTTTGTTTTGTGATTTGGCTGGAATACAGTGAATCGCTGAGGTATTGGCGCACTGTCTTGAAGCACTGCTCCTTTCCATGGTAACTTATCTGTTCTGGCTGGGAAAAGAAAGTGGTCAACAGTTTTTTGTAATTACTGGGAAGAATATGATTTTCCACATCAACAAAGGATTATTTTGTTGTAAGTGGAACAAAGTTTCCTGTCTCTGTGCTGTGTCAGTCACATATGAGATGAACAGCAATTCGTTGGTCTGGGCTATCAAACAGATCTAAATCCAGAAGCATACCTCTTCACTTGAGTCAGTTTGGTAGACTTTGGTTTTAGAAACAGAGAACGGAGGGTGAGTGGCCATGTGTAAGAAAATTTAAGACATGGATCTCATAGAACCAAGTTACTCAAAACTCTTAGTATAGAAACTCCCCCTTCATTTAAATGGAAGTGAATAGAGTAGGATTTTCTGTTTTATTCTTTTCACCCCATGCATACTGCACAGACAGCAGAGTTCTCTCAGGGGTTTGTGGAGGGCTGAAACAGGTTGCTAACCTGAAGATTCTTTTTGGTTTACTGAAGAGGATCTGAATTTTAAGCCTGAAAAGGATTTACTGGAGGCCAGTCATACAGTAGGCCAGGCACTACACAGGTTTAAAAGTGATTGAGAGGCATAGCTATCATTCTGTGAAATGTTAAGAGAAATTAAGAAGTGGAATATATCTGCCAGTTGATACAGAATCAGATAATTGTTTAACATGTTAATTAAATAAATACAGCCTGGGCTTACTGAAGCACATCTTAAAGTGAATGTATTTGTGTATAAGAAAAGGATCGAATATAATGTCAAAAGCATGATAAAAGAGGGAAGTGTTCCACAAAACTTCTCTCAAATGCTTCCACAAGGCATCAAGCACAAATCAGACCTTCAAGAACCTTTTCCCTGACACTGATAATGAAGAGACTTTTTTAGGCTACTTGCCTGTCACGTTCCCTGTCTGCCAGGGCACGCCTTCAGTGGCAGTGGTCTGTCTCCCAAGGAGTAAATATATTTTTTTTATGTTGGGAGTTTCTTCCTCTGTTAGTATTCATTCCCCTGTACATTAGAGAGAAAGGTTTATTTGATTAAGCAAAGTAGTGTAGCGAGTATTGATAATTTCAAGGTGGGATATTTGTGCCTGCCCATTCTGAGATCTGCTGGGTGACCGCAAGGACACGATCAAAGGTTTATGAAGCTGCCCACATCGTTGTCTTCATGTCTTAGAACTATCTTTTTTCTTTCTGTGGATGTAATTTAGTTAGGTTTTGATATCTGCAATTAAAGAATAATCCTGTTTATGGAAATTCTATTGTAATAGATAACTAGACATCAAAACAGTGTGTAAGAGAGCTGTAAATTCTCTTTTGAAAAATGTTTCTTTAAAGAAGGTAGAGAGATTCAGATTACACTGGAGAGGAATTGTACGTTCAGAAAAGATGAGAGGTAGCATACAGGATATAAGTCTAAGCAGTCCTTAATGTTCTCTGAAGTGATAAAAAACTGTTAATTGTGTTGTGAGGGGAGAAAAACATATCTTTTGTTTAGGGAAATGCATCTAAATTGTTGTACATTAGACAGTGTCGTATGGAAGAGTTGTAAATGTGGGGCTGCTATTAAATATTCCTAATGATTTTTAATTATTTTAATGATTTAGTTATTTTAATTATTTTAATGTTCAGAAGTGAAAATGAATATTTATATTCTGTTATAGAAGATAAATCTTGTATGTTGAATGGTAGAAATTTAGAACTACAAAAAATATTATGGAGAATTAAGATAGCAGGTGAAATTTCACATATGTTGAAATTTTTAAATGGAAGTATTGAAAACTTCTTGTATCCCTCATCTCATGTATACAGAGCTGAGGGTGTTCAGGAAACTGACCGGAGTATCAGAAAAAATAGAGAGTATGAAAAGAAGGTAGAAGCCAAAGCAGTATTTAGTTTAATAAAGAACAATGTAGAAGCCTATACTGGAAAGATAAGTATGGATCAGCTTGACATTTTGGTAGAATCTAGTCATCCTCCGAAAGAAAGAACAGCAGAACACACAGGAAGGAGGGTGAATCAACACGTATCATCTATATGGGTTGGAAAGGATTCTGCTGGCTTTTAGTACAAGAGTAAGGAGATACTCACTCGCACTGAGGAGCAGGAATTGTAATGTAAAATTATGTTGTGGAACTCAACTTTGCAAAAGGATGTTGAATTAACAGAGCAAAAAAATCCCCATACTATGGCAATGGTTAAGTGGCCCTCTTCTGTCCTCTCTTCCCTCCTTCAGGCTATTAGCTAAACTACACAAGCAACTGAGTTTAGGAATAAACTGCCCCAGAGGAAAAGATGTTAAAAATACCAACTTTGAGAGGTTTCTTATAACCTTTCCTTGTAAGATAAGGTAGTAGTCAGAACTGAGGAGAAACTAATGGATTTAAAAATGTTCAGGTTCCTGATTCAGGACAGATGTGATGTTTCTGTCTGCAGTTTTTCAGAGTTTATGCTGTTGACAGAAGTAATTAAGTAACATCAGGTACAGCAGCAGTGATATAATAGTAAGGAGAAGAGGGATTAGTGAGGAAAAGAAAGCTGAGCTCTGGAGTAGATGAAGGAGCTAAGTAGAGAGGTGCAGAATTAGCAGAGAGATGGTGGAGAGTTAGTGTATGCTATCATTTGACTGGTTTGTATTTTTGTCTTTGTTTTACGTTTATAAATTGATGGCTCTTAAACTCAGTAGTGTTCACCGAATGGGCCGAAAATTTACTGATGTACAGTTTTCTATTAAGAAATTATGATTTGATGGAATTGAAATAATCTGGGAATGGTTGGTGAGCTGCCCAGCTGCTTTGCTTGGCTCTTGGCTGCTGGCCATCTTGTCTGCTCCTCCAGCTGCCTGTCATGTTGCCTGCTGCCTTGTCTGTTTTATCATATTTTAAGTATTTGTACATTCTAACAAATAAAACAGCAAATCACCAATTAGAACACCAATTAGTGATTCCTACTAAACCAACTACAGTCTTAATTGGAAAATAATTTTCAGTAATAATTGATTGATATTTGGCTAGTAACCATTAACCAATGATCTTGCATTGCGATACTTAAAACAATTAAACCTTTTAAAAACTACCACATTCTTATTTTAATATTTTATGTATTTAGCAATGCATAAAATATGTACCCCAAAATACGCTATCCATTAACATTTTCCATTTTCAGATGTTCCTAATGCAAAAACGAAATAAAAATGGAAGTGACCAGTGAGATTTGTTTTTCTGAAGCTGATAACTGGAAATTCCAAATGTGGGATTTTGTTCAGTTTGTGGTTTACAGAACAAACTGTTTTTGTGCTAGAGCTAATGAAGCCTGGGTAGCGACGGGCTGATGTCTGTTTTCCTTTCACACCTCCTGTCCTTCCTTCTCCCACTTCTCTTTATGAGCACACATGAACTGTAATTCCTCTGGTTTTCCTAGTGAAGCATCCTAAATGACATCTTGTTTCCTGTGACATCTCTGAACAGGAAAAGCACATGCTAATAGGCTAAGTGTCACTTCCCAAAGAGGAGAGAGTAATCTGCTTTCTGAAAGTGGGCCTTGGTTTGGCAGCTCCTTTCTGTATCCAGCACGTGTTTTCAGTGACATTCCTCAAATTTTTCATCTTTAAGATGGCTTGGTTTCTCTAAAATTCGTGAAGGCAGCTAACAGGTTCAAGAGTTATTCGGCTGGAAAGAACAACATGGAAGTAGCAGCAGCATTCTTAGGGAACTTGGCTAAAAATTAAACTTAAAAATTTTCCATTAAGCAGAGTTCCAAATATAACTTGGTTCTAGTTACTGCCCAGCACAATGTGGCTTAAGATTAAAGGGAGCACCATAGGCAATTTTTCCAGTTGATTTTTCTGTTTGTTTTCCTTTTATTCCTTTTATGCTGGTTTGCCTGTGTGTATTTGAATCACTCTGTAGTCATTCATGCCTTAATGTATTCAGCTTGTGCACTCCCATCTTATGTGGAGTGCCTCAGGTAGAGCAGCTGTGTAATTAATGATATTAATGCTTTTTTGCAACACAGTAATGATTCTCCAGCAGTCTGAAACTGACAGGGAAATCATGGGGCTACTTGTAAACTCAGTAGGTTTCCTATCTTTGCGGTAAAGCATTGGAAAAATGGTGAATCAAGAACATAAAACTCAATACTAGTATTTCTGTTTCATCAAATGTTTTGAAGAGTGTGCATATACATAGTGATGATCACTTTCTATATAAAAGGGAATGAAATACTTCAATAAACTGTCCAAATGTCATCTTCCAAAAAGGATGTTTCAGTAATCCCCTGTTTCAGATCATGACACAGATCCTTTTGAAGACTCTGCTATGGCACATGTAATATAAGGAGGTGGTTGGTTGTAACCAATGTGGCTTCACCAAGGGGAAATCATTCCTGACAAATTTGATGGCATTTTATGATGGGACCACAGCATTGGTGGACAAGGGAAGAGCAACTGATGTCATCTAACTGGACTTGTGCAAAGCATTAGACACTGTCCCACATGATATCCTGGTCTCAGAATTGGAAATATATGGATTTGATGGATGGACCACTCAGGGGATAAGGAATTGGCTGGATGGTCACATTAAAGAGTAGTGGTCAGTGGTTTATGTCTGAATGGAGACCAGTGACAAGTGGAGTTCTTCAGGGGTCAGTACAGGACCGATGCTGCTTAACATCTTTATTACTGACATGGACAGTGGGATTGAGTGCACCCTCAGCAAGTTTGCTGATGACACCAAGCTGTGTGGTGTGGTCAACTCACTGGAGAGAAGGGAGGCCATCCAGAGGGACCTTGACAGGCTTGAGTGGTCGGCCCATGCCAGCCTCATGAAATTCAATAAGACCAAGAGCAAGGACCTGCACCTGGGTCAGGACAATCCCAAGCACAAATACAGGTTGGTTGAAGAATGGATCGAAAACAACCCAGAGGAAAAGGACATGGGGTGTTGGTTGATGAGAAGCTCCACATGAGCTGGCAATGTGTGCTTGCAGACCAGAAAGCCAACTGTATTCTGGGCCTCATCGAAAGAAGTGTGGCCAGCAGGTCAAGGGAGGTGATTCTCCCCACATACTCTGCTCTCATGAGATCCTACCTGGAGTACTGTGTCCAGCTCTGGAGCCCCCAACACAGGAAGGACATGGATCTGTTCGAGAAGGTCCATAGGTGGGCCATGAAGATGATCTGGAGAGCGTGTCTCCTGTGAAGACAGGCTGAGAGTTGGGATTGTTCAGCCTGGAGAAGAGAAGGCTCTGAGGAGACCTTATAGCAGCCTTTCAGTACCTGAAGGAACTTTCACGAAAGCTGGGGAGTGAGTTTTTACCAGGTCCTGTAGCGATAGGACAAGGGAGAATGGCATCAAACTGGAAGAGGTGAGATTCAGGTTAGATATTAGGAATAAATTGTTTCCTGTGGGGGTGGTGAGACACTGAAATAAGTTGCCCAGGAAGGTTGTGGATGCCTAATCCCTGGAAGTGTTCAAGACCAGGTTGGATGGGGCTCTGGGCAACCTCGTCTAGTGGGAGGTCCCCCTGCCCATGGCAGGGGGATGGGATCTAGATGATCTTCAAAATCCCTTCCAACCCTAACCATTCTATGAGTGTGTGCATACACAAACAGACACTTAATTTCTGTACTTTGATTGGAAATTTTTGTCAAGAGATCTAATAATTTTTGTTAGGTCAGCGTATCTAGCTGGAAAAGGAGAAAAGCCGAATCTTTTAATAGGTGTGAAATAGGAGCAGTAGCCATCAAAGAAAAGCAGATGTTGAGAAGAACTGCTCTGTGTTTAATTTGCTTATGTTAACCAATATTGGGGCCTCACCTCAAGGGTGTATGGGCAAAATAAGGAATTGCCTAGAGGATAGCATTGAGCGGGAATCTTTACCTTTTCTGGGAAATCAGTAGAAATGGGTGTCTCTGAAGTGCTAGTGCTCAAGTCGATGCAGTATGGTGAAAAAATGGATGGAGTTAGAGGTGCACATGCAGTTGCAGGGCTATGATCTCAGTGGGATCACAGAAATGCAGTGCAATAGCTCGGGCAGCTTTAGCACTGAATGGTTGGGTACAGTCTCTTTAGGAAGGACAGACTGGGAAGGTGAAGAGAGGGAGAAGCCCTTTATGAAAGATCAGCTAGAATGCACAGAGCCCTGCTTTTGGACAGTTGAGAAGTCATTTGAGAGATTATGGGTCAGGTCTAGTGGGTGACCAATGTGTGTGACAAGGTTGTGGTTGTCTGCTGTAGATCAGCTATTCAAGAAATAGTAGATGAGGCCTTCTTCCAGTAGTTGGAAGAAGCATTGCGTTAGTGGTCATAATAGTGGGCTTAGCCATCCTGGTATCTGCTAGCAGGGCAAAGTAACAGGGTACAAGCAATCCAGGAAGTTTCTGTCATATATTGATGAAAAGCTCCTGACACAATTGAGGGAGGAGCCAATAAGGGGAGACAGTCTGATCATCTCATGCTTACAAACATAGAAGAACTGTTGGTGAATGTGAAGGTTGAGAGCAACGTTGGCTGCAGGGGCTGTGAAATGATGGAGTCTGGGATCCTGAACAAGGGAACAAGCCAAGTAGTAGAATCAAAACCCTGGACTTGGGAGAGGAGACCTTGGTCTGCCCAGGGATCAGCTTGGAAGAATCCCTTGCATGTGGCCCTGAAGAGAAGAGGGGTTAATGAGACCTTGTTAATACTCAAGAATAACTTTCTCTGAGCTCCAGAACAGTCCATCCTGACTTGCAGGAAGTTAGATGAAACGGAGTGGAATCCTGTGTGATTGAACAAGGTGCTCCTGACAAAGCTCAAGCATAAAAAAAGCATAAAAGAGGTACAAGCAAGGATTCAGGAGGAATATAGAAATGTTGTCAAAGCATTCAGGGGACTCATAAGGAAAGCCATATTCCACATCGAGTTGAATTTGGTGAGGGATGTGAAAGGCAACAAGAACCCAACTTCCACAAGTATATCAGTAAAAAAAGGAAGATGAAAGAGTATGTGAGTCTGCTGCTGCATGGGACATGCAACAAAGGATATAGAAAAGACCAAATTGCTTAATGCCTTCTTTGCCTTGTTTTTTACTGGTGGGACTTGCCTTCATTATTCCAAGACCCTTGAGACCAGTGGGAAAGTCTGGACCCAGGAAGACTTGCTTTCAAAAGAGGAGGATCAAGTTGGGGAATGTTTAAACAGACTGAATATCTACAAGTCCATGGGACCTGGTGGGACACATCAGTGAGTGCTGAGGGAGCTTGCCTGTGTCACTGTGAGACTACTCTCAGTTACTCTAGAAACGTTATGGTGATGGGGGAAGGTTCCTGAGGCCTGGAAGAAAAACTATTGTCACTCCTGCCTTCAAGGATAAGAAGGAGGATCCAAGGAACTACAAGCCAGTCAGCCTCACCTCCTTGGGAAGGTAGATAGAGGTCATTATCCTGAAAACTTCCAAACACACTCAGGGCAAGCATGTCATTGGAAGCAATCTGTATGAAATTTCTAAGGGGAAATTATGCTTGATGAACCTGGTAGCCATTTGCAACACAATGACTACCTTGGCAAAGGGAGTGAGAGCCATGGATATTGTATATGGTTACTTTAGAAAAGTTTTCCACACTGTTTCCCATAATGAACTCATAGACAACCTGATTAAGTACTAGACTAGAAGACTAGGGAAGGGGTCTGTGTGGTAGATTGAAAATTGGCTAACCTGGGCTCAAAGAACTGTGATCAGCATCACAAAGTCTAGCTGGAGGCCAGACATTAGTGGTGTACCCCATGGGTCGATAGTGGTGCTAGGTTTCTTCAGCACCTTCAGTTAATGATCTGCATTGTGGGTTAGAGTGCACCTTCAGCAAGTTTGCAGAGAATACGAAAGTAGGAAGAGACTACATAGTTGTGCTGCTTTTCAAAGGGATCTGAACAGCCTACAGAAGCCTTATGGAGGCCAGCAAAGGGAGATGACAAGTCCTGTATCTGTGGAGGAATAACACAATGCATCAGCACAGGCCAGAGGCTGACTGGCTGGAAAGCAGCATTGCATAAAAGGCCCTGGGAATCCTGGTGGACAAGTTACCCACAAGCCAGCAATAGGATGTTGCAGCAAAGGCATCCAACAGCTTCCTGGGCTGTGTAAGGCAGAGCATCACCATCAAGTTGAGGGAGGTGATCTTTCTCCTGAGCCCTGGTGAGACACCTGTGGAGAGCTGGGTCCAGGTCTGGGCTCTCAAGTGCAGTAAAGGGCCATGAGACTGATTAAGGAAGGGCATGGAACATCTGTCTTACAAGGGGAGGAGGCTAAGAGAAGCAGGGATTGTACAGCCTGCAGAAGAGAAAGTTCACAGATGTCTTACTGGGGTGTACAAAAACGTGATGTGGGAAGTAATGAAGACAACCAGTCTCTTCTCAGTGGTGCCTAGTGAAAGAAGGAAAGGCAGCAGGCACAAATCAAAAGCACAACATTCCCTTTAAACACAGAAAATACTGTTGTTGTTTGTTGTTTTTATTTTAATTGTGAAGGTGATTAAAGAGTGGTGGATGTTGCCCAGAGAGGCTTTGGAGCCTCTGTCCCTAGAGGCAGTTAAAACTCAACAGGACATCATCCTGGGAAACCTGTTCTAGTCAACCCTTCCTTAAGCAGAGGGTTAGGCTAGATCATCTCCAGAGAGACTATTTCCATTTTTTGTACAAACCTTGGGCAAATTGATTTAGTTATAAAGAATCCAGTCTCAAATACGGCTTTGAGATCAGGAGGTTTTTAAAAAAATCATATATTACACAAAATAGATTAGAAGCTTTGTGATTGTTAATAGCATTCAGGGAATCTGTACAGAGAGTATTAAATTTGGTTAGATGAATCGCCTGTGTAAAATGTCTTTCAAGGTGAATGTAGTTTTGTGTGTTGTACGACACCTTTGCTCACATTATTTATTTAAGAAAAATGCTGTTTTCTGTTAAAATAATTCATTGAAAATATTTGTATCAAGTGGAAAATGGAGATGTTTACATCATGCGAAATTTTATAAGCTTCAGTGGAAGACGCATAATCAGATACCCCTAGCAACGATCACTCTTTAGCTGTTTGCTTGGCTGTTTGTTTTAATGACAGATTTGAGGAGGTACACTAGTTGATCACTATCATTTTGCCAAGGACCTAAATTTACTTAAGAATAAAGCCAGTTTACAGAGCTACATAAGTTCCATCATTAATGAAGAGGTTTTGAGTTATTTGATGTTGCTATATCATTTTGTCTTTCATATTAAAGTGTTCCCTATAAAGCTGTTGGGGCACAGTGTATTATTACTCAAGGGGTTTTGAAATTATTAGTGTATCTTGAGTTAGTTACTGTGTGTGGTTTTGGCAATTCGCTAGTAGTCATCTTGATGTACCCTGTCCTCTGTGTAACAAGAAGCGTTTTTACAGATAGTGCTGGAAGGCTGCTTGGTGGGTAGTGGTGGAACCAGGCCCCCTCTTCAGCTTTTTTAAGCAGGTTTCGCTGTGTGTGTCTTAGTCTATGAGTGAAAATGGTGGGACAACAGCATTTCAGAGAAGCTGAAAGAGTGGTGGTGTTCATTTAGAGGGGAGTTACAGGGAAATGCAGCACTGATGGGGAGTTGCAAAGGCTGTGGACAAATGTACTGTCTTTCCTAAAGAAGAGATGACAAGGAAGCAGGATAGAAAGGAGAGCATAGTAATTTCAAAAATAGGTACCACTTACAAGGAAAAAAAACCCTAATATTTTCTTACTTTATGTATAGTGTGGAATTTTTATGTATTTTGTTCTGGGTTGTTTTTGTGTTTAATCTTCCTTAACTTTTCTGTGAAAGGAAGAAAATAATGAAAGTATTTCATATAACTTAAGAAAGATGTATTAGCAAGTTTAGAAACAGTAGGTGTATTTTGACAGTACTCTCTGAAAAGATTTTCTTAAAGGCAAGAAGAAACTACTTTGTAGTTATTTTTGAAGATGTTACATTAATGAATCTATTGTATATGTCAGAATATATTTGTAACAGTAACAATGACTTTTCTGTATTAATTGCTTTCATGTTGACTGCTGGTATACAGGCACACACCCAGCGACGTTTTTTTTTGCTATTGTGTTTATTGTTCAAGAGGCTGCGTCGTTCAAGTTGTTTATAGCTGTATTTTAAAGATCTTGTTTAAACCTAATGATTTTTCAGGTATTGCAAAAATTCTTTAAGACCTTGAAGAAGCCAAAATTAATGGTATTAATTTGTTATACACCCCTTCCAGGGATCTTAGTATTTTTGCAGGTCTTGGGAATGTGTAGGACATGTAGATAGATAGCTCTCTCTTTCATGTTTGAACAAATCTAAACAAATTTTTATTTGAATCCTCCCCTCTTTCTCCTGAATACTTACAGTCTTTGTGACTGGAAGAGCTAGAGCTTGTGATCTCCCAAAGGCATGTAGCTGTTTATGCACAGAGCCTGAGTGTAATTTTTTATGCGATACACGTTCTCCTGAGACCTGTTACTGTATATTGAATAGTGTCAGGAGGAACTATTAGGCACCATACTGTCAAAACTTCATGTTTCTGTTTTTTTCAGGAAAGAAATAAACATATTCACACATTTAAACACAGAAACTGTTCTTTTCTTTGAACAGGTGGCTGAGAGACCCTGTGACCACAGGATGCGATGTAAACTGTAAAACCTTGTTTTCCTAGTTAAGTTTTCTAAAGAGCAGTGGCCTCTTGCCCACGTATGTGGTGCGATGTGGGCCAGACTGCAGCTTCCCCTGGAACTTGGGCAGCTGTGGAAGGGGCATTCAGAGTCCTGCTGGAAGCAATTTTAATATGTCATCAAAGACTTTGATTCCTGGCAGTCGTAAGCAAAAAAACAGTCACTAGTCTCATAAGGGTGCTGAGCTTCATCTTTTTTCCGAAGATTTTCTTCAGTCTTGCACCAACCAAACTGCATGGGGAATTGTTTTTTCCTGTGGGGTTTTTTTATTATTATTATTTTTTTTAATTTTGTAGTATGATGAGATACACTCTGATTTCTGTCTGAATATTACCAACTTTTTAATGAAATAAAGGGATTATTTTACCTATGTCTTGCCCTGCCCATTAGAGTCTTAAGGAAGAAATGGTGTATTTGCCTACATGTCTCACTGATTGAGTGAGGGACTGCATAGCAAATGCCAACAGACAGGCTGTGATGTTATTTCATGTTTTTATCCATTTTGTACTGACCCATAGAACTTGCATTCATTTACACTGAACATGTGTTTGTGGTTTAGGAGGTAATAGAGTATTTATTTTTTTTGTTTTAATGTAGGGTGCCTGTATAAATCTTTCTTCTAGGATTTCACTCTGTTGGAAAAGTTGCTGTAGGTTTGATACACATTTTGTTAGTAGCAGTGTAGGCTTAAAGAGCTTTTACTTATTTTGCTTAAATTCCACTCTTTCACTTCTGCTAATGCATTTGTTTATAGGGGGATACACAGTGAACTTGGCTGGGAAACTGATGCATTTAAAAATAATCCTTTTTTATCTGGATATTAATAATTCAGATCAGTTCTGGCATCTAGTTGGCTGTAGTACTCCACAAATGATTGTATTGGCAAAAACGAGAGGCAGTGTTAGGGATTGTTTCTGAATCAGCAATGCTATGAAACTGTGCCAAAAACTGTTTCTTTTAATTTTTAAGTTGGAAGATCTCTTCTGGATGCTGCCCTTAGGCTTCTTTGGCTCTTTAGCGTCTTTTTCTACTGTCTTGACTTTCTAGAAGTGCCTGTCAAACAGATTCTCATTGGCAAGCACAACTTCCCTGCATTTATGAAACACAAATTTAGTCTGTAACATGGTCTCAACTGCTGGTGGCAGGTAAACATGTTAGTGGTGAAAAATATCTGGACCCAGATATGGGAGTTATGCATTCCTAGAGTCAGTCTAAGATGACCTTTTGTAAGTCTGAATGCGAGTATGGCCGCTTGTTACACAAGACAGGTGCATTTTTCTGACCCTTGGTTTATAGATAAGTGTGAATCTGATGGTATAGTCTGGTGTCTTTCTGCTGGGAGCACTGGCTGCATGCTTGAAGATAGAGACAAAGGCTTTGTTGTGAACTTGGCTTGAAATGGCTAGAGAAGAGAGTGCATGAAATGCTGGGGATCTGTTTCCATCTGCTGCTTCAAAGAGAATAAAACCCAGATATTTGGGTTACTACAGAAGGACTGTGAGATGAGTGGAGTTTTCCTCACAGGTTAATTTATTTTTTTCCTTGATTCCTTAAAATAAGCAAGACCAAAAATTCTTCAACATGTTTGTGCATCTCAGTTACGTGAAAAGGTACATTAAAATGTATTTTTGCCTTCTGAGTTACCTGTCAGTAAAATACTGTGGCATATACATTTTGTAAAATACAATTGAAATGTTGCTCAGCATTAAATAGTGCATGTAAGTAACAGAACACACAATATAGCTTGACAATCTTCTAAAATTGTGTTAGAGTGTAAAATGGAAAAAGGTATTTGAGCCATCTAGTGGTTGGTATGAAACATTTTAACATTTTTTAGTAGTTTGCAGAAAATGTAAATGACAGTCAGTTTGGATATAGCATTTCTAGTTTGTTTTTAAATATCATGGCTGTAGAACGAAAAGACACAGACATTCAGCTTAAAATTTGAGGTACAGTCTGTTTAGGTTTGTGGCTTTTTTCAATTTACTGTAGAATTTAGTGAAGAGAGGGATCTGCTATCATAAAAATTACATTTTAAGTTAGTAGCCAAAGAATGAGTTTTGTTAACATGAGACGTGCAGAAAGTTTGAGGGCTGTTAAAAAGTTCAAGGAAAGGATTGTAATAAGAAAATTTTCTTTTATACGTCTTAGAGAGTAATGTTTGAAGGGAGAAAATGGACTTGAATTCTACCTCTTCATCTATTTTTAGCAGGATTCTGAGTAGGGGGGATTAAATTGCAAGCATAATCTTTACTGGAAAAAAACATGGGATGGATGTTGTTTGTGTGAACTTGTCCAAATAAAAGATTTTTTAAGATGAGGTGTGTTCTGGTGAACAGTCACAAAATCTTAGGATGTTAAGAAAAAGAACATTGTGTAGATGAAAATTTCATTAAATGATCCCTCTTGGTCCTGATATGCATTAAGCTGTTCTAGCCTTTAATATTAGCTGTTGCAAATAGGAACTTGGCTCCACATTAAACTTGATGGTGTTCTGCAATTAAGGCAATTAAAATAAAGTTAGTTGCTAGAATAAACTTCATGTGCACCTTGCATTGAATTATTTGTAAGATTGTACTACATCCATTGAAACACTGTAATACCTTATAGTCCTTGTGAAAGCCCCATCCACGTTCCAATGCAGATTAAAAGATACTTTTTAACCTTTATTAAGACAAATCTAATAAACAATCAACAAGCAATACTAATGGTGTTACATATGGATAGAGCTGGAATATTTCTGAACAGATACATATGATCCATACTGACACTTCAGAATTTGCACCTTTACATTTGAAGTAAAGTATTACAGAGTATTAAATCTTGCCCTGTTTTTTATTGAGAAGACAGTGGCAGTCTTAACAGATTTTTACGGTCATTCTCAAATGCTTTAAGGCAAAGTGAGAATGAGAGGTCACAGAACAAAGGACAGAGCACTAGTGGTTGATTTGTATTTTACTGGGGTGGGGAAAACCTGAAAGCTTCATGTGAATTTAGTATATTAATCACATTTGGACAGATCACCTGAATCTTGGTCCTGTTGTGCCTTCAAAGTCTATTATTATTAACCTATAGTATCAAAATATCAGGTAAATTAATCTTCTGAATCTGTAACTCATTTGGACTATGAATTTAATAGGTTTCAGAAGAGGAAATTAAATTCTTTGAAGATTGAAGAGTTTTTAGTGGTCTGGCATATTTTCACTTGAATTTTGCAACATGGTGATGAAAGATTTTTGTTGTTACAATTATTCTAAATCTTTACGATGACCTAGTCTTGATTGCAGTTGGTGTACCACTGGACAGTTTTGTTAAGTTTTGTTCTAAAAATGATCCTGACCTGAGCACAGTGATGGTTAGTAGCTAGATGTGTGCTGTATTCTGCAGGTTTCCATGTTTCACACGTGAAAATCTCTCTTTCTATCCTTCATTTACAATGACTTTCAAATCAAGGCATTATGTGTATGCTCAGTTTTTGAGTTTGCCTTCTTTCCTAGTCTGTTGTTGCCTGAGCATGCCTGGGAAGCAGGAAATAAATGGGGCATGGAATTAGAGATCTTTTATCTTTATGATGTCCTTGTTGGTTTTTTGTTCAATTAAATAGGAATGTAGTCTTAGGGTAGTATTAAAGTGTCATCTTTTATTGTTCATGTACTTCCCCTTCCACTCCCCCGTTAACATCTTCCGGTGCTCGGATTGCCGTAGTATCTGGTCATACCGCAGCACTTTCCTGGAAGCTGTCCATTGCTGATGCTATGATCCAACTGTATTCATGAAGGGGGATCTTTAGCATTTCCCCTCTTTTTATTTTGCATTTAGAAGATGCAGATGAGGCGTAATTAAATTGTAATACTGGGTCCTGTTTCTGATGAGTGCAGCTTTTTGAATTGTGTTTTGGTTACCAGTTATTTTCTAGGAGAAATTTGTTTATACCTTTTGTGTTTGGATTGGGTTTAAGGCATGATGAGGATTCCTTTTGTGGAATTCCATAAAAATTTTATTTGTGGAAGAAGTGCATGCAAGTGGAAGAGGGATTATCTTGAGCTACAGTCTTCAACAATAGAAATTACATCTCTTGTCCATGGGTCAGAGCTTTGTGTTCTTCGGGATGTATTTCTGGTCTCTCAAAACTAGAATTATATATAAGGAAAGCCTAAAAATGTGTCATAGGCAGCATGTACATGTTGTCTCCTGTAAATAATGGAATAGCTCTGCTAAAAAGAAAACAACTATGCTGTAGCATAACTTTTAGAAAGAAAAAGTCATTTGTTTATTTGTCCTAATTTAGGAAATATGTAATAATTATTTGCAGAATTGAATAGCTAAACATTTATTAAACCTCCTTAGTAGTGTCACTTTAGAAACAAATCATACTTTTCTGTGAAAAGAAAATGGGAGGGGTTACAAAGGAGAATGGTTCTTTTTCTTTTTTCCCTTCTGCAAAGGAGGGAAATAGAAAATAGAATTTTGATTAACGATGAAGAAATATGATTGTCTTAGGTTTGAAAGTTATGGTCTGTATTTTTTGGTGTTCAGAAAAGTGAAAATTCCTGAAGCATATTTTCAGATTAATATCATTAATGTTCTACTTTATACACTGAAATTAGAGTGTGTAGCTTTGTTTACTTTTTTGTGAGCGTAAATTATTACGACTATGAAATGGTTTTCGGTCATAAAACATTTTTTATTATATTAAATTGCCAAAGACCTCTACTGTTTCATTTCCTTCCCTGCTGTTGTACAAGTAGAAAAAAGCCCATCAGTCTTTCTGATGTAAAAGTACTTGAATACTATTGTTACAATTCTGGTATAACTATTTTGTGGAGAATAACTTCTGGCTTTATTTGTTTGGTTAGTCTTTGTTTTGTGTTGTTGTTTTTTTTTAATGTCTGCCTGTCTTTTAATTCCTTCTTTTTGGTTCCTCCTGTTCAAGGTTAAATTTAACTATGCTTATCTTACAATGGAAATAGAATGTCAAAGGATGAACAAAATACTGGAAACTCGGTCTTACAACATATGGTTGTCTTATCTGCGTATTAAACATTGTTTCTTTCCTTTACAGAATGCTGCCTTTTTATATGGCCTTGGTTTGGTCTACTTCCATTACAATGCCTTTCAATGGTAAGTTGGAACAAACTTAACAATATCAAAATAGTGTGGTGTTTTGTTGGTAGGCAATTATTTCAACTTATGTTCAGTGTGAGTGTATGGTAGGTTTTTTTATTATGATATTTGAAGACATACCGTCGTGGGTATCATATCTGACTTACTGTAACATACCTGTTGGAACCAAAGGAGAATTTTAGTTTTCTATAATACAATTTAGGAAAGAGAATGGAGCAGTGTGACTCGACAGGTTTTTGTGAATTTTTGTTTTCAATAGTCTGTAGCCTGTGATTGTTTGAAAGCCTGTTTACAAAAAAACTTGACTTTTCTTTTGGAAAAGAAGTGGCAAAGTGGGCTTGTTTTCATTTAGCTTGGTATCCAATAATTTTTACATAGCTGTATAATGTGAACCTTTCAGCCATGAGAAACAGTACATTCAGATTTGAATCAAAATGTAAAACTGATGTAAAAACTCAGAAGGAGCTGTCAATTCTGGCAGGGCTTTGGGGACTGAAAGGGGCTGCTATTGGATATGGGGGGTGGGTGGGTTTTCATTTGGGATGTTGGTTTTGCTTTATTGGCGATGAGAGAAGAATGAGGAATGGAATAAATAGGTTCTGTCACCGGGGTTCTGTTGAAAGGTCCTCAGACTTTCACTGCGGTTAGTGTTATTGGAAAAATCTCAGGTGCCTTTTTGTAGGTCAGTGCTTTTGTACACGCAGTATGGAAACTTACTGTGACTTTACTACTTGATTGATCAGTAAGATTATAAAATTTTTAGTAAACTAAGCACTGCTGCAGTTGAGGAGGCACTAAGTGACTAGTGACTGATGGTTTGGATCATGAAGTAAGATATTCCCTCCAATCGTTTCTATGTATCTGAAAGACAAAAGATTTGTGCTTTCCTCAGGATAATGTAAATAAGTTTTTATTCCTCTAATTAAGATAAGTTGGTTAAATCAGCTCAGAATCTGTTTGTTTTTTAATTTCAACTTACTGCTTTATTTATTGGTAGTGGTGTAATGAATGCCATATATTGTACATCATGCAATTCTATTGCATTCTAATTATTAAGAGAAGAACAGGAAAGTTTTCAGAAAATCCAAGAATCCGCTATTTTTAGATTTGGTCAATCTTTGTTGAATTTTGCCAAGTTTCAGAATGTTCTTTTTCTTATGCAGTCTTGGCTTCATCATTTAACATTCAAGAGTGTTTTGTGCACCAGTTCTTCTTACAGGAGGTATCTAGTTATAATTTGCACTGTGAAAATGGTAGAAAACTGTAAGATAAAATTCAAAAAGACAAACCAGTTAGATTTAAAAATTTTCAGATTTTTTAAAAGATCACTTGTTTCACATCTGCCATTGTGCTAATTAGCACCTTCCAGTGCATGGAGAGCAAAGTCAGTATTAAAAAAATAAGTAATAATAAATTAAGTATAATATAATCAAGTAATGAAGTAACAATTAATACATTAGATCTTTGAATTAATTAAGATTTTTCTTCCATGGCTTTAAATAAGCTTGTTGAGAATGTGAGTATAAATTGATGGCTTTACTTTATGATGTCTTAACTGCACATAGAACTTTATGTTAAAGTTGTGTAATCATATATGCCATTTTATTCATACAACAAAGTTATGTATAGTGTGGTACTAAGGAAGTTGTGTATCATTAGAGCGTTGGATAGATTTTTTAGAGGAAGAAAATCTAATACAGATAAAACCTTACACATTTGTATGCAATTTTTTTCTTTTTTTTTAATCCCTTTGAGTGCTTTCTCCCCCCTTTACTATGTTTTCTTGAGGATGAGAGGTGTGGAATGTGTGGTGGTGTGTGTGACAAAATCATAATAAAATTGGAGGTGATAGAAAATAATTTACAGTAGATATGTTATTCTTTGTAGATCTTAATCTACCACAGCAGTCTCTTGCAGACTGCAAGAAGAATCCTGCTTCTTTGAGAGAGAGATGCTAGTTAAAGTGTCCTATTACCTGCTGCAGCTATTCTATCTGTTTATAGTCATAGAGTACACAAATCTGTATATTTCAAGCAGGTAGAGGAGACCTGTAGACCATTTAAGGTGATTTAAGCTATTGTGCTTTGTCCCTTCATCCACGAACTTTTTTTTTTTATATACACCACTTGAGACATTAATGAATTTTAATGAGAGCCATGTACATAATGCTCCTAAAAGGAAAGGATAAGGAAGTGCTTGAGATTTTTTTTAATGTCTCATATAAACAGGGACAATAAAAAATAAAGTGAGAATAAGGTCAGTTTTTCAAGTTTTCTAGCTTTCATGAAAGGAATTGTTGAATTGGCTCCAAGATATATGCAATTGCCTGTAAATCAATATTGTACACTACTCTATAGTAAAGCATCATTACAACATTATCTTAAGTACAAGTCTTAGCTGATACGTAATTTTATATTGGTGATTTTGTTTGACTCTTAATCTAAGAACTGAAAGTGCTCAATGTATATACAAATGTTGCAGTAGTATGATCGGACCGAAGCTACTTCATGCAGTTATAGTAAGATAGGCCATAAGGGATTAGCTCCATAAATTGCATCAAGTATAGTAAAATAGGTCTTACAGATCTTAAATTTTGATACTCTGTTCTTGCACATCATTTATCAGCAAGCAGTAAGTAAAGTGTTTTCCCTCTCATTTCCTTCTTTCTCAGGGAGGGACAAAACACCAATAGAATGGAAATAGCTGAGTTACTCACATAACTTAAATAATTTGATAATATATGATTTCAGTAGTTCATCAAAGGCTACCCTTCACTTCTGTGCGATAATTACTTGCAAGTGTAATGGCTTGGATGCTGATTTATTGTTTTTACTTCAGTAAGGATTCTGAGCCTGACTGGTCTTGCACCTGGGAAGACATAGCCCAGGAATGCAGTCCAGACTGGGATCCACCTGGCTGGAGAGCAGCCCTGTGGAAAGGGACCTGGGATCTTGGTGAGGAACAGGCTCAGGATGTGCACAGTGCCCTGCAGTGGTAAAGGAAGCCAACAGGATGCTGGGCTGCATCAACAAGGGCATCACCAGCAGAGATAAAGAAGTCATCATCCAACTCTACTCAGTGCTTGTCAGACCACACCTGGAGTACTGGGTTCAGTTTTGGTCCCTGCTCGAGAAAAAGGAGTCAGACAGGCTGGAGAGGGTCCAGAGACAGGCCACATGGATGATCAGAGGATTGGAGGACCTGCTGTATGAGGAGAGGCTGAGAAAACCGTGTTTGCTCAGCCTTGAGAAAAGAAGGCTTAGGGAAGACTTCATTCCCATGTTCCAGTACTTAAAGGGTGGCTACAAAGAAGATGGAGATTCCCTATTTACAAGGAGTCATATGGAGAAGACAAGGGATAGTTTGCACAAGTTGCTCCTGGGAAGATTCCTGTTGGACACAAGAGGTAAATTTTTCACCATGAGGACAGGCAAACATTGGAATAGTCTCCCAAAGAAAGTGGTAGATTCCCCCACATTGGACAGTTTTAAATCTCAACTTGACAGGGTGCTGAGCCACCTCATATAAACTACAGTATTACCTAGAAAGGTTGGACCAGGGTGATCCTTGAGGTCCCTTCCAACCTGGCATTCTGTGATTCTATGATCTGCTGATTTACATTGAGTCCTACCAAGATAAAAAAGATGGAGTTCCAAGCTCTGCAATTGTGTCCCGAAACTGGCTATAACACCCTCTTTGGATCCCAGTGTACCAACTGTGGTGTTCCAAGGCCAGCCCACAGTGTTTTCAGAGACTGCTACCTTGCAAATTGCTTGACAGTGTGTGTGAGAAAGACACTGTTCCTCAGAAACACATTACAGGAGGCTTAGGTCAGTCACCCTTATTGCCCCATTTAGAATACCCTGAGGCTCCTCAGTCCAAAGATTCCTAATCAGCTGTAGAAGTGCTAAGTAAAACACAGTCCTTCAGCGTTGATAATTTTGTGGGACATAGTTCTGAATAAAGCCAAAGACTAATGCAAGAAATGATCCAGACCCTTTTCCCCACCTCCATTATGGCTAAAGATAGAGATTGCCTGAGGAAAATCTGTCATCTCTGATTGGAGCTTTTTGGCCCTTCTGCAGCCATCCTTGGCAAAACAGAAGCACTGTTGTAATCTATTAAATGTCAGGAAATATCTAGAACCACTACCTCTGCTTCTGGCTCCTTTAAAGTAACCTCACAGCCAGCCCAGTCTATTGGCACTGCTGCATACTGGCACTTCTGTAAGCCAGAGTATTTTGTATGGTGGAATTTTTCCTGTTAGTGTAATTTGACTGCTTGGAACAGCGACGTGGGAGGTAAGCACAGAAAACTTTTTTTGCCCCTCTTCAACTCTGATTCAAAATTGGAACTTGACATCAAGAAAGCAGCAGCAGTCTTTCATTATTCTTACCTAATTTAGGTAAAGATATTTAATGGGCAAGAGGGAGCAAGCATCTACAGACCCCCACTTGAAGAGTATAGCATCTCTATATCCGACATACAAGCACTGAGCAGGCTGTCCATATCCCATCTCTGCTGTTGCTGAATTCCACAACCCACCAAACGCCAAGCAAGCAGCAGAAGGCAGCCCTCAGTGGTGTGTCTCATCTCCTGGTCACTGTGCTGTCCTCCAGACACCTGAGAATCACTTTTCCTCCAAAAGTCCTTTGAAAACTTTGGTGAGGCAGGAGCATTCTTTTCCACATACCTACAGGAAAACACACAAAACTTCCCATCACCTGTGAGATGGCCTTAGTGCCAATCACATTAGGCCATTTACTTGAGGTGAAGGAGTTTGGTCTCTCGCACTCTCTGGCTGTCATTCTCTTTCATCTTTTCCCAGAAGATTAGGTTTTGCACTTCTCACAGTCATCCATTTTGGAGCATGGTTGAGAAGTGTCCCTTGGGAGACAGTCCTGAAGGGTAAAGGAGCCCAGGAAAGCTGGTCATACTTCAAAGAGGAACTCTTAAAGGCACAGAAGAAGGCTATCCCCAGGACCCGAAAGATGAGCCGACGGGGAAGAAGACCAGCCTGGCTAAACAGAGAGCTTTGGCTGGACCTCAGGAACAAAAGGAAAGTTTACAGCCTTTGGAAGATGGGGTTGGCAACCTATGAGGAATAACAAGATGTAGTGAAGCTATGCAGGAGGAAAATAAGCAGGGCCAAGGCTCAAGCAGAACTCAACTTGGCCACTGTGGTTAAAGATAACAAGAAGAGGTTTTTTCAGTATATCAATAGAAAAAGGGAGACTAGGGAAAATGTAGGCCCACTGATGAATGAGGTGGGCGCCCTAGTGGAGGAAGACACAGAGAAGGTGGAGTTACTGAACGTCGTCTTTGCTTCAGTCTTCACTGCTAAAACTGTCCCTCATGAATCCCAGACCCTGGAGGCAAGAGGAAAAGTCTGGAGAGAGGCAGACTTTCCTACAGTAGAGGAGGACCATGTAAGAGACCACTTGGCCAAACTGGACATCCATAAGTACATGGACCCTGATGGGGTGCACCCGCGAGTTCTTAGAGAGCTGGCAGATGTTATTGCCAAGCCACCCTCCATCTTTAAAAGGTCATGGAGAACAGGAGAAGTGTTTGAGGGCTGGAGGAAGGCAAATATCACTCCAGTTTTCAAAAAGGGCAAGAAGGAGGACCCAGGGAACTACAGGCTGGTTAGTCTCACCTCTGTCCCTGGGAAGGTGATGGAGTGACTTGTTCTGGATGTCATCTCTAAACACATTGAAGAACAGGAAGTTATTGGGAGTGGTCAGCATGGATTTATCAAGGGTAAATCATGCTTGACCAATCTGCTAGCCTTCTATGATGACATAACTGGTCGGCTGGATGAGGGGAGAGCAGTGGATGTTATCTACCTTGACTTCAGCAAGGTTTTTGACACTGTCTCCCATAACATCCTCATTAGGAAACTCAAGAAGTGTGGGCTAGATGAGTGGACAGTGAGGTGGATTGAGAGCTGGCTGTGTGACAGAACTCAGAGGGTTGTGACCAATGCAGCAGGGTCAAGTTGGAGGCCTGTAATCAGTGGTGTCCCCCAGGGGTCAATACTTGGTTTGGTCTTGTTCAACATGTTCATCAGTGACCTGGATGAGGGGACAGAGTGTATCCTCAGCAAGTTTGCTGATGATACCAAACTGGGAGGGTGGCTGACGCTCCAGAGGGATGTGCTGCCATCTGGTGTGACCTGGGCAGGCTGGAGAGCTGGGCAGAGAGGAACCTAATGAGCTTCAGCAAGGGCAGTCGAAGGGTCCTGCACCTGGGGAGGAAGAACCCCATGTACCAGTATAGGTTAGGGGTGGACCTGTTGGAAAGCAGTTCTAAGGAGAAGGATCTGGGAGTCCCGGTAGATAGTAAATTATCCATGAGCCAGCAATGTGCCCTTGTCACCAAGAGGGCCAGTGGAATCGTGGGATGCATAAGGAAGAGTGTGGAGAAGAGAAGGTTGAGGGGAGACCTTATTAATGCCTACAAGTATCTAAAGGGTGGGTGCAAGGAGGATGGAGCCAGACTCTTTTCAGTAGTTCCCAGTGACAGGATGAGGGGCAATGGGCACAAGCTGGAACATAGGAAGTTCCATTGAAATATGAGGAAAAACTTATTTATGGGGAGGGTGACGGAGCACTGGAACAGGCTGCCCAGGGAGGTTGTGGAGTCCCCTTCTCTGGAGACATTCAAGACCCACCTGGATGCAGTCCTGAGTAATGTGCTCTAGGGGATCCCTGCTTTAGCAAGGAAGTTGGACTAGATGATTTCTAGAGGTCCCTTCCAACTTTGACAATTCTGTGATTCCATGATCCTGAAATAGTAGAGCAACTGTTTAAACTGCTTTGAAAATCACAGAATCACAGAATGTCCCTGGCCAGAAGAGACCTCCAAGATCACTCAGTCCAGCCTTAGACCTAACACTACAAGCTCACCACTAAACCATGTCCCTAAGTACCAGGTCCACATGCTGTTTAAATGCCTCCAGAGATGGTGACTCCACCACCACCCCGGGCAATCTATTCCAATACCTGACAACCCTTTTTTCACTGAGTGAAAAAAATGCTTCCTAATATTTAACCTAAACCTCCCCTGGTGCAGCTTGCATCCATTCCCTCTGGTCCTATCACACGTCACCAGGGAGAAGAGGCTGTCCCACTCATCACTCCAGCCTCTTATCAGGTAGTTGTAAAGAGCAATGAGGTCTCCCCTCATCCTCCTCTTCTCCAGACTAAACAACCCCAGCTCCCTCCACCGCTCCTCATAGGGATTGTGCTCTAGGCCCTTCACAGGCCTCGTTACCCTGTTTTGGACATGCTCCAGCACTTCTATGTCCTTCTTATAGTGAGCGGCCCAGAACTGAACACAATATTCAAGGTGTGGCCTCACCAGTGCCAAGAATGGGGACGATCACCTCCCTATTCCTGCTGGTCACAGTGTTCCTAATACAAGACAGGATGCCACTGGCCCGCTTAGCCACCTGCGCACACTGGTGACTCAGATCTAGCCAACTATCGATCAGTACCCCCAGGTCCTTTTCCAACCTGCAGCTTTCCAACCACACATCACCAAGTCCGTAGCTTACCATGGGGTTGTTATGACCCAAGTGCAGGACCTGGCACTTGGCCTTGTTGAACCCCATACTATTAACCTTGGCCCACTGATCTAACCTGTCTAGGTCCCACTGTAGAGCTTCCCTACCCTCTAGCAGATCAACACACCCACCTAGCTTGGTGTTGTCTGCAAACTTACTGAGGGTGCACTCAATCCCTTCATCCAGATCATTAATAAAGATATTAAAGAGAACAGGCCCCAGTACTGAACCCTGGGGAACACCACTTGTGACCGGATGCCAGTCAGATTTAGCTCTGTTTACTACCACTCTTTGGGCCCGGCCATCCAACCAGTTTGTAATCCAGCACACAGTGTATTTATCCAAGCCCAGCACCACAAGTTTCTGGAGGAGATTGCTATGGGAGACAGTCAAAGGCCAGATAGACAATGTCCACAGCTCTTCTCTCGTCCACCAGGTGGGTCACCTTGTTGTAGAAGGAGATGAGGTTAGTCAGGCAGGACTTGCCTTTCATAAACAGCTGAGCCTGGTTGCCTGGTTGTCTTGTATGTGACAAGTGATGGCACTCAAGATGGCCTGCTCCATAACCTTCCCTGGCACCAAGGTCAGACTGATAGGTCTGTAGTTCCCAAGATCATCCTTTCAACCCTTCTTGTAGATGGGTGTCACATTTGCTAGCTTCCAGTCACCTGGGACCTCCCCAGTTAGCCAGGACTGTTGATAAATAATGGAGAGGTCTACAGTGGAATGTAAACTTTTTTTCAGTAGTCTCATGTGCCAAACTTCAGTATTGCATGCCTTATTCATCTACCCAAGAAACTTGTTTTATGGTGGTTGCTGTTTGCCTGTGAGAGTGGGAGAGTCCTGTGTTGCTAAAGTCTGTTCTTTGGCCTTCCTCTGTCAATACTATTTTTTTTCAAGGGCAAGACATTAGTAATACACTAAGATTGGTCCTTGAGGGGGTTGTTATGTTTTTCCCCAGCATGACCAGATCCTTCAGATAGTTTTCGAGCTGTTTGTGTCAGTGGTTGTCAGATCCAAGAAACAGGACTTTTCCACACAAAGAGTAGACAAGTGGGTAATGGGCTGTGTCAGAATGCAAACCACCTAGTGGGGACCTCCTTCACTTGGTGGGAAAACACCACCAATCACGCAGACAACAACCGTTGGACTTCTCATCAAATGTGATGTCTGCTCTGCAGGCCTGCAGGTAGTTTGTGCCATTGTGGAGGGCGCACAGCATGTGATTAGGTAGTCCAGTGGTTCCAGTTTGCATTACAGGCTCTGAGATTCACCAGAGTTGACTGACAGTGACATTGCACTGGTAACTGGCAGTCTGTGGAGTTCCTGCTTTTGAAACACCTGCAGTGGAAGGTCCAGGAGGGATATAATTTGAGAGTAGCTTTCTTGCTTGTGATCTTCAAGGTGCACATCTGTATGGATGTTTCTTTCCCTGTCTTGTCGGTCCTTTCAGTTAGTCTGATGTTTGTGTAATCTTCATAAAAAGAGCAGAATTTAAACACACAGTGTGTAGATACTGCTTTGTCAAATATTTCTTAGGCTGGGTTGTATATGTATTTTTTAGGTATATAAGATGGGAATGTACATGTATACTACACATACTAATAGTAATTAACCATTAACAAAGAGGTAATTAACTTTCTCTTTTGTTATCTTACCTTTCTGTGATTGTGCATCGAACATACTTCTTGGATTGATGAAAATGTTTAACATCTGCTAATGCTAAGAAAACCCCTCAGGACTCTGAGCAGCTGTTCTAGAGAAATGTTCAAAGACCTTGCTCCTCAGAATATTTCACCATTTAATTTCTATGGCCCTATGGACAGAGGAGTTGTATCCAAAGACTGTAGAAGTATTTGGTAAAATTGCAGTGACTACTGCTGTGTACAGACATGTTGATATTCAAACTGTAAGTTTCAAATAGGAATTTGTCAATCATAGCCTCATGACATTTTCATTAGTGAGGCTATGAAATTACATGAGACTTAGAATAAGTGGTTAGAAAGTTGAAAGAGGATAAAGAATAAGAAAAAGTTTCACTCTGGCTGCATCTAGTGTTTTTCCTGATAGGTTAGAACAACGTGTTCTTTTCTTTTGTAGACTCATTGTGATTTTTCACACTTTCTGCTTGAAACATACAAGTGTTAACTTTTGAATAAACTTGCTATTTTACTATATTCTTTCACTGAGTTTAAAGCTAATTTTATTCACGTAAAACCTTCTAATAAAAGTGTTTATAAGAGTTCACTGAATGTTTACTACAATCTCCTATTAATTATTATTCAGCTGCTTTCTTCACTCTCATAATGGTAGGCATTGTTGTACAGATGCATGGGTGGAGAGATAGCTGCAGTATTGATTTTAGAAGTCTTGATTTGGAGGTGATAGATTCACATCATTTTTATTTTTCTGTATTTTACTGTAGCATTGTTGTGCCCAGAGCTGCTTTTCATCCTCCAAAGTGTCTGTTTTCCAGTCCTGCTTCTCCATTTTGTGGAGTGTTAGATAGCCTGTCCTGCCTGTTAGTGGAGATGCTCCCATTCTTGGAGAAAACTGTTACTTAATTTAAATAAATTTTAGTAAACTCAACCCAAGTTTTGTCTTACCAGGCAGTTGGTCGGTATCTTCAGAGAATAAACCAAAAGTGGTGTCTTGCTGAATTTAGACTACTGTCGTTTATCTCTGTAGTATGAGAACTCCAAGTGCTTTGTTCAGTGATTTATCTTTTGGCCTAATACATGTTTAGTCTGCTGAAGGATTAAAATGAAAAGCTCAGTCTGTGCATGAAGGCCAGTTAATAAGTTGTGGAGACTAACAACCTACTTGAGGAAGGCTGTGTGCCATCATCTCTGAAGGAAGGTCTGAGCCTCTTAAGCCAAGTCCTGCGTCATATGTGACAGATCATCAAGCTGTTAGTTTGTATCTGCTCTTCCGGTTTTGGTCAAACTACAAGAGAGCTTTGAGGGAAAACATCTGTGTAACTTGGATGCCTTAGCTCCTTTAGACACATATCTTTCTGCATGAAGCCTGGCCAGAGGGTAGAAATGGAATTAGTGATGTTTCAGGGCAAACAAAGATCTGTACGAGGATCCAGGTGACTCCTGCTGTATCCAAAAGGCCCAACTCAGGCAAGCAGATGAGCAAGGAAAGACTGCAGTTTCCAGCATTGGGCCCTGTTCTCTATCATTTCCCTCTACTACTACACTAAATGCCCCTACTTTCCACTTTTTTTCATGTCCACTTCCTTCTGTGTGGTACCAGCCTGTACCCAGCCTTGATGTCATCTGTGTTGGATGTTACCAAGCACTTAGAACTGAAAGGAGTGTCGGTGATGTTGCAGATGTTTTGCTATTGATGTAGTAAGGGAGTGAATCTAGAGCTCTGGGCATGGCACTGGGAAACAGGCAGCCCCAAAATAAAACTAAAGCTTTTACTGTAGTCCATGTTCTTGAGGTGTCTGTAATCTTTAGCATGTTGCTATTTTGCTTAAAAGTTTCTCATAGGCAAAATTAAATCAATATTAATCCAGCTGTGGTGTAGAATTGCTTGTCTCTCTGTAAGAGTTAATAAGTAAATGTCTTTCCAGAGTTTGAGTTTTTATTCTATGAAAATTCTACTGACTATTTAAAATCAGGCTGTGGTTACCAAATTAAACCTACCACTGGTAGAAACTGTTGAATATTCTGCTGTTTAGGTCACTTTAGTTGTGTAATTTTGATTATGGCTCTTTTTCACAGAAGGAGTTGAAGTAATTTGTTTGCTGTTATTTGTGATTGTCATCCTGGAAAAGCTACAAATTGCATAATCAATACAGAATTAACACTAGACCTAAGTAAGATGGAGGCTAGTATTTTGAAAGGAGAAGATCAAATATCTGATTTTTAGTTAGAAAAACTGTTTTGGGGAATATTTGGTGTATTCTTATAAGATTTTCCCCTTAATTTACCAATGTAATTATGCTTTGTTACAAGTTTTATGTTACCTTTCAGAACTCTCTCTTAATTTTTACTATGGCATCCAAGGATACAGAATTTAAGATGCAAGCAAGACACTGACCCAGGAGTTCCATAGCATTTTGAGTATACATATGGATTAATTCTTAAATGTAAATCCATCAGGTATTAAAAAATGAAAGAAAATCTTTCAGTGGAGAGTTGTTCACCAAACACTCTACCGGTGTGTCCATTCCATTGCCAAATCAATGCAATGGATGGGAGCAGTCAATGCTCCCTGACTATGTTTGAGTTTTTTTAACATTTTGAGGAAATTCTGCTTTTAAAGCATCTCTGCCTTGCCTCCCAAAACTGTCAGTTTAGGAGTTATCAAATACAACTGAAATGTACAGCTGTAACAATACTGTGTAGCTGTTGGCATGATAGCTCTGAAGTATCTTAAAGGGTATAGAGATTTTTGGTTTGGCTTGGTTGATTGGACAAATTTTTCTAACCATCCATCAAAATGAGTTGAAAAGCATGCCATTACTTTCTGCATAGATAGTGTTTAAGGGAATGACGTCTTGTCCTACTAATTTTCTTCCTCCTTATACATTTACAGCTTGTCTTCATTGGAAAATTGTGATGGGTTGTAACATGATCTCAAAGATCCATAATGACTACCGATGTTGAACCCGATTCCACAAGCAGCTTAGGCAAGGGTGAATGGTGTTGTCATGTTGTCTGTGTGGAGTAAACTGTGAGCAAACCTTACAGAAACCTCATAGGGGGCTGTCTGTGACTAGCAGGTTCTGTGCTAAACATGATGCAGTCCTTTCGTGTTGTCCACTGACTGTTTTTTAAGAGCTGTGTTTCTCTGAAAGACCTGACTAGGCAATATTCTTGTTCTTTTGAATGAGTGACAGTATACATTCAAACTAGAGTTCAAAACTGTCCTTAAAAGTTGGTTGTTATACTTGTGGCTTTGTTTAACTCTGTTGCTCAGCTGTGGCAGTGAATAATATTTCCTGTTCAATATGCAACAGACTATAAAAAATGTTTTTGTCTCATGCAGTTTCTTCTAAGCTTTTTAAGAAATCCATGTTTCAGTGATCCTTGAGAATGAGACATAACATAGGGGAAATATGGAAATACTATTTTCTGGTTAAGCAAGCTAGCTAAAATTTGAAGAATGTAAAGTTCACAAAGTGTACATGAACATGGTCACAATCTCACATGTGTTGTAGAACAGCAATGTGTCTATACTGGATTTCTGTCTTCTCTTTGGTAGGGACCATAGGCACCGTTTTTCTTCCTTTTTAGAACATAGGATACTGTCTTTGTACAAGATGTAAATAATGCATTTTAAGCAACAGTGGCTAACATCCTGAGCACTGTATTAGAGTTAAGACAAGAAATGCAAATATACAATCATAAAATCTATACTTTGCCATAACAGAAGCATAGCTTTAAATGTGCCAATATGTAGAGATCAGTCCAGTCTTTGGCCTTTCAGTCTGAGTGGTGTTCTTGTAGATGATGGTGAGCATACTGCTGAAACATGGATCCTTTTTTGTTATGATTTCAGTGTATATACTGAGGTGTGTGTTTCATCACCACCCGTACTATTCCAGAGAAGTTTAGATGAGATGAGAGACTGCTTATCTGGTGCATGTTTGTCCCTTTTGCACTTCTCTTGCTCATTTTCCTTGTGTAAGTAGCAGAGTATGGTATGAGGTAAGGAAACTCTTTCTGAGCAGTTGTAATTGAGGAAGCTTCAGTTTCACAATAAAAATGTAATTTTTTTTAACCTCATATGCTCTTAAGTTGTATTAAAACAAGTGAAATAATTATTCGGGTACAAACAATTTTGCTGTGTTGTGTAGAGAAATTTCCGTGCCTTTGTTTTGCTTTTTTGTCAAGAATGAGAAAAGAGCCTGTAAGAAATTTAGAACAGAAATGGTGTTTTTACTGATGGATTAAAAAAAAAAATCATTTACATGTTTTGTGAATGAGAAACTATGAAAAATATTTACTGAATTTCCCATTGCAGCTGCTAACCTTTTGTCCTTATAAATAGTACTACACTTAGAGAGGAGGAATGAAATTAGGAATTAAATTGATTTGCCTAAGCATTGTGTGATTCTCGACACTCTGGTGATTCCTGCCCAGTGTCCCTGTGCTGCTCCACAGTTTTCCTCATAGGCTTGCCTGTTACCTGCCTGCTCAGCGTTTATCTCTGGGCTTGCCTAGGGCAGTAAATGGGACGGGGCCCCCTGGCCTTAGGTACTTGAATCTACCCTAAGTGAGACTGATTCTGATTTCTGCCACTGTATGAGCAGTGATGTATGTGAAGGTATTTTGTTGCAACCTCTCATTAGATTTCAGGTGAGCTAACACAATGACTCTTAGCTTCTTTCTCTGGGAATTTAAATCTTTTATCTTTTAGTTGCATTTCAGCTGTCCTAGTTTCATGCAGCTGGCCAGAGAGGAAAAACAGTTGTGTTTAGAATCACATTTTTTCTGTTCCAAGATACAGTTGTTGCATAGCATTTTTGTTTTATCTGGTACAGTACCATCATGAACAGAGGCATGTGTAGGGAGGATTTCAAGGTAAGGAAATAGAAGCAGAGCCATTTTCAGCTATCATGGGAATGTGAAAAGCAAGTTAAACTGGGAAGAGGTGTCAGGCTTTCGTATCTGTGTTTTCGTGGAGGTACCCGAGTGACTGGAAAGTAATGGAGCAATAGGTGTTAGTTGAGTTGCTACACAACGCTGGTACTAAAATAGGACAAAGTAGAAAACGGAGCAGGGTGGTGCTGTGGGAGGAAATGTGCATGGTCTCTTCTAGGCCTTCAGTTCTGCTGCTCTCTGGGATCTGCACTACCTGGAATCAAAAGCAACCTAGCAGCTGGTTGTGACATGAATGATCACTGTATTGTTCTATAGTTGTACTAATTTTGTTACTAGTTCCTGAGTCATCCTTTCCGAAATAGCAGATTCATTACAGTATTTCATGCAGCAAATTAGTTTCTCTAAAATAATAGAAAAGATTAAGCTTTCAAATATGCCAAGATATCTGGAGTATAAAATTACACAGTCCTTGAAGAATCAAAAGCAGTGCACTAAAAACATTGCATATAAACCATTATTCTGATATGTTTCTCAACAGAGCTTTCTGATCTACTTTCTGCTAGTCATATAAATAACATCGATTATAAACTGATACTGTGGTAAAAATAATTATTTAAAATGTATTTTTCTTTCAGGGCAATTAAAGCATTTCAGGAGGCGCTTTATGTTGATCCCAGCTTTTGTCAAGCCAAGGAAATTCATTTGCGACTTGGGCTTATGTTCAAAGTGAACACAGACTATGAGTCTAGTTTAAAGGTAGGTTTAAGTCCTTTCAAATGGAACATCTGTTGTAAGTGTTGCGTCTTAAAACTGCAAGGAATGCATAAGCTTATATACTTAAATATATACTAACTGCTTTAGAAATAGAAGTGCTTCACTAGGAAATATCTTAGTCTGAAGACAGAATACGGGTAGGATTTGTGGTGCGTTAGGTTCTAGAAATACTCAGAAAAGCCCAGGAAAGTGAAAGAAGAGCACTGATACTCCAGAAGATCAAAAATTTGATGTAGGGCTCTTATTAAAATAGTACATTTTGAGGGGAGGCTGAGGACATATATAAAGTTGTAGGAAAAAGAAGAGGAGAATTAGCAGCTTGGATTTCTCAATGTTCTTTCTTTTTTTTTTTTCCCCAGCTGCCCTATTGTAAACTGGAAGTTCTTAAAAATTACTAAAAATAGAAAACTTTAATGCAAAATAATGTTCTCATACCAGTTTTTTTATATAGTCTCTACTTTTCTAGCAGTTGAACTTTCTTTTATTTCATGGTTTGAGAATCAGCTTCTAAAGCAACAATTTCTGGCTAATCAGTTAGAAATGGTTTGCGTTAATACAGTACTTTCATCTGTACTCCTTTAAATTTTCGTATTACTTGCATTCTTTTTTGGTCTCTGATTTGTCATTTTATCTCCGTCCATTCAACATGTTTGCCCATTTTTTTCCCTCCTTCCATTTCCTACTCTATCCCCATGTTCCTTCCTTCCTGCCCTCTTAGGTATGTGTGTCTTGGAAAAGGGAAGTGTTCTTTAACAGAGTTTAATGTGCTGGGAAATACACCTTGCAGGGCTGAGAACTTTGTAATTTGTGTTTGAGTATAATTTATAAACATATTTCTACATACTAATCTCTTCTAAAACTACAGAAATAAGTAAATGTTTTGTTTTCAAGAATCTCGTGGCTTGGTTTTCCTGGCAGATATTTTTACTGGAAGTTGTATTTATGAGGCTATCAGAATCACATTGTCCAAGATTAGAAAGAATAGAGTGTTAGTCTCAAGTTTTCCTTTCAGTATTGTTAATAACGGAAAGCACTTCTCTCATCAGGCTTCCTTTTTTCATGTAGGTAAAAGCTTTGACTTTTACCTACAGAGGCAGGTAAAGTTGGAAGTTATGCTTAGAGAGAATAATATTGCGTAGAAGTAGGAAAGATTCAGTGCAATGAAAGGCCATAGAGAGCAAGGGGTGGTAGAGGTAAATCACTGTGTTGGGAAGAGGATTATGTGTGAGTTTGGGTGGTCCTATTTTGTTGTTCTTTGGCATGGATTTAGTACCAGCTGTCATGATACACGGCGAATAGAAGAAGTGCTGAAGAAGTACATTTTGGGTGTTGTTTTTTTTTTTTTTTAAGAAGTCAGGGACAAAACAGAAGAGCAAATTTACAAGGAGGTAGTAGGCTTGTAATCACTAGTGGAAGGAACTTCTGCATTTTAATTTTTAATACAAGAAATTGATCAAGAAATAAATAACCCTTTTCTGCTGTACCATGAAATATGTAATTCTATCACTGAATCAAGTACTTAGATACTATAAGAATTCAATCTAAATAGTTTAGTGTTTGATCTTCCCAACTTCATAAAGGATTTTGAGGATACCAAACTTCTAGTTTTCAATACACCAACTATGTGGGAAAAACACCAAAGCAGTATTTCAAAAACAGAAAGAAATTAATCTTTTGTAATGCAAAATTATCATGATTCCATTGCTTTTATGTGCAATGTAATTAAGTCACTTAGGAAAACAAATGGCAGCAACAAAACCAGCTTACCCTGGAGCAGAGTGAAAATCTCTAAAGGGATGATGAAATAATCATGACGGGGGTGGGTTTCCATTAAGTGTAGTTTCAAATTGTCCTTAAACCAATATAACTGCAGGTTGTTGCTAGAAGGTTGTCTCATTTTCAACCTTGCAATCCTGATTAGAATTGTTCAGCACCCTCTGCTGCATTGAATAGAGTGATTTTTTTTTTTCCATTTGCAGACTGAGGTGGATCAGAAGTGTGAAGCCAGCTCAGCTTGAGGTTGCCCAGTTGCTAGATCCAGTGCAAGGTAGATTGCAGGAGTGCATGAAAGGAAAGGAAAGGAGGGGGTGGAACTGCCTTATCCCCTTCTGGTGCAAAACATGACATGAAACTCTGCTCTGGAATTACCAACTGAAACACCTAAGGTAGAGTTTCTGGTTTGCTTCCTTTGCTATGGAGGTTGCAATCCTTTGCAGAGAATAACAGCAAGAAAGAAAAGACCCAGTGGGGCAATCCAGTCAGTCTCAGTTTCAGCTGTTTTCAGTTCAGATCACCTGTGGATTTAAGGTGGAGTACTGAGACTGATCTACTTTGTTTGGAAACAAAATATTACCCATTTAAACTTACCAATTTATACATCAGAATATATCAACAGAGGACTAGACTAAGTAGAACAAGCAGGGCAGTAGCTTCTTTGAAGAAAGCCAACTGATACCTGAGTTGGGGTTTAAAAAAAACTGTGAAGCCAGAACTTTTGTAAGTGACAAGAATATGAGAGGCAAGTCAGAAAATACTTCCTTAGTGAAGAGGTCAAGATGAAGTGCTGATGCAGTGTTTATGCACAAGCATGGGGAGAACAAAATGAGGAAGAGATATGCTGAAAGACTGCAGAAGGATGTTTTCACAGAATGTCTGTCTTGTTCTCTGGGCCTGAGTATCTCGTCTCTTTGCAAAAGAAAGATAAGTAACCCAAAGTAATGAAAAGATGCAGTTGTCTTGTGCCTTTTTTGACTTGCAAACCGTTTTTAAAGGATCCAGGACTTTAGAGGATGGTTGTGGGGCTTAGGATCCAGCCTGCTAGTGACTGGCCTTGAGCATAGACCCTTACCCCAGGGCTCTGTGTAACGTGATATGTAGCCCAGTTTGAGCCTTCTATTTGACACTGAGGTGGAAAGTGGAGGTAACTTTTCATCTGTTATTCACTTGTGACTGTTCCGGATTTCACAGATTATACCAACGTTGCATTAATGTACTTTAAAATATCATAATATTTTTTTATGGTATTTAAACATTAATGTTAAGTCTGTAATTGCTAAGAATAAAACATTGCCAACAGATGAGTCATTGTCAGTAAGAGTCTTCAGGCAAAGGGGGAAGATCGGAGTCTGAAGGTCATATATTCTATGTTTTTCACAATTTTAGGGCATTAACATAAATAATTTATATTTTATGTAAGCAATTTAAGCACAAAATTAATTTTTACTATTTTAAGATGATGATCAAGATAATTACTAGAGTGCTGTTTAACAAGCATAAAATCAACTCTCAGTGTTTTTTCCAAATCAATTACTGGTTTTGCATGTTTTTAAGATTGCTGCAGTTAAGACTTGCAAATTACTATGAGAACCCTTTACTGCTCTGTTAGCCCATTGCCATAAACTCTTGCAAGAACCCTGGTGCTGTTGAAAATTACTTAGCCTTCAGGCTTACATTAAGGGGGGGAAAAAAGTGACCCTTTGGGTTGTGAAGAAAACAGTCTTTGTGTAACCTGACAGTTACGACAGTGTTACCTTCAGAGGTGATACATGAAAGCTGAATTTGCCTCTTTTATCAGAAAAGTATAATTAATTCCAAAATCAGCTGGCAATGACTTGGGGGGGAGGTGGTTTATTATTGATTACTGTAGCAGCAACATGCTATTAAGTTTTGCCTCACAGTCTTAACCTTTTCACACTTTACTGTGTGTCCTGTTGCCCCCTTCTTATGTGTCATTTCCTGCAAACAATAGTAGGAATACAGTGTTTGATGGTGTTAGCTGTGGTGGCACCATGATAATCTGAAAGGAGAATAAAGCAAGATCTCTAGGAATGTAATATATCTTTTTAGTGGTTTGGTAAACGTTGGAAAAAATGTTCCAGCTTTTAAGCATGTGCCATGTTATTTCTGGCATGTCACTTGCTGTTCTTGTAGTTTTCCTATTTATTGAATATATTTTTTCTATTTTAGTCTCCTTTTTTCATACATGGATGTAACCATCCTGTCTCATGCATGTGTCTCAGTTCTTCTTTTAAGTACTTTTGAATTTTATCCAATTTCTAGCAAGTAAGTCAGAATGAAAGAGACTTTCAAGGACAAGTTTGTTGAACATGCTTGTGTGACATGTTGCCCTGGAGCAATTTGAGCTCTGCAAGCTGAGGACCAGGTGATGTGGTTGGCCTTATCTGCAAAGAGAAACCAACTGAATGGCCATGGGTCTGGTCTGTTGGGACATGAAGAAGATTCCTATGAAAGGAACTGTCCCATCCACACAGGAGTCCTTGTTCATTGGGCAGCCCCCATGCCTCTTGTCCAGGTGGAAGCTGAACGCAGAGCTAGGTAGGCCACAAAGGGGGGGGGCTGGGTATGTTGTAGGGAACCATCAACATGCATAAAACAGAAGCTGAGGAAAAGAGAAAAATTACAGCTTTGGTATGATTTAGTTGAAATGGTACTACAGGAAACCAGTCTTCCATCTGGTGCTCATTCTGCTTGGTGGTGTTGAAGTATTGCAATGTGCTTTCAGTGGGGAGTTAGGGCTACAATCCTGAATGCCCTTTGAATTAAAAATTCATGTTACTTCCATTGTTTGCTGACAGACTACTTTAGGGAAAAAAAGAAATCTTAGTTTTTCATATTTATTAGAATGATAACATTGAGGGAACTGTGGGTGGAAGATTTTCTGTGGTTTGGTTTTGTGACAGGGTGTTTTGTTTGCTTTTGTTTGGGAGTTTTTTGGTGGTGAATTGTTTGGTTTTTTGTAATATGTGGTCAGTAGGGATTCTGGACACACCAGCAGGTTATTTTATGACAAACCAATCGATCTTGTGCTTTGGGAATTCTGTTTGGTTTTAAGTATTGCAGATGCATCCTGTACCCAGTAACAAATCACTTAGAAGAATGAGGAAGAAATTTCTCATGTTTTCAGTTATCTGCCTTCTAGTAGAAATACTGGTTCTGCCTTTCACTTTTAGAAATTTTTCCTCCTTATTTATACACAAAACAGCTTTACTAGTAGTTTGCTTCAGGCCTATGCTTTGATCTTGCCTGTAAATCACCAATTTAAATATAATTTAATTTTTTTAATTAATTTCCTAAGGATTCTCATTTGTTAGTAATGTTAAGACATACTGCTTATATTAGGATAAGAAAAAGGCGTCAAAGGAACTAGAGTTTATTGGAAAAATATGCATGGATTACATGAATATGTATTACATTTATAAAATGTAATACGTCTATACAGATGAACAGCTCAAAGTACATCTTTATAGTCAGACACTTTTCCATCCATTATTCAAATAATGCTCCTGTCATATATATATCTTTATCAGAGATAATTTTAGCTACTGCAGCTGTTGTGTGCCAACATGTAGCTATTGTAGACATATTCATTTCTTAATCTTCTTTTTCTCAGTAATAAATAAAAATGTATTGATGAAAGTGAAAATTTGTGTTTACAAGCCTTCAAGTGCTGTTTCACAACATAGTTATCTTTCCTGTGTGCTCAGATTAGTAATTTTTAATCCTAAACATGTTAAATTGAAACCGTATATACTTATTTTTAATCATTAAAGTAAAAATTAACTAGTCAAAATAAATACAGTTATGAGAAATCTAATTTCTTCTGTCCAATTTTATGCCTGTAGTTCTACCAGAAAATAATTTTTAGGTAAAAGATAAAGGGCTTTAGCTACTGCAAGGTGGATATCCAAGATATCAAGCACTTCATCTAAAAGCATTTTGTGGAAAGCAAGATGAAATTAGTCAAAAGATTATTTTAATAAAAATGTAAGTGGATTGAAAACAGCATTTGAAAATGAAGTTGCTTTCAAAGTCTTTGTAGTTAGCATATGTGTATGATGGAGAGAAATACACAAGAAGGAAAACCATGTCAGTTTTTTAATGCAACACGGCACTGTAGTCAAATTGCAGGAGAGTTACTAGTGCAACTGGTTTTGACAGTGGATCACGATATCACAATGTCCAGCCTACTAAGTGTTTTCTTTTCTCTCTTAATTAGTTTTGCTTGGATTCTTGAGTGTTTGTTTTTGAGTTTTCCTATAAAAGAAAACTGTAGATGTATTTTAGAAATACAATTATTACAAAGAGAAGTGAATGCTAAAATTGAATTAACATTTTGTGTGGTATCTTTTTCATATGGGGTGGGGAGAGCAAACCATGAGAGAAGAAATAGTTGGCTCAGAAGTTGAGCATTCAAATGCTCATCAGTATTGGTGCTGGTACATTTAATTTGATTTGTGGACCCTCTCCTTGTGGGAGGTGGATCTTGGTCCAGCTTTAACTGTAACTCTAACTGAAAGGTTGGCATTCAGGCACGCAGTAATACCTTGCTGTGAGTACTGGCTAGGTAGCCACAGATACCCAGCAAGGATTATCCTGTGCTTTCGGTTCAGCCTGGCTGGTTGAGTGGGCTGGAGGCAGAGAGCTGCAGGTCCTGAAATAACCCCAGCTCGGGGGGGTTCAGATCCGTGGTTGTGCAGCATGCAGCCGGGGCAAGCTTCTAGTCATCCCGTTTCCCTGTAGCATTTTGTTGCTGCTGGCTGTACTTCAGGCTGTAACACAGGGATAGCTAAATTTTGATGCTGCACAATCTGAAGCTGATAAAACATGCAGGCCACGTGAGTATTAAGATAGCTTTGTGAAAAACACTCTGTTACACCGTATAAGATGCTGGTCTTTCTGCTGAAAAAAAAAAAAATTCAGATGCAGCTTGTCAAAACGAGATTCTTCTGAACATACTGCTGTTACTGGGTTTATGTGTATATGATGACTTTGTTTTTTCTGCCCTCAGGCAGCTTCCTTCTGCCCTGTCCATGAGTCTTAAGAGGCTTTTTTTTTTGTTTGTTTGATTTTTTTATTTTTTTTTATCCTGGACGAAAGTAACTTAGTGTGTACACTACACAAACCTTCATCTTAGAAGCTGACTTTATTGTGAATTCAGAAGACACTGGAGAGCTGAGGTGGCAGCAGCACACGTAGCACGTCCTCTCCTGACCCTCTCCCCTGACTCTAGACATGGCTGGCAAATGGAGGCTTGGCACTCTGCCACCGCTGATTATGCAAGGCTTTCTCTCTGTGTCCTACTTATCTGAACAAAGGCTGCTCTGAGGAACACAGGCATCACACCTAGGTCACATAGGCAGAAAAAGCCATCTCCTGACAGAATTTTACTGAGTCATGATGGAGCTTTCCTTCATGGTAAGTGTGTGAGAATTGTCAGGTTTCAAACGATGGCTTGCCTTGCTTGCTAAATAAACGCAGAACTGAGAGCTATTAAGCTTGCTAATGTCCTCGAGAGGAGGAGGAAGTAGAATCACTATTTTGAGGTCTCAGGCTTGGATGTAAACAGAAGTAGTGCTGCAAATCTTGCACTAAGAATAAAACAGTTCATTTTGTGTTGGTCATTTATTGATTAAAGAAACGACAAAATCCTTGGTACTTGCCTCTTAAATTTTAAAGGACTAATTTGTTAGGTGTTTAATTCTAGTAGTGAAAACATACTGAGTTACCTAAATCAGTGTCAGATTACTGTTGTTTTGCTACCAATCCTCATGGTTTCATCAGTACTGTTTCTAGGCAATCCGCTGTACTTCTGATCCTTGGAAAGGTTACCTTTGAAATTGTTTCCACCATCAGAGGCGAGTCAAGGACTCCAAAGGAGACAAAATAGGCTGTAGATAATTGTGCGATTACAGATGGCTGCAATTCAAGGTGTATTATAACTTGAGCTGCAGCTCTTCAAGAGAGCCTGTTACTTTTTAACATTCAGAACACTGCCTTCTAGGTAAATCCTCTTACTTGGGATTTGAATTTCTATAGACTGCTGCCTGCCTTGAGGTATTGTATGTCGTCTCTGAACTGCAGCGGCCTCTCCTGCATAATAACTATTTCACACAGCAGTAGCCAGCTTCAGTGCTGCAATATTTGAGAGAGGTGCAGATGTTTGCTAGCAGCTTCTGTTTGTTGCAGAAATGGAAGTTGGAAATTATTACTATTTTTTTAATTCTTTGGTGCTGGAAATTGTGGGTAGTGGATCTGCTTTTGGCTGATGAGTTTTATGCGTTAGAATGCATGCATGCTTTTTTTGATCTAATTTTGAATACTTAACGGGGAGCTATATATTATTTAAATGGCAAGAGGTGTAGGTTTGCTCATGTATGTGTGTTTCAGATGTTCTTGGTTTGAAAGGTTCTGGATTTTCTCTGTATTGCTTTGTGATAGCTGTTTAGTGCGAATGGTTTATTTTTCTGTAGTTCTAGGCTTTGGGTTATCAATTTCTTTACTGTTTGTAGCTTGGTGAACAGTGCAAGCAGAAATTTACTACACTTAGAAAATTTTCATAATGTGGATTTTGACATTTAGAAGCCAGCTAGTGAAGCAGTAAGAATTTAAATTTTAGGAGGCATTGGTGAGAGTATTCCTGATTTTTTTACTGTACAGCACTGATACTACTGGCATAATTAAATATTAAAATGGTTAGATTTTCTTATATGGTTTTTTGCTTTCTATCAGTGAATCTCACTGCAGTAACCCTTCTGAAAAGCTGTTACAGATCAGTTGTCAATCGTTTCTCTTTAAATCTGCTTATGTTTCATAATAGCATTGCTAGGTGAGAGCAAATCTGTTCCTTTCTGCTTTATCTTTTCATATTAATTGTTAGTGACGGTGCAAGATGACACATCTGTGCAAAACGGATTTTGTAATATTAAATCAATATAGTCAATGTACAGGCCAAAGTATATTGGTCTGTTCCTTTGATTCTTTTGTCAGCCAAAATGCAATGTAAAGTAGAGCATTTTTATTTTTATTTAGTCTTTTTTTCTCTTAAGTTGCTTGCTCAGTAGAATTACTATGGTAACCGACTAAAGGATGTCTCTGAGGCACACAACCTGCATTGCAATGTAAGTGAGGATAGATTTTAGGTTCTTTTGACTGCTGAACATTAGAAAAAGGAACAGACAAGGCAGAGAAATGAGCTAGTATTTAATATTTATAAGCTATTATTGAATTACTGCTCTAAGGTTAAAAAGTTATTTTTCAAGTAATGTATATTTCAGTTCATTGTTTTCTGTGTTCTCTTTTGGGATTATATTGCTGAAATACTCATTAAAAATCATAATTTTGTGTTCTCAACTTGAGTTTGTTTCATTTTAAAAACTGTTATGTATTACAAGTTATATTGATAGAAATCAGTGAGGAGGTAAGCCGCATCACTGTGCCTCACAGAGCTCATGAAAGTGTCAGCATTATTTATGTTTTTATGCTTTGCTATGGCTAATACATTAATTTTCTAATAGTTTTTCTGTTTAAATGTTTATTTAGAAATTTGGTGGCCTGTTAAACTCATACAATGTTATATTGACATGCTATACATGAGGTATTATTTAGAACCATGAGAAAAGTTACACAGTATCTAGTATTTCTGAGTATGACAATACTGAAAGCAAGTTGCATATACATCCATTAATAAGGAATTTTTTTCCTTCCCAGCTACACAAAAAAGCTCGTAATGCCGCCTTGTTTGGCATCCTGAGCAGCTGGAGCTAAATTACAGTTTTTCAGCTAACAAAATAAAATATGCTATAGCATCAGAATTGTTTTGTCAATTAGAAGCCACCTGAAACTGTATTTTGTAGATAACTATTAATTAACAATAGGATTTTTTAATGCTGTCTCTTAGGTTCCTATGTTCTCTGTTGAATTAATATGTTAATTGAAATTCTACACTGTAGGAATTTTCTATGAAGTTTATGGAAAAGTTCAGAGGCACTCGAGTTTGTATGCTTGTTCCATTCATTTTAACACACTTGGTTGCATTTCAAACTGTAAATAGCGATCCCTGAATTAGCATGACACTTGCGAAATGGTTGCTTACATCCAGATTTTCTGGCAGGCAGACTTCATTACTCTGCTTGTGTGACCTTTCTAGAAGAGTGAAATGCTTGGCTCAGAACTTAAGAAGGCAGAGATGTTTTAAAGTATATTTTTTGCATCTCTTGAGGAAAAATGATTAAAAATAAAAAAGCTTTAGTGTTTAACTGAAGTGGTTTTAAAACCTGGAGGAGAGAATGTAAGAACTTACGAACTCCTTAGGGACTCCTGTTTTTATGTAAAGTTATGAATTTTTAAGTGATTTTTGCAAGAGATCCATTTTTTAAAAGACATCAAATCACTCAATTTGAAGGAGAGTGTTCTGTTTTTCTAGGTAGACAAATAGAGAGCTTCAATGTTTATCTCCATGAGACTGTGAGCAGTATTACTGTGTGTTCAGTCTGTGTTCAGAGGAAAACTAGATCTTCCAATTGTGACCATTCATTGATGCAATCATTCTTCCCCATGCTATCTCAGTTGTTTCGTGAAGATGTCTGTCACCATCTTACATTACTAGAAGCTTTGCAACATGTTTGCAATAAAAAACCTCTTACTTTCCTCTAGTAAACAGTTGAACAGAAATTGAAAATTGTTTTCTTTAAGACATATGGTAAAATGTGGTATTCATTTTCAAGTACAAAATTGATTTATTCTTAATAATTTGCCAACATGCTAGTACTTTGTTTGCAATACAAACAATTCCTTTTGTTTTTTCAGCATTTTCAGTTAGCTTTGATTGACTGCAATCCCTGCACTTTGTCTAACGCGGAAAGTAAGTAAACTATAATTATTTCCATTTATTTTATTTCATATTTTTTTTTTAAAACCCCCAACTGTATAAATTTTTATTGAACCAATCCTTCAAAAACAGAAGAATTGGTACTGAGAGAGGGAGACTACAAAACCTGTCTCCTTCTGTCCGTGGAGACAGATTGTTTTAATAAATGGAATAACTAAAAATTGAGACTTAGTTTATTAGTTGCTCTGAAGACATGAGTTGTGGAGGAGAAATACTATTTGACTGTTCCTTTATTTATTTATAAATGTAGTGCTTGTGCCATGACACATTTAATAGTAATGTCTTAAAACTTTTTATCATCTTGGTGATCTGTCATTTTTCAGTGATACTTTTCATGCCATCTGAATTTATAGTTATAAAATTCATCATCAGTCTTATGCTGTTGACGTAATAGAAAGTACAAAACTTGATTTGGTTGTTTTATTAGGTGCCAACTATATATTAATCTGAACTTGAACATGTTAATCTTTTAGTGTAGCATATGACCTGTCACACGCAGTATATACTCTAGGTTGTTAAAGAGCATCCTGCAGCTATTTATTAGGCAGTGGAATTGTGTGCAAGCATAAGCTTATGTGCCTACATGTTTTGGAAGCTGGAAGAACTAAAAGGCAGACAGTTGTGAAAGAAATTACTTCTTTCAGTTTTTAAGGTAACCTTCATGCTGCTCTTGGTGCTGAGCTTACGTTAACTCCTAAGTCTAACTTCAGAAGTATCAGATAAAGTATTTTAAAGCATTTTTTTTATTCCTTTAATTCAGAGCTGGGTAGAATTCGGAATGTTCTATCAGCAAAAGTAATGAAAGGGTTTGGTTTTTTTACATAGTTGAAATTGCTGGCTGTATTGGTACCAAGGAGCTAGCTGTACTGCAAGTATTCTCCAAAGCCTTGTTACTTACGGGGAGCAGGCATCGGTAATTTTGTAAAATTATTTGCAGAACTCTTCCTAAGTCAATAGGCTTTTGTTGTAATCACCAGTTGCATGATTCTTTTATTATGTTTCATGTTAGTTCATATTATTTCTGACTAACTGTATCGGTTTTCACGGTATCTCTGAATTTTTGTAAGGTTTAACTGTTTCAAACAGTCCCCTCTGCCCCAGATTTATGTAGAGATACGATGCCATGTAAGGGCTTCATTGCCCCGTGGCCTTGGGCACAGTGCCTGGCAAGCCCAAGGAATTCGAGTTACTTTGTCAGGTTCTCTGGTACTGTGTAGCAGAAGGAGGAGCACGCGCTCTGACCCAGGGTGTGGGAGTACCATCACATAAATACTTGAGACTGCCTTAATCCTACGCCTCGCGTTTCTAAAGGTTGGGTGAGGAACAGCACTACAGGAAGTGTTTTTCTAGCAGAAGTGGTTGAGAACTAAGGATATCTTCCTTCTATTTAGGCAGTCTCTATTGTGACACCTTTAATTTCTTTCCCGTGCATGGCATGGCTTCCTTTTCTAGCTTCACACTGAGGGATTTTTGCCATGAGGGGAAAAAAAGAAGAGTTTGGGGTTTTTTTTTTTTTCAGTAATGAGCTCCCGAAACAAAAGCAGAGGGTTTTCTTTCATCAGTACAAAGTGAAGTCTAACAATGTGGTGAACATAATGGGTGTGTTATGTGCCCTTTAGCAAGGAACACTAGAAGTTTATTAAAATTTTAGGTGATGCATTTCATTATGACCTGGTTTCCGAAGTGTACTAGGTTATTTTCTTTATAGTGAAGGACAAAGCACTGCACAAAGGGAGCTTTTCCCCTCTCTTATGATCTGGAAAGAAGCCCTGGAACTTCAAATCACCTGTATAAACCTGTGTCACACTATTCTGTAGCTTCAAGAGAAAGAAATCTGTGTAATTGAAATAAATAGGGATTGGCTCAAACACAGGTATTTTCTCACTTGTAGTCTGCAAGAACATGACGCAAAATCTGTCTCAGGGATTTTTCTTTCCTCATCAAATCAAAATAATATTATATTCATCTCAGCTATCTTCAGCTGTCTACCAGTCGATGGCTAGTCCAGGTTTGCAGTTTTGAAGCCTTAGAGATCAGGCACTCCACCTTTTCTTTAATTTGAGCAGCATAAGGTTAATTTTCCCTTTGTTTTTACTCTTGAACAACTTTCATTTTCTTTCTCCATCCAGCAATTTTCTTGCCTGCAAGAGCTGCTAGTAGTATTATGGCATTCTCTACAATTCATATGAGGAATTTGAGATGCTTTACAGTAATGATCAGAATATAATCTGCAATTAACGCTTCTAGTTCAGTTTAATAGGGTAAAGATAATTCCTAAAAAGGAAAAAAACCACGTACATTTAAGATCCTGTATAAAGCTGGCATTGAATAATGTGGTTTTCTGTTCTGTAACCCAGCTAGTCTGTCCCTTGGAAGTTGAATAAAAATAAAAAATGTCTTTATTTCTAACTCAGTTAAGTACAGAAAATAATAGCTGCATTCTCTTGTGCATCTCTGCTTAAAGAGACTTTATTGCTGGTTTACTGAAAGGTTAATGGACTCTGCATTTCAGAATACAAATAAAATCCATGGACTGCCCTTGTGCAATATCTGTTTTCAGTCTTAATGCTTTGTTTGGGTACATATTCATTCACTCTTTTATATTAGACATTAATATCAATGTAAAAAAATACTTTTTTGGTGTATTTTCAAAATGTAATTTAACTGGGGTTTGCATTGATAAGTTTGAAACACTTTTTTATCGCTCACTTGAAAATACATACTGCTGTTGTGGTTCATTAAAACTAATAATGTTGATTTTTCCCACTCTTACAGTTCAGTTTCACATTGCCCACTTATATGAAATCCAGGTAAGATTTAAGCTGCTTCTTCTAAAGTTGAGTTTCTAACCATAATAATCAGTCTGTACAATTCAGATTATAGAAGTTTTTTTGAAGTTAGGTTTAAGTCTCAAATCACTAAGATGTGCTTCGGCTAAATTAAAAATATGTATGTGAATTGTCATGCTATGAAGTGGAGTAGCTGTTTTAATAAACTTACATATTCACTAGTGTCCCAAGTTGAGTGCAAAAACACCCCCTAAACATAATTTTGTAGTAAAACTATTTTATGAGAATATATATGTATTTTAAAAGTTATATAAAAAAATATGTAGTTTCTCTGTTCATATATATTCAGTTTCTCATACATACACACACACAGTCAAGTCTAGCCAGTTGCCCAGATGCCTTTTATTTTACATGAAATCTTCAAATTTAACTGAACATGTGTGACAGAAACATTTGAGATCTGAGGTTGACAACACACAAAGCTGTGTTATGAGTTCTACACCAGGTTGTACCACAGTGTTTTTTAGGTGGGATTACTGAACACTTACTGAGCTTCCAGAATATAAGTAAATTAAAACTGAGTGGCTACTGAAATAGCTATTATATATATTTGTAATTTGACTGACTGGTCATACATTGTATGTTTTATTATGTTTATAAGTATTGTATGACTTAGGGAAGGGATGTGACACAAAAAAAACCCTGTTGAATTAAAATGGATGACAGACATAAAGTACATTTTCTGTCAGTTGAAAAGCAGCTTGCATAAAGTAAGTGCTGTCTTTTGATGGCAGAGCGAAAAATGACCATAGGTATTTATATATAAATAAAAGATACAAATTTGATAAACAAAATATGTTTCTTTTGAATGCTTTCAGTGCAAAGCTATACATCAAGACAGAAATCCCCAATCCCACAATACCTTTAAGAAACTTCATGGACTGTTGTGGTTCTTACCTGGCCACCGTCCAGATTTCCTTCTGAGCACTGGAGCACATCTGACATTTATATAACAAACCATCCTCGACACGATAGTTCTTTTGATCTGCTAGAGTGAAACGGAAGGTTGAACACCCCAGGTCACCATGCCAGGTGCCTTCTATAATTGTGTTACAAGTGCCTAGGCTGTGCTTTCTGACTGACAGTCATAGACAGCAGGAACTTTATTTTAACACAAGTCAGAGCAAAAAGGATTCACTGCATTCTGCAATTAGACTTGGTTTGTCTCACAATTCTCATTGGAAGGGGTGTCTTCTTTTCTGGAATTTGAGAAACTTGGAACCACAAAGGATCTTGACTTCATTCTAGATATTACCTCTGACACAACCAAGAGACGTGTTTTGAGGCAGGCTCGTTGTTTGGTTTCTTTTAAAGGACAGTGCTACAGTTTTCTGAACCCCTCCAAATGTTTGATAATTATCTACTCTCTAATATTTAATGAAAAAGTTAATTCATTCCTTAATTATGTACCTTCACGCTACTGGAGTTTAAATGATGGGCTGCCAGCCTCTGAACAAGAGAGTGGGGGGTGCTGATAAGAGTTAGCAGTGTTTTTTCATGGTGTTTAATGTTAGTTTCTATAATTTCATCTGTGGCAGTGTGAGTCCCTCTAGCCCTTTAGTGTAGTAGCTTATGCCCTATTTAAAGACAGATGTTGGGTTGGGTTCCCCCTCCCCCTTCCTATTTCTAACTCCATTCATGATGCAGCCAAACATCAGAGACTTCAGACTTTTTGGAATTAACGTGTCTAAATAAAACAAAATGTAAACGTTATGACAGTTTTCTGTAATATTTTAAGGCATATATATAGACAGATTTCTAAAGGGTAAATAATACAACAAATTAAAAAAGTAAAACCATTTTGTAGATCTGGAAAAGATACCCTATTCTAATAGATCTTTTCTGAATCCTCCCAAGCATGTAAACATATTTTTGGAAGTGTGAATATTAGGCACTAATATTTACCTATTTGACATCTGGATTGCTGCATTTGCTGTCATGCTATACAGTGAACTACTGTTCATTTGCTTAACTTTCATAGTCATAAACTACGGATTTTGTTCCCAATGCTAAATTTAAATTTTTTCCTGATTGTTTTCATTTTGCTGGCCATGGATATTTTATTTATTTATATTATTTGTTTTCTTACCAGTTGTCTGCATTTCATGAACACCAATTAAAAATCTTTTCTACCAACCTCCCCTTGTTCCATTTGAAAGTATGTAATTGCTGCTTTAATTTTTCTTCCTGACTAGAATAAGGTGTTAAAATAAAGTTGTCTTTTGTGATTGAGAGATCTGAAGAACCTAATAACATTTTAACATTGTTTAGAGTCTTCTTCCCAGTTACCCCTTTGAAAACACCAGTAGTCAATACTGTGTGGTCTTTGCATAAACCAAATGTGACTAATTTAGGTAGCTCCATTAATTTTAGTACACTCTTCATCTGTTTGCCAGAATGAAATCTAGTGTTGACCCCTCTGAAAGCATATTTTTCTTTCAAAATTATATAGAATTTTTAGAAACTAAAAATAAAAAAACGTACCCTTACTAACTAAGCATTTGTCTTCTACACTTTTGTGGGAGAGGAGGAAGAGAGGAGTTAAGCATTTAAAACACATTCCCTGTTAAACAGTTCTTGTTAGGGTAATGCAAAGATAAATGTTGAGTTTATTATTAAAAAAAAATAATCTATCAAGAAGTTTTAACTTTTAATATATACAAAACAGCTCATACTGTTCCAAAAGGCAGTAAAGACCACGATCCTAACTTAGAAATGTGTTTTCTGTATCGAGACCTGTTCATAACAGGGAGTTAAGAATTGAACGTTGAATGTTTCCATGTGTTAAGCACACTTAAACTGTATAGCAAATAATAAGGTAGCACACCCTCATTCTCTAGACATAATATGTTGAAAAGTCAGTTCAAATACACTGAAGGAAGGAGAGGGGCAAAATACACCAGTTACTGATGATCTTTGTTTGCGTTACAGATTTGCTGGGAGGAGTTTGTGTAGGGTTTTTTCAGATGTAGCCTCACATTCAAGCATTCCCCTTAAAAGCAGTCTATTCATTTTAGTATAAGAAGCATAAAAGCATGTGTGAGGAGTTCCCCAATTTTAATAATTTGCAAATTTCTCTCAATTATTTTAAGTAGTCAATTTAGATTAAATACTATATTTATGAAAGTTATTCTCTTACCATATATATACGTCACTCATTAAAGCTTTCATATGCACTGTATGCAAAAAAAAAGTTAATAGAATTCTTTGTCAATATGTTTGTGTGCTGTCAGTGCTGTGAAATCGTTGCTATTGGTGATGTGTTGTAAGCTTTATGATTAATCCATTTACTTTTTTCCTTTTGCAGAGAAAGTATCACTCTGCAAAGGAAGCTTATGAACAACTTTTGCAGATCGAAAACCTTCCTGCTCAAGTAAAAGCAACTGTCTTACAGCAGTTAGGTATGTAAAATTAACTTATTTTTCTGTGTGTTTCTTTTTCCATCTTTGCCTTCAGCAGTGTTTTCTAAGGCTCCATTTCCAAAGTGAGTCTTAGACATTGATACATGAAGTTTTCACCCAAAATAGAATGCATAACAGTAGATAATTAAGTAAATAAGAGAGGAGGAAAAGATTTTAATCAAACACAGAATTAAAAAGCTCTTAGACTTGATGCAGTGTGTGTGTTACAGGTGGTGGGTGCGATGAAGGAGTAGCCCTTCAGAGAAGGAGTGCAGCAGTTAGAAGTCTGTATTCTCTGTTCTGCCTCTGAGAACATCCCTTGAGTAGCCAGGCTAAAGGCAGTAAAGCAAAATACTCGCAGAATAGAAGAACGTGGCAAATTAAAAATTTACCTTTTCTTTCTCCTTAGTTATAATACATAATGAAAACCTATTTCTGTAACTACAAAGTTTATAATCGGATTCCATAAAAGAAACCACATAAAAAGAGAAAAGGTGTTATTTTTTTTTTTAAATTGCCATATTCCGTGTCTGTAGAAAGCTGATAAATCATTTTTAGACCAAAATTTCTAATAGGTGAGTAGTACAAATTACTTTTGTCCTATATGCCTTATAAAGGTATTTCCAGAATATTTTGTTAAAATTGTTCAACCCAGTGCAAAACTTCTTCATTCACTTTCTCCATGTTCTTCATCTAGTTTATTATTCTAAAGGTTAATTTAGCCTGCTTATGCCCATTTCCCTTCCCCCCCTTTACATAGCGATCATTTAATTCAAATTAGTAACTGGCACTACGTTATGGTCACAGTGCTTTCTTTTTTTGTAATGCAGGTTGTGTATGGATTTGGAGTGGGCTATTTGTTTGACTTTAGATTTTTCTATGTGAAATTACTAATGAAGGAGTTCACTGTAGAACTCCAGGTGCTGATCTTTTTGCTGCCATACAACAGTGTTGTTTGTATTTCAGTATCTCCTTTGTTTTTGTTGGTTTTTTTTTTTTTACTTGTTATTACCCCACCCTGGTATAAAGTTTCAGCAATTTCATTCAGAAAGGCTATACATATGATCAGTGGAAGACAGGCTTCCCAAAATAGCTGACCAATGCTTTTTCAAATCCTTTCAATGTATGTTGCCACATTGGAATCAAAGGTGCATGGTTGTATTCATAAAATCACACCACAGGTCTCTGTGCTAGCAAAAAGAGCAATGACTTTGAGAATTATCTGCTCTGTAAAAAATTGATTAACTCCCTTTATTCAATCAGCATAGCTTACCCGGTTTTGTAGTGGGAGTAGCTTCTATGAGGAGTGTCACAGTTTGGACAGAGTGGTCTGAACCAGAACATTCAAGGAATAATATAATTTCTTTTGCTCTTTGCTGTTAGCGGTAGTATTTCTCAGAGTATAGTGTTTATCACACATTTAGCCTCTAGCAGCTGGTAATAAAAACACCTACTCAGGAAGCATAGTCTGGGTGGTGCCCTGCTGCTTAGAAAAAATAATAGAAAATACCTGCCATCTGCCAGAATGCTCCTGGCAAAACCCAATCAATATATATGTGTATGTATGGTTTTTTTTGTTCTTTTTTTACTCTAACAGAGAGAGTTCTTTTTGGCATGAAAGTACCGTTTGTTATTTTCCTTAGCTAGTTAATGTTCATTCAGCCAGAGTTGAAATTTAGGCAAGTTCAGATGTCTTGTGAGAGAATTGTTAAAATCTGTGCTCTTGTTGCTCGTTTCCAAAGCAGATCACTGTGGAGGAGAACCCTGTGGTTCTCAGATAAAGATGTATCCGTTTGAGCTGACACATGCCTGACTGGTTCAGGTAGAATCATAGAATGGTTTGGGTTGGCAGGACCTTAAAGATCACCTATATCCAACCCTCCTGAATGGGCTGGGACACCTCCCACAAGCCCACTTCGCTGAAATCCCTCCCTTTCCAGTCTTGCCTTCAACACTTCCAGGGATGGGGCATCCACAAATTCTTTGGGCAACCTGTGCCAGTGTCTCACCACCCTCACACTAAAGAATTTCTTCTTAATGTCTAACCTAAATCTACCCTCTTCCAGTTTAAAGCCATTCTCGCTTGTCCTGTCACTACATGCTCTGCTAAAAAGCCCCTCCCCAGCTTTCCTGTAGCCCCTTCAGTTACTGGAAGGCTGCTATGAGGTCTCCTCAGAGCCTTCTCTTCTCCAGGCTGAACAACCCCAGCTTTCTCAGCCTGTCTTCATGGGAGAGGTGCTTCAGCCCCCTGATCATCTTGTGGCCCTCCTCTGGACTCACTCCAAGGGTAGATGTAGCAGTAAGATCTGTGCAACTGGATAAGGGAAGTTTGTACCTTCTTTACCGGTGTTCTTTCTCCAATTCTACTCAGTAGTTGCGTAAGAGTGTAAGAACTATGTATCTGCTTAGAGGTTCCCAAAGCACTCTCCCAGTGATTTTCAGCTAGGGGCATTTCTGTTGGAAGATACATCAGGAAGATGGAGAAGAGACTGAGATGATGATGGTTGTTGGGGGAAAAAGCGGTTGCCACAGATTCAGCATGAGAGTGATTGTTAAGTGTGAAAAAACCCTGCAGCATGAACTGGAGAAGAACATCTTCATGCTGAGACAACAGAGGGATTTGTTACAAATTAGAGTGTGGAACATTTGTGAAGTACGGACAAAAGTTGTGTTTTTGTTTATTATGTTAAAAAATGTCCAAAAAGCGGAAGAATTGTATCATAGAATCAGTGTGCTAGTTAAGAATTTGAATTAGGTCTTGCAGATGGGAAACTGCACATCTTACCAGGATTTTTCCATCACCTTCTTTGTGTATGTTCTTCAGTTTATTCATGAGAGGAGAGATCCAGTTTCCTTTACCTGTGGTATTCTAGTGGAAAACTTTTGTTTGTTCTCCCTCAGCCACTCTCTTGCCTTCTGCCTTTCTCACTTCCCTGTGCAGGAAGATAAAATTGGGAACCAACCTTTGTTTCACCAGCACAACTAGATAAGGATTTCTAGTTCTCATTTCTGTTTCCTAGAAATAGATCAGTTTTTCTTATCAGTGAACCTCAGTAAAGATCTCGTGAAGATGTGACATGTTACCTTTCAATCTAGCTATGTTCTGATGAAACAAAAAGTAGACATCACCACAGAACATTTCCAAAGATTCAGGAAATTGTTTCATGTCTTTTTTTACCCTTGTTTATAATCCCTGAACTATTTACCTTTATCTCAGGCTTTGCCTGGCACTGCACTGGGTACATTTATCCTTAGTGTACGGTTACACAGGTGCATTCTGATAACCATCCTGACATAAGACTTTTTTTCTTAAAGCATGTATAACCTCTATATGCTTAAGAACTTCACTGCCTTGGGATTTGAATCAAAATCGTAGTTTCTTTATGAAGTCCATAAGATAAAGTTCTGCATGTTAATATGTCTCTTGAAAAATTACTGGCCTTTTTTTTTCTGATGGGTGCGGTTTTGACTTGATCCATCTTCAGACAAGATTAAGTACTCTTTTGTCAGCACTGTCACCACGTGGCTCCTAACCTGACAGTTTTTGCTGTCCATGAAATATTCAAACTTCTGTTAGTGACCACAGTTTCCAAGTGATAGTACTTAAAACACCACAGGCAAACATTGTTCAATAGATACGGTTTTCTTTTAGATTGCCTTTTTTAAAACTTGGAAGTTTGCCTTCAAATTGCAACAGTGTTACTGTTAACAAACTATAAGCCCATGGAATAAAATATAAGTGTTATAGAATAGGTAGAATAAAATATTTCAGGTATAGTCTAATTGTACAGAGTGAAGTACAGCTGCAAATACTCATCTGTTCAATTCTCAGCCTCACCTACTTTGTCTACCATTTCAAATGAGATCTGAGTTTTATCTCAATCTTTTGAGTGTTATTGCCTGTTTGTGTAGTTAAACTGTATCGAAAACCATAAGCTTAGAGTGCTGAATTTCAGCTGATGGTGGTTTTCAAAGGACATTTAGTGCAGATGTGGTTACAACCCTGTAGGTAACTAACTTTATACTAACCTTGGATATTTTATGAAATCAATATCATAGTGTTCCACAAGGGACTGTTTACAGGCAAGACACTATAAAAACACAGGGACAATCTGTTGTCACATCCTAATGTTTTACAAATGTTAGCTAAAAAGCAGTGGATTATTAAGACAAATACGTGGAAATTCAGCAAACAGCAAGACATCACTGGCTAGTGTGGTATGTAGTGATTTCAGCAAGCCAGCTGCCTGCTACAAAGGGTTTCCTTGTACTCATTAGATGAATGTCAGTGAGATGATATTGTGACTGCTTAAAGGCATTCCACCTAAGCATAGAGACAGATGAGGAGCAGCTTGAGAAGATGATGAAGGTGCTTTATCTGAAATGGTAACAAAGCCTTGCATCAGTGCTAGACCAGAGATGTGTTTTAATGGCATGTAAAAGATTATATGGGAGCATGGATCATGGGAGGCCTTTAAAGTGGGGATTAATAATTTGTCTGATGCAATGAAAGAAAAATAAGTATTTGAAAGAATATGTTGTCTGGTTAGGTCAGGAAATAAAATTATGTTTTCAGCAGAATTTATCATTTAGATGAGAGGTGTTTATCAAGGTGAATGGAAAGGATGTTGCAGCAATGAAGATGAAATGACAATGTATGAAAGATTTAAGTGGAAATACAAAAATATGTACCAGTATGCTGCTGGGGAATTATCTAAATGTAGATACGGAATAAATACTAGGATTTAGAAAAAAAGGTGTAAACTGAACATAATATACAGATAATTGATGTGCATGACAGGGAGAATGGTGGCATTTTTTATGACAAGGAAGAGATCTGTGTTCAGAGGAGTAAGAAGTTAAAATTTTCAGATTTACTTTTTATAGTAGAAGATTGAGCAGTTCATAATTGTGCTACTAACCTCATAGAAAATTATTTAAACTGGAAAAAAAATACTGTTTTAAACATACCTCAAAGTATTTCTGACTTACGGTCCTTTTGTCCTGTAATTTTATTATAGATCTTGAAAGTTTTAAAATTTTCATTCATAATACTACATGGAGGTGATATTATTGTTTGATGTTCCGATTTTTAAAGAGGAACTAATGCTGTGAATATCCTGCTGTGTCTAAGCCTTAAATGGTTTTTCACCTCTGCCATTTATTTTTCTTTTTCTAGGCTGGATGCATCACACCGTGGATCAGCTTGGAGACAAGGCAACCAAGGAAAGCTATGCTATACAGTATCTCCAGAAATCTCTAGAAGCAGATCCAAATTCTGGTCAATCCTGGTATTTCCTTGGAAGGTGAGATATTACTTTATAGACACTGTAACTGTATTTGTAAATTTGATGAGGGCACTCATTATTGTGACTATCTTCTGTTATTTTTCTTAATACTTTCAGAGGAAAAATGAAGGGAAAATATGTATGTCTACTGAAGTCTAGCTTTCTGTAGAGTATGTAAAAAGACAAGGTGCTAACTTATTTGGGATAAATATAGTTGAGAAGTTGGAAAGAAGTATGTTTCCCAAGTGGTCCTGCCTTTTTGTGGTTATTATTCAGTCTACATATTTACAGTAGTCTGCCCTGCCTGGTTTTACCTGTTCCTCCTCCTCCTGCCACATTTTCCATTCTCTGTCTTTCTTCCCCTTCTTTCTAAATATTAGGCCAAGATATCTTATATTGAAGCATTGTACTATCTATTCAAGTGCTGTATTAATTCTGTACTGTCAGACAGTATTTTTTTACTTGAAAATTAGCTTATTCCAAGATGTAAATCATATAAATTTGATCACATTTCATGGTCTCCTTTTTATGAAAATAGAGTACTTTACACACTTTACGACTTTACAGCAGTAGCTCTTGAAATAATCAGGTTTTGGAGAAAGCTTTGAGGGCAATTCAAATCTGTATGTGAACAGGTCAGTTCTATTGAGTTATGCATTAGAATGGAATTATGCAAAAATAAAATTAATATCCTAACCTCGGTAACTTCCAGCTGACATTCTTGGAGGTTCTGATCACATACAGCTGGAACCTACTTTCTTTTTTTTTTTTTGTCATCCTAATTCTGTTCCTCCAGCAATTCTGTAAGACAGGGCTTTTCAACCAGCTGTCTTCAGCTGAAAAGGAGGTACACCAGCACTGAGTATGAAAAGGAGAGGGCTAGAGCAGGTGTGGAGAGCAGAGGGAGGGGATAGTCTGCCTCGTCGTATGATCCACTGCGCTGAAATCCTGGTTGTTTCCTCAGTAGTCCTGTTCCATGTGCCTTGAGCTAGTTGAGTCCTTGCACAGCAGCAGGATTGAGCCAGGGGTCCATGAAGTATGTGTGTGTAGCTGCCGTGTTCCTGCTTCTACTGGGCCACAGCTTTCATGTGGTTAGCATGAAACCTAGAACCATACAAACAAGGGGGAGAAACGCAAGAAGTGGAGGAAAAAAAATCTAGTGGAAGCACCTCTTTTACTGTACAGGGAGGGCTAGACCAAAAATGTTTCTGTGGCCCATTCTTCCTGTCCATACGCTGGCAGGAGAAGAAGAAAAGAATAGGGTGACAGGGCTGTGCATTCACTCTTCCTCTTTTTCACTCTTTGTGTATTCCCTAGTGTTACTTCTTCCTCTGCCTGTTGTCTAATCTGGATAGCAAGTTAAGCTACCTTTCAGAAATATGCCACCACCACCCTCTTCCCCCAGAGAAGAAAATCCATCACCCTGTTTCAGGTTTTGTTAGGTGCTTAATGTTAGTGCTATCCTAGTCGGAGTCTTCATGTATCTGATAACCAGACAGATGGGAACATGTCTATTGGAACTTGGTTTAGGTTGTGATTAAAATGAAAATGTTTGTATTCAGACTTAATGGATATTTTTAGGCAAAGTACTGCTAGACATTATTGTATTCCTTTCCTGGTGTGCCTCAAGAGTACACGAAAGAGTGTAGCATGATTGACAAACCATTGCCTGTACTGTTCTACTTGGGTTTCATTTTTTACTAGAAAAAATTTTCTGTTGTTATTTACATGTTTTGAAAGTTGTCAGTTCTTTTTCCAACAAGGAAACATATTACAAACAATATAAGAAGCAGAGTTACTGTAGATTAAACTAGTAAATGTATATGTATAGTTTTAATATTGTTTTTATTGGAAACTTTTGCTTTTAAAAGGTAGTTATTATTCCCTGTGGTATAATTGTAGTTCTCCGCAGAGTTCTGATATTTCTGCTTATAATGTCAGATACCTTTGAATTTGTGTGTGAAAAATATTTAAGCAGGAAATTATAAGAAAATCAAGAATAGCAATATTTTTTTACAAAATCTCATGTTCTATATATGCAGTAAAACTTAGTGGTTTGTTGTTCATTACTTCAAATCTTACTGAGATGTGAGAAATGCACATAAAAAGCTTTCTAGGCAGTCTGGAACCATTCCAATTGAATTGGTTGATCTCTTAATAATTCTGAAACACTTCTTGTAGATCGTGAAGCTTCGTAACAATTTCTTTGATTAAATAGGTAAACTGATTGTTTCTTTATAATGCCATCTGTAGATAAATCTTGTTATTACTGTCTGATGAGTTATCACATATGAAGGAAATGTAAGTCTTTAAAATGTAGTGTAACTGTTTTCCTTACAAATGCTGTAAGCTATAGTTTAAGCAGTTTTGGTGTACTTTTCAAATAAAAAATTAGTAATACATGTTGATTATGCTGTTTGAGACTGCTTATGCCTGGTGTTCAGGAACAGCAGATGTTTAGGATTCATCTAGATGAGTATGTATTTGCATGACTTAACATTTATCAGATCAGTCTTGGTAAGCCATCCTCAATGATTACCTTCTGTAATTATTACCAAAGTTCTTTTTTTCTTCTCCCAGGTGCTATTCAAGTATTGGGAAAGTTCAGGATGCCTTTATATCTTATAGGCAATCTATTGATAAATCAGAAGCAAGTGCAGATACATGGTGTTCTATAGGGTAAGAATGATACAGGGTAATACAGTGATGTAATTCAATGCTAATATATATACATAAAGAATATCAGTTTTTTAACTATTTCATGCTCTCAAGGAGGCCCTAAAGCTTTTTTATTTATACCTTCATCTTGTCATATTTGTCTGATTTGAAGTTTACATAGTAAATTTATCTTTGCTTTCTCAGTGTTTTAAAATACTGAATGTCATGTGTATGAGCTTTGCGTGTTAAGATTTTGTGTTGTTTATGCTTATTATTGTGCTTTGTATAATGGGTTATAATGGATTTTGAGGGGGATGTGGATATTTGACTTGTTTGTATTTGGACTTTGTTATTAATTCTCCACTTCACTAATCTTTCTATTCAGTGTGCTGTATCAACAGCAAAATCAGCCTATGGATGCTTTACAGGCCTATATCTGTGCTGTACAATTGGACCATGGCCATGCTGCAGCCTGGATGGACCTAGGCACGCTCTATGAGTCCTGCAACCAGCCTCAGGATGCCATTAAATGCTACTTAAATGCAACTAGGAGCAAAAATTGTAGTAATACCTCTGCACTTGCAGCACGGATAAAGTATTTACAGGTAAAACGAACATTTTAAGAAGTGAGAAGTACTCTTCCAGATACACAGCAGAGGGGAGGGGAGAAGTAGCACATAAGTTTAACTTGCAGTTTGTGGTGTGTATAACCTGTTTTCATGTGTATTGTAAGCATATCATAGCCTGTAATATTTTATTTCTCCATTTTTAAGTGGAACTTAATTCCTTATAAACCCTATTTTGCACATTTAATCAAAGCATACTGTTTTACATCACTTTGCTCTTTTCTTTGTATTGTCTACATTTTTAAGTTCTCATAACATATAGAGAGAATACACACACACTATCTTTCACTCTTGTTTGCAATTTCAGAAAAAAGGAATTATGAGACCTCTGAATCCAGAGCTCCTCTTTGTTCTGATTGTCACAAAGGTTTATATTCTGGTTACCCTCTTTATACTTAGCACCTTTCTAAAAACCCAAATTTTAAATCTATCCTCTCTTTAAGACATAATTAGCTACAGCATTTAGGAAGATTTCATGGACTTGCTCTTACTAAAGTAGGCTTGTGTTAAATTTGCTTTTTACATAATTTTTCCTAGGCTCAGTTGTGTAACCTTCCACAAGGTAGTCTACAGAATAAAACTAAATTACTTCCTAGTATTGAGGAGGCATGGAGCCTACCAATCCCCGCAGAGCTTACCTCCAGGCAGGGTGCCATGAACACAGCACAGCAGGTGAGAAGTTGGGTTATGTTCTGCAGGTACCCAGCTTTAAGGGTTCTTTACAATCGGTAGTGGTCAAGCTTATTTTATTGAGCACAGGACTGGCTTTTATTAATGAAAAGCCTTTGATTTATTTGCAAAGGGATAATAGATCAAGAAGCTCCCTATAATACGGGAGAAATATGGGGGTACCAATTTAGAACCTTTGTGGATTTTCATGATTTTAAAAGTTTTCATCTTAAATAGAAATGCTGCAGTGGTTGAATAATCCCATGAAAGGTACACATTCCTCCATTGATGACCATATGGAAACTGATTTTTCAGTTATTGAGATCATCTTCAGATTATCTACTCAGCCCTTTTAATATATGTGGGCTGTTAAAATATATGATTAAAAGGAAAGAATTAAGAATATATAGAACCATATTTTTGTCTTCCTTCTGTGATTCTTAGGCTTGTAAACCTCATCATCCAAATACTGAACCTGTACTAGGCCTCACTCAAACACCAATTTCACAGCAATCCTTGCCACTACACATGATTCCTTCTAGCCAAGTAGATGACCTGACCAGTCCTGCCAAGAGGAAAAGAACATCTAGTCCAACAAAGGTATATATTCTGATGAACTAAAGAGCCCCCTATCAAAATTATATGGAAACATGCATTGAAGTGATGCAGCATGCACAGAATTTGTGCTGTAAATTTTTATCCTTTGGCATCAAGGTGGGGAATGTTTTTACGAATTTAAAAAAATATTTCTCAGTGATGTATTTAATCAGATTACAGTTCAAACAGGAAGTGCATAAGGGCAGTGTAGGTGTGTGGCTTTATACTACAATCATAGTTGTTGAAGTGTGTAAGTACAATCGTAGTCTGATGATAGAGAGGGAGACGATCATGTCATCCTGTCTATTGCCTTTGCTTATATTTAGAAGTGTTTCGTCATCATGTAGTAGTGTTATAGTAGATAAGTATTTGGTATTAAAAGTAATGTACATTAAAGTTAATTGCCTGATTTGATTTGTTTCTCATTATGATATTAGATACCATTTAACTTTTTCCTCTGACTACTCTGATACAGAATGGTAGAATGAGACTTGGCATGCTTTAGTATGTTCTTTTTTTATATTGTTATTCTTGAAACAATGACTAATTATTTCATAAGTAAGATTAAAATCTAGATAGTAAAAGAAATTTTGTTGACTTTTTGATAGTCATGCATTTTAATTTAATGTTTTCTCTCAGAATACTTCAGATGTTTGGAGCAGTGGCCATACAGTGTCACATCCTCCTGTACAACAACAAATTCATTCTTGGTGCTTGACACCACAGAAATTACAGGTAGGTGGATCTTCAGAAGCTCTGATGTAGTTTTGTTCCTTTCATTCTTCCTTTTAAGAAAATAAATCTGGAATATTTTTTGGTTTCACATTTTTGAAATTCAATGTGAAATACTTCCCGAAGAATTCCCACAGTGTAATTTCAAGTTGTGCTAATATTTATGCCTTCTCTATGTGAAATTAGTTCAGTAGTAAAATAAATTATCTCTAGCAGAAACTGAGCACCTACATTGTATGAATTCTATAATTCATAAAGTAAGAACATACAGTCATTCTGTTTTCTTATGATGTTTTGAAGATAGATATGCAAATTGCTACACCGCTGTGCCAAGTGGGTTTTGCTACTTACTGTAATGTGGGGGATATTGAAGGAGGTGTAGAAGTGTTTTCATATCCTTTTTTTCCTCTGAGGTGGCTTCCTGTATCAAATTGCATGAACAAACATGCAAATTCTACAAAATGCAGTTACTCAGATCTGATACTGCTTTTCTATATTTTATATCACCTAATATATTTATATGAAATGCTAGATTTTATTTTCGAAATATTGTTTTGGGTCTTTTTTTGTTACAATGTTTTGTGCAGTATACTGCATTAGCTGGCGATAGGTTGACAAGGTTCCAGCATGTATGCACAGGAATGCCAAAAAGATACGATGCAAGAGGAGTGTGAATAAAACCTTCTTTCCATCTTCTAAGTCAGCCTTTTAAATTAGGCAGCTCAGAGGCTGGATGAATACGGCACGTAACACACACCAGCTGGCTCAACTAACAAAAGCAGGAGGGGAAAGGGTTATGGGTACACAGTAGCCTTGGGACTGCAAAATGCCAGTGGAAGAGGGGTGGGTGTTGGTTTCACGTAAATGGTGTGCAGCAAGAACAGTACTATCTGCAAAGCCTCTGCACCCATAGCACAGTAGAGGAGTGCAGGCTTTCTTCTGCTGATGTAGGTTGTAAGTCAGTCTTTCTGATTCCTGTTACCCTAGTTAAACTTTTCTAAAAAAAAAAGCAAAGTAACAACTAAAGACCTCTGGTTTTGGCTTCTGTTTACCCAATACATGCACTCCCACAGAGACCCAATTTTTATCTTGTAATAATTTTTTTCTATATATATGTATATATATAGGTTAGTCTTACCTCATTGCAGTCCTCTACAGAGGGACTTCAGAATGGAAGCTACTGTTGATCCATGGAACTGGGCATCAACCATTGTTAACCACTTTTTCAGGCAATGTTGGATTTTTTTAAGGTTTTTCTTTTTAGTTGATAGTTTGCGAGTGCAGTTGTTCAAAGCAGATGGAACTGCCCTTTATTTAATGCTTATACTTCAGTTCCATTTATGTATTACCAACACAGCATAATCTAAGCAGATGAGATGGGTGTAGAAAAATAATACACACAGACCTGAAAGTAACTAAAGGAACCCTAATTTGTGTTTGGATTGTTTGTTGGTTTTTTTGTTTGGGTTTTGTTTGTTTGTTGGGGTTTGTTTTTGGGCTTTGTTTTTTGATATTTTTTTTAAGGATTTACAATGATGTGAAGTAGCTTAGTATTTAAGAATAATCAAAACAAATGCCTATGTGTCACCTTTTGCCTAGCACAACTTTTGCCCTCCTCTCCACACCCAACACCCCTGTCCTTCTCAGATAATGCTTTTGTGTTCCACAATTTCAACATTTATGTCATACCACTTAATAGTAGTGGACATATGATGTGTGCAGAGTAGTTTAAACTTGATACAAATAAATTTTTTGTAATAGATACTTCAATTTATCAGTTGCAAATGGGAAAAAGTATCATATCTTAAGATACTGCTCTCTGTAATTAAGTTGTATAGTTTTCTGGTTTTGTTTTCTGTATTTTTTGAGAAGTTTTCGTGAGTGACTAGGTGGAGTCTGCAAGAGAAAATCAGATTTTCAGCTTTACAAGCCTTGAAGGATAATTCATAGAATTGTATGCAAGAAAGTTATTGAAAAGGACATGCATTTTGAATGATTCTGAACTGTACTGCTGTTTTTTCAGCACTTGGAACAGCTGCGTGCAAACAGAAATAATCTAAATCCAGCACAGAAACTTATGCTGGAACAGCTGGAGAGTCAGTTTGTCTTGATGCAGCAACACCAGCAGGTGAGAATAAAAATATTTTTATCTTCTACAAAAGTTTTGTCAGTAGTGGTGTCTGGTGTGTTTCTTGAATTGTGAAGAATTTCTGTTGTACAGAGTTCTCATGCCCTTTACTACATTACATTAAATAATATTTTTTTTTAATGAAGTATAGTTGTGGTTTACTGGTTGAAATGTAAGGGGTTTAGCTGTGTTTTATTATAGAGCTACAAGATAATGTAAAAGTTTTCAAGCCACACTTTCAAACTAAAGGGAGTAGATACATCTAAAAACAGTCTTGCGTGAAAAATATGTATGTGTAGTAAGTTGTATTACAGCGTATCCCTCCTCCTGTCATTGTTCCCTTCTCTCTCTGTGTCCAACCTTAGCAATAAAATGCTAACACTCAAACTGAACAGCCTAGAAGAAAGAGTGCTGATAGCTTTACCTTAAAATTCACTCAACGCATTTGTGAGCATGACAATCATCTTATCTCTCAAAAGCTACTGTGAAGATCTTAAAAAGCAGTATAAAACTGGAATTCACCAGTGCAATAAAGTAAACAAAGAATGTACGATCGTAACGTTTTAAATTCTGCAACTAATGTTCTTGTGCTTTGTTCGTCTTCCGTTAGATGAGACAAACAGGAGTTGCACAGGTACGATCTACTGGAATTCCTAATGGGCCAACAGCTGATTCATCACTGCCTACAAACTCTGTCTCTGGTCAGCAGCCGCAGGTTGCTCTAACCAGAGTGCCTAATGTCGCTCAGCGTGGAATCCGTCCCGCCTGCCCTGGGCAGCCTATGGCTAATGGACCCTTTCCAGCAGGCCCCATTCCCTGCAGCACAGCAAGAACGCTGGGTAGTACAGACACTATTTTGATAGGCAATAATCACATAACAGAAAGTGGAAGTAATGGAAACGTGCCTTACCTGCAGCAAAACGCACTCTCTCTACCTCATAACCGCACAAACCTGACCAGCAGCGCAGAGGAGCCGTGGAAAAACCAACTATCTAACTCCACTCAGGTACACAATTTCAGTTTACTCATAGAGTGTGCTAAGGAGGCTTGATAAGCAGGTCACTGAAGTCTCTCATTTGTAAACACACATTTTCTGATTCCTCAAGTTGATGTCCTAGGTGCAGAAAAAACCCACCACTACACTAGGTTAATCCTGCATATTACTTCTTATTGTTAAAAATCTATGTGTTAAATTAGCTACTTCCACAATAAAGGAAACGTATCATAAATCGTAAGAGGGGAGCTACATACTGCTCAGCTTTGCAGAAACATACTTTATGTTTCTGCAGCTACATACATACTTTACCTTTGCAGAAAAGTTTTTTCAAAAAGGAGTACTTGTACATCTTTTTGTTGTTTCTTGAGTGTGAAACATTGTGACTTTGTTTTACTGTAAGAGGAATGTGCGTATCTCATGGGAAGCTGAATGTTGTAGTTACTTTTGACACTACATTGTCATCATAATGTAAACATTACCCATGTTTTGTTTCCGTATGACTTTCAAAATTAATAACTAGCAGTCAGTCCCACAGACTTACTTGCAGAAAAGTAATATAATGCCAGTAAAAATCTGTAGGAATTAAAGTAAGGGAGTTTTGTGTATGTGTTTGTAGAAACTTGGAAGATGGAGCTTACTTTTTTTTAAATTTCAGCTTAAGCATCTTGCTTCTGGCTGTAATTGAGGTGTTTTGTAGGAAGATATCCTAATCATTTAATTCACTTTTACTAGATAGATTGTACAGCTTGTTACAATGTTGTTTTCTTCCTCAAAACTGCGTACATTTATTGTTTAATTAATATTGCACATTAATGCTAAAGTATTGACAGTGAGCTGTGGTACAGACAAACATACATATGGATGCTCCCTCCCTGGCAGTGTTCAAGGCCAGGCTGGATGGGGCTTCAAGCAACCTGGTCTAGTGGGAGGTGTCCCTGCCCATGCAGAGGGGTTGGAACTACATGATCTTTAAGGTTCCTTTCAGCCCAGTCCATTCTGTGATGCTATTATTCTTTGCTTAACTGCACATACATGGCAGCAACGGCTGAGATAATACCAGAACATCTTGTGTAAAATAAGGTTATTCAAAACTAAAACAGTGTTATAACATGAGTTAATATCAGTAGCACTGTTTACATGGTTTATAAGCATGGCTGGGGACGTGGAGCCTGTTAACCTCATTACGTCTTTCTTGAATTAGAGTTCACTTTTCTGCCTTCTCTCTATTGTATAAAAAGTTCTGCACTTGCTCAAAAGGTATTTCCTTCATATTAGATGTCTGTGGTGCTAGTGTCCATAAAGTAGGCAAGTAATAAATTGCTATCAGAGTTGACCACTTTCCATGGAGATGATGTTTTTGAAAAGGCTGGGTAACTGTTCCAAAGAAAACTTGTGGTGCCATTTCCTGTATCCATTGCATCTTTGTTGTGTGTGAAGCGTATTCAGCAAACAGGGTCTCAGCAGAGTTTCTGAGTCTGTAACGTTCTCCACAGGTACCAAATTAACTCTTGATTTTAAAAAAACTGTCACTAATTAAGCTACATAGAGGAATTAAGAAATTATGTATACAGGCGTGACGTGCATAATACAGTTTTCACTTGACAAAAATACTTCTTAAAGACAAGTGAAAACTAAGCTATGAGGAAATGTCACCACAGCTGGGAATCTCCAAAATGACAATGTTTCCCTTTGCAAAATAAAACTTCAGTTGAAAGTAAATATAGAGGTGGATTTTTTCACCATTTTTTACATTGGCTTATAGCTGAGGAATCATTTAAACAGCCAACAATTTAACTGCTAGTTTGGGAATTTATAGTGAAATACTTAACACAGTGTCATGCTACCCTGAAATCA